>JADHKJ010000029.1:0-322558 GCA_019925595.1 Grosmannia huntii
CGATAGCGTCGCTCGTAGGACGGGGGGGCGGGCTGATGGTTAGTACTGAGCTGTCAGCCGTCGGGGGTCGTGCGCGCTTTGTGGCCGTCGGGGGAGGCAAAGCGGGAGTGCTGCGTTGCCGCGCCGTGGCGGTGCGAAGCGTTCTGGACGCGGCGGCGGGCATGCCGGTGGCAGTGACGGGTGTGATCGATAGACAATGCGTGAGTGGTATTCATATGAGTCTGATATTCTGTTGTTCTTATCAGATTTGTCATTAATTGTGCATCTTCATTACGATATCGAATTGATCTGTAATATGTTATTGCGTGGGTAAATACCCCACCCCTTGTTATTACAGATAAACCGGTCGCCCACTTTTTACGCGTTGATTAATTTTGCGCAGAATACGTGCGTCCGGTCTTAAGCTTTAAGGCTAAATGAGTCATACAACAAACTCGTGAATATTTTTCGTCTAAGCCTTATATCTATGCCTAGCTCCTTACACACTCGTCCGTTTAGCTTGCCGCTTTATCTCTCGCTTTTCTTTTTTGTATATCCCCTCGCCTAGCCACGAAGTACCACAGCAAAGAATGGCACCATCGGTACGGGAATCTGTGGGCCAACTCGGCAACTCAATAGCTCGTGATAAAAGCGAACTAATTACACAAATAAGCCTATTTGATACAAATTTCAACAGCAATCAGACTAACACACAAGAGCTCGACGAGAAATTGAGTCCCGCCAGCTTGCCCGAAGTCGGTAGGACCAAGTTTCAGACGGTAGTAATCATGGGAGCTCTCATTATGTCCCTGTTCCTTTCCGCTCTTGACAGCACCATCGTTACTACTGCGGTTCCCACCATTGTTAGCCATTTTGACGCCCCGTCCGGCTACACATGGATAGGTACCGCCTACCTCCTTGGAAACGCTGCTGTCGTGCCTGTCTGGGGAAAGGTCTCCGACATTTTTGGTCGCAAGCAGACTTTGCTTCTTGCAGTCAGCGTATTTTTATTGGGATCCCTTCTATGCGCAATCAGCCGTAGCATGGGAATGCTTATTGCTGCTAGGGCTATTCAGGGCGTCGGCGGTGGTGGTGCCGTTGTGCTACCTAACATTTGCGTTTCCGATCTTTTCTCCTTAAAAGAGCGCGGCATGTATTTCGGTCTACTCAGTAGCGTTTGGGCTTTGGCATCGGCCTTGGGTCCGGTAATCGGGGGTCTTTTCACAAGCAGAGTCTCTTGGCGTTGGTGCTTTTACATCAATCTTCCCTTTGGCGGAATGGCTGTTGTCGTTTTGGTCTTCTTCCTCAAATTGCACAATCCACGCACGCCTCTCAGACAAGGTCTTGCTGCCATCGACTGGATTGGAAATCTGCTTGTCGTGGGTGGCACGCTTATGGTGCTTATGGGTCTTCAGTTCGGTGGTGTTGAGTTTGCCTGGAAATCCACCACTGTTATCTGCCTCGTCATCTTTGGCGCCGTTACCGTTGCACTTTTCTGTGTCTACGAGTTCACCTTCGCCACCTATCCCGTCATTCCTCCGCGCATCTTCCGCTATCGAAATAGTGTCTCCGCCTACAGCTTGAGTGTCACGCATGCCATGGCGTTTCTCGGTGGCAGCTACTGGCTGCCTTTGTATTTCCAGGCTGTGCTTGGAGCCAACTCGCTCTTGTCTGGGGTATACCTGCTACCATATGTCATTTCGTCGTCGGTCGCTTCGATAGGCTGTGGTGTATTCATCAAGAAGACTGGGAACTTCCGATGGCCCATCGTTGTTGGTTTGTTCGTCATGACCATTGGAATCGGCCTCCTGACCTATCTAGGCGACAAAGCTCATTGGGACCGCATTATCATCTTTCAAATTATCGCTGGACTTGGGTCTAGCACCAACTTTCAAGCGCCTCTCATTGCTCTTCAAACCAATGTCGAGCCCCGGGATAACGGTGCGGCCACCTCGGCCTACTCTTTCGCTCGTCAAATCGGCACATCTGTTTCTGTCGTCATTGGCGGGGTTGTTTTCAGCAGTGTAATGAACTCACATCAGGGCCACCTAAGATCAGTTTTGGGCCCACAGATCGCGTCGGAGTTCGACGGACAAGATGCTTCCGCCAGCGTCCGGAAGATTGCGAGCCTTCCTACGAATCAGAAGCAGGTTGTCAGAGCTGCATATTGGGATGCGCTTCAAAAGATGTTTATCTTGTACACCTGCGTGATATTTACCGGCCTTCTAATTAGCTTTTTCATTCGTCAAACAAAGTTGTCCCAGGAGCATGTAGAGTACAAGACTGGCCTGCAGTCTCTCAAGAAAGAAGACCGCAGAAAGACCAACCAGACTGACAGGGAGCAAGCTACACTAGATGAGAAGGGTGCGAACGTTGGTGCCTAGAATTCATCGTCATAGAAATTAGACTACACTTGAGTGGTTGGGGCGGTTATTGCAGTACTGCGCCACCTGGAGGTCGCTAGGAAGCACCAAGATGGCTGAAATACTGCACAATTCGATGGGCCTAAGGAGCGGGTAAAATGGTCAGATATCCCTTGCCTCCTCCGTCGCATGCCCCTCGGGAGGCGAGTCAGCTCTTAAGGCATAACCTCGTAAGCGGCGACGTTAAAGTGAATATATAGATTGGAGGAGTTATCCTACGACAACGCGCAATTTATACTCTCGGTGCAACACATTCACGGGTGGGGTCTAAAAGATTATCACATACTACTGTATAGAAACATTATTTGCTACCTTCCCTATTAGGTAAGTCGTTCCAGAGCGTGTATGTGTAATAGTAGTGTTAGATAACAACCCAATCCAAAGAACCAACGTTCCCAATCATTTGTACTAATCCTTCCGTTTTTACAAAGTCTTTAATATCCTTCAAGACTCTTTACGTTTTCACACAGAAAGCCCTACTGCAGCTATAGAGAACGAGTTGGTAGCATAGGCTTAGTTAACTATAAAGGTGACAGAAACTCGACTATAACATGTAATAATAAGCAAGACAAATGTTTATGTATAAGACAGAAACAATACAGAACTATAGGTATGTACTGTAGTATAACATGTGCTATATATGTAGGCCGGGCTTAAGCGTCTCATATGCCAATATTATAATTCAAAGAAAGCCGGCTTAATACTTATCACGGTTGCCTAACATAATCCGCATTTTAGTTACATTAAGTTAAGGTTAAGGTTAGGGTTAGAAGCCCGATCTCTCTCTCTTCCGAGCTAGGTAAATCTAGTAGTATCGCGTTCATGTAATGACGATCACGTTGAGATCACAGTCAGAGATAAACGCAGATAAGCTACATTCCACTTTCGGCCTTTGTGCCGGTGATATTTCAGAGCCTTTATCATTTTGGTACCAGGAGACAACTTGATTTGTCTCACTGCTGGGAAGGAAAGGCGCATACTTTGGACGTAAGAGCATTAATAGCTGTCATCGCTAAGGTACTAACAACCAGACATCCGTCCGATACATTCCGATGCTACAAAAAGTTAATACAAGAAATAAGCGACAAAGGATGTTCCTTACACGCCCCCGTTGGGTCGAGTAACCTGCATCTCGAGCGGAAGACCAAGCTGTCCAGTCGCCAGTGTCTCAATAGGAACTGGTGGAAGTATTTGGTCATCAGGACGGAACAGGAACCTAAGTCCAACCTCAATAAAGTGAGGGTCATCGGCGATAGCCTCTAAAACTGCTTGACGTATCTCGGTGCCCTCAGGAATTTCTAGCTGAACATCAATGTCCTCCGTATTCCGGGTCGACCCAAGGAGATTTACAGCAAATCCACCAATAAAGTCGTGGTGGATTCCTTTTGCTGTTAATAGTGCATTAGCCGCTTCGCGTCGTGCAATTGAGGACTCCATTTTCGGCGATGGTTTCGAGTGCAGGTTGTAGTATAGAAAGCAATGGATAATGCTCTTTACATTCTGCACTCGCGCAAGTTTCTGTTTCTACAAGATTTTGTGAGCTTGCATGTGTCGTCGCTGCCTTCGTTGTACGTACTTGACGGCCAATTGTTTTCCGAAAAGTCTTCCGGATCTTGCTATTTGTCATCACGAACTTTGTCGCTCTTTCTCCTAACGATTTTACCATACAATAACAGAACAAACGACATGGATTTTCAACATCGCGCATCTCAATTTATCGGACGTCTAGAGATCTCCGGAATTCTACTTGTGGAATGGGAGACAACGCTGCTGACTCGGCTCGGCTACCCACTCGCACCAGACAATGTAAGTCGCCCCTGTCTCTGTCTATGCGCATGCTGACGAATACAGAGCTTGTTCCTGCTCGTCCCAAATGAATCCCTTCCTGCTGTGTGCGAGATAGCTACCGACTGTAGCCTGCACCCAGCTGACGACGCGGAGCTTCGGCCTGTTTATGGATGCGAGTTTGCCCGTGGCGCTCTGCGATACCTCGTCGAAGACTCAAAACCCTTTGGAGAAGCACTACGGGGTCGTCTGGTTTTTGTACCCTTATCATGGACAGGGCTTCGTCGTAACGAGCTGGTCCCTATAGCAGCAGGCGGCGGACCCAACCCGCTTCCACGCACGCCAAGAATGGGCATAGCTCCCAAAGTCCCGCGCAACGTCTTAACTGTCCCACTTCCCGCGACTTTTGTCGCGCTGGTCCACATTCTTTCCAGCGAGGAAATCAGCAGATAAAACAAGGATCAAACTCGTTCACAACTTTTTTCCGTACTTTGTTATAATCTTATCGACAATAGCTACGAGGGAGACTATGAGGAGTTCCCTCCAAACGACGTGCCGCTATCAAGCGAAGAACAGCGAAAGATTTCCCAGGCCGTAGCTGATATACGGCAGTGGAAACTGCGGCCGGACCAAGTGCAGTTAAAGGAGAAATTTGTGTCTATGATACGTTGTGAGAAGTCGGGTATGGATTTTCCTCTTGCCGACATAAACAAAGTATGAAAATGGCCGACTCGTACACCGTGCTTAACTTGCCCGGTATGTATGTGGCTGTTTTTTTTAGATCGATTCTCTCCCGCCCGTCGGTATAGTTCCGGTTATCTTACCATTTTTATTCTAGCGCTCTACTGGCAGATCTAAGTCGTCGCGAAATGCTCATTTCGGATACAATTAATTGACAGTCATCTACAATGCGCGTCTTCGTCACAGGCTCGACAGGCTTCATTGGCTCGGCCATCGTGAAGGAGCTTCTTTCATCTGGACATTCATTTCTCAATCCTAGCCGCTCTAACACGGGCATGCATAGTCTTAACAGGCAAGGAGCTGACGCACTACAGGGAACCCTTGAGGATGATCTCTCCGACTTTGAAAGCTGATGTGCTAAAGACCGTGCTGATATTACGGTTATGGCTGATGCTCTCGCAGAAGTTGGCGGAAATCGTGCTCTGGTAATCACGTCAGGCACGCTCGTGCTCCCTCTTGGCAAAGAAGGATACGAAGACGACAAGCCAAACATGGCCAACCTGATGGCGATCGCGCTCTGTCCGAGCAGCTGTGCCTGCAGTATGCCGAGAAAGGTGTCTCGGACCTGTGTCGTACGGCTGCCGCCTACGGTCCATGGTCCTGGATCGTCGGGGTTTTTGGGGCCCCTTACTGGCATTGCACGTCGGACGGGCGTGTGAGTATACGTTGGGGATGGCAGTAACCATTGGTCGGCTTGTCATCGTGATAATGTAGCAGCTCTATACCGCCTGGCAGTAGAAAAGGCCGATTCCGGTTCAGTTTCCAATGGCGTTGGCGAGGAAGGTGTCCCGTTGAAGGAATTCGCCATGGCTATTGGACGACAGTTGGATATCCCTGTTGTAACCTCATTTTTCGGTCCCATGCGGGCTGAACTTGTGTATAACAAGCGAAGAAATTTACTATCTTTGCACAGAAAAGCGGGGGTTCGACTTCTACGTATACCCAATCTTATATCGCATCTACTTTCTTCCTTTCCATATACCAGTATGTTCGTCGGTGGCTATACAGGCGTAAACTCAAAATACGATGTTTGTACCACAGGTCGAGGCGCTTTAACGTGATCAACACAGCCCAGGCAGCAACAAGACAATCCAAAGCAGCTCCTTGCGTGATTTCATTCGCTGATGTCATTGGGCCATTAAAATTGGCTCCGGTATAGAATTCGGTCGCCCTGTTAACAACTGTGACGTCCAGGGCATTGGTCCAAAGGGATTGTGCATTTTTCGTGATCCAGGCCTTCCAGTTACTATGGGAGTCGGCAAGCTGCAGCTGTCTCAATCCACGGAAGAGGGGTCCTTTAAATATATCTCCCTGATCGTCGCAGCCACCGGCGCAGTCTGTCACGACCCCATTAGAATTAGTAAACGTAGAGCCGGTCGCAGTGACAGCATCGGCAATTTTTCTAGCAAGCTCAAAGTACGTTGCGTTTCCCGTTACTTGGTACAACTCAACTACAGCGCCGAGAATAACGCCCTGGCTATAGGAATACTTGTTCCCTTCAGCTACACAGGAGTGACCATCGACGCCGTCAATAATGAGCCAGTCGGAGCCGACAAGGCCAGAGTTGAAAAACCAATCCCATTTAGCCATTGCGTTGCTTAGATAGTCCTTACGAGTATCCTCGGGAGCTCTGTTTTCCAAGCTAGCGGCCAGATTGATGTAGAGCTTTTCCGCCTTTACTTAGTCGTCGTTGCCAAGGGATCCAGTGTTAGATGGCTTACCATTTGCAAGTACACGGAAATCCATGCATTGGCCCACCAGCCTTCATCATCGTAGTAGTCATCGATGAAGCCGGCATTGCCATCAAAGCTGGGTGCATTGGCGTAGGTCGTTACATACGTGTTAAAGTATGTCTCATTGTAGCTGGGGTCAAGCGATGAGATGTCTGCGAGAGAAGCCATTAATAAAGCAGACTCCCACCAAGAGCCACCCCAGAGCCCCGTGTGCGAGGCCCCATAATAGCGCATCATCTGGTCACTGCCATATACAATTAGCATTACTTCAATGGTGCACAAATAGTCGGCGGTCTCACCGGGTGCAGATGGCGTTTACATTATACGTCGCATCGTCCGCCTTAGCCATACCGGCAGGTGCAAATAAAAGAGAAGTAAGACCCAAAAACAGACTCATATTGCAGCTTCCAATGATTTGATAGAGAACGGATAAAGTCTGTAACATTGGGTACAACTCCGCTTTAAAAATATATAATCTAGCCTTCCTTGGTGCTGTCGTCTCCTATAGGACGACTTGTTCGCCAGCTATGCCTTCCGTGGCTGGTGATCTTGGTTGCGTATGTCCAAGACCAGTATACCGCCCTCGTCTCGGACGACGTTAAGGGAATTCCATCGCTTATAAAGAGTCTTTTACGACCTGCTTGGCGTCCGTCTCTAAATCGGCCGAACAGGTGCATAAGGCCAATACCGAGATTTGAAAATTAGCCAGTACGGCGGTAGATTGAGCAAGGCTTGCAGAAGACAGCTTGCAGACAGGAAAGATGAGTAGCAGCAGGGCCAGAAGCCGGCCCTTCCGGCTTCGATCGCGTATGTAGCACGTCGCGCATAATGGAAGTGTGTCAGGGGTGCCGCAAAAGTCTACAGCAATGCTTTATAAAACCCGAAATGCATTGGACCAAAAAAGGATGTGGACCTTTGACGCAGTACGAAGGGGGCTCTACGGCTAAAGGCAGGGTATTGCTTAAGCACCTGCCACAGGAACTCGTTTGGAAGGCGATCAATAAATCTAAGGCGTTGGAGTAAACCCTTCAAAGCGATTTCTACCCACCCATTGGATCATCACGGCCGGTCGTACTAAAGTCTTTAGCTCTGAAGACGGGTTGCTAAGCTGTATATTTCTTATGTTCGTACGTCGTATATCTCTTGGATTTTTTTTTCCAAAAATGAAAACAACATAGCGAATAAATCTTTAACTATTGCAAGTGTTTCGCAATATGACACATCTATCTAGTCTAATGTATAAATAGCACCATTTAAGGAGTGTTTGCCTATTTTTATATCGGGTACCACGTCTCCTGCTTCTTGTTTCTCGATTGGTAAGCGGGATATATTGAACAGCTGGGAATCCTGGAGAAGGATGGTGTCTATTAGTGACCATCGTCGGTTACAAAAACCATGGTTAATAGAATTAGCATGCTACGGAGTGGTTGGTAAACAATATGCGTACAAAATGTCTTCTGTTATATCTTACATGTGCACAATATATAAACTAAAGCACAGTATGTCAGGCGCAATCTACACAGCTAATTGCTATGCAAAGCACATCTATTGGTCAAGCCCCGTGGATTCAAAGCCCGTCGATGGTTGCGTTCAGCATCTGGTAGAGTTGCAAGTCGCCTACTTTAGGAATACACATAGTGTCTAATATGTACTCGTCGTATCAGGCAGTTGTGCTGGTATCATATGCACCAGCGGGTTTGATTGAATCTAGACATGTACAGTTCGCCACGTGGGTTTTAGTTACCAACGCTTACTCTGCCGATGCCAATGGGGGATGTGCGGGAGATTTTCGCCAAGGCCTACTATGGCCTTACTTAGTACTCCGTATACCTAGCTTGTATGTAGGATACCTACATAGGACGCGTGCAGGTAATGGCGTGTAGTGATACGTGTAGGGCGCTAGAGTGGAATTACCCTCTCAAGAATAAGATTGTATACTTGAACACTGGGAGCAAAAACCAAAAGGAAAAAAAGGAAAAGATCAGATCAGATCAGATTAAAAGAAGCCTAAGCAGTCCGCTTAATATGCATAATAGATCGAATTTTATAGAAGGGCGGATAAGTGAGAATAAATTACGTGTGGTTTTGTTTGTGATGTACGTTATGAAAGAAAATCAAAGATTTAGTAAAATCTATTACCACAATATAATGACAGGTGTCTTTTTCGGTATACGCGATAATGCTTCCTAGGTCCGCTGTAGTTGGTTTGCGATTTCGGACAATTTGAGTACAATCGTAGGCCCCGATAAAAGCGATAGCCCGGCACATTCTTAGTAGGCCGGGCCAGGCATAGTGCCTATGAGAAACATCCCTGTTAATATGCCCACCGTCCATTACTATGTAGAGCTGACTGGTCCTGCAAGGATCTTGTCGGCTAGATTTGTAAGGCGTGAAAATTTGAAAGATCAAGCATATGTCCCGTATGTATGGTCTCCACTTGGTAGATAAGACAAGGATGGGGGTAGGGGGGGTATGTACGGCGACGTACGTACGAAGTACATATATATATATCTTACATACCCGTGGGGAGTCTGTAATGGATGCCTGAAGATGTACACATTGCCGCACAGACACAAAATATGGATGAAGCAAAAGCCGTGGCACGGGCGTAGAGTGCTGCAGCCAACCAGGCGAAAAGCCAGCCATACTTGCTATATAGAACAGCTAAGGGAGACCTTTGGTTACTACGAGATGGCCGTATTCAGCCCCTTATATCCTAGTAGTACCTATTGCGATGTGCTCATGGCAGGGTCGGGCAGACATCACTAACCGGATACAGTAAAGGTCTCTAAGAGCAAGCGTGACATAAATAACCAGTCAGGACTTAAACCGCCACATGCTTATGCAATTTCTTGTGTCGATAGGTACACAACGACAAGAGATAGACTACTCCATAATAACCGCAGATATGAACCGGCAGAAAGTTCATGGGTGGAACGGCAAGATACGCGAATAGTTCTAATATCACACAGCTGAGGCACGTATCCAATCGCTCACCTCAGACGGTCTACGAGGTTAGGAGACACCACAGCGCAACGGCGCCTTGGGGGGGACGTTGTTGGCACGTCGTGGCATTCTCACGCGATCCACGTGTTGAAAAAGCGTTATTCAAGAAGACATGGTGCGCGATAAAACAAAGTCACCCCTTGCCTAGCGGCCCCTCCGACACACTATTCCGCACTTGTACAGAATAGCATTGTGCGCACAGCAAAGATAAGCGGCAGGTATGTAAGATACATACGACGTATGTAAAGCAGAAGGCGGTGGCGAACGGGAATCAGGCGGCCCAATTTGTAAGATAGGTCTTTGTGCAAGATACATCGTAGTCTAGATCCACATAGGTATTATCTTGTGCATTGACTAAGGCTTTGAAGCCCATCTCTACTGATAAGCACCCCACAAATTGGACTTGTTGCCCGACTGGGTGACGGGCGACGGTTTCGGGCGATAGGCTAACTCAACGCGATGCAGGATGCCTGTCTAGCTAAGCGTGTAAGTATTAGATGCGTCTTCCATCTTCTTTTCCCAAGTGGCGGAGTCTTGTTCTTTTAGCCTTCAATTTGGGGGTCCTCGAGTCTGATATTACGCCCCTAATTCGAGTTTCGTCTCCTACCTTGTCGGTAGGACCCTATCCTTACCATGGATCTCAGCTTTGAAACCAAGGAGACGGCGAAATCCCCGAGTGTCGATGTCGAATACCAGTCCGGATCCATCGAAGCTGCCGAGCAGGGAGCAGGCGCGTTGGGAAATGTCCGGCGGTGGATTCGCTCTGTCGGAGCCGAGGAGTTTGGTATTGAGCCCATCACCAAAGAAATGCGCACGAATCAGCCGGCCTTCGATCTCTGCACCATCTTCCTAGCCGCCAACTGCAATGTCACCACTCTGGCTACCGGCTATCTCGGCCCTACGGCCTATGGACTTGGATGGTGGGACTCGTTCCTGTGCGTCCTGTTCTTCAACCTCGTCGGGGTCATCCCTCCGGTCATATGCGCCACACTCGGCCCAAAACTGGGTCTGCGCACCATGATCATTCCCCGATACAGTTTTGGCTGGTGGCCCGTCAAGATCATCGCCATCCTCAACTGTATCAACCAAATCGGCTGGGGCATCGTCAGCGGCATCACCTCCGGCGACGTGCTGTACGATGTGGGAAGCGGCCGGCTTCCCCTTGCAGTGGCGGTGCTCGTCGTATGTCTGGTCGGTTTCGCCTTTGGCCTGCTCGGATACAAAATCCTGCACATCTACGACCGATACTCGTGGATTGTTATGTTGATCTGCTTCATCCTGCTGGCTGGATTTGGGGCGAAGCACTTTGTCAACGTGCCGATGGGCTCGGGCGATACGGAGAGGTCCAACGTGTTTGCGTTTGGCGTTGCCATTATCGGTTACGAGCTCGCCTGGCTGCCCGTTGCCGCTGACTATGGCGTTTACCTACGGGACACCATCAGCTCCAAGACGACTGGCCTCTGGACGCTGCTCGGACTGCTCAGCTCCCAGGTCCTGATCGAGTGGCTGGGCGTCGCCGTCGGGACGCTGAGCCAGAGCTCTGACAGCTTGTTTACCGATGCCTACAACAGCACCGGCGTTGGCGGTCTCATTGGCGTCATTTTCAAGTCGTACAACAACACCGGCGTCACGGGCTTTGGCAAGTTCATCGAGGTTCTCATTGCTTTTTCAACGTCGGCTGTCATCTCCACCAACATCTACTCGCTTGGCCTGAGCGTGCAGGTGGTCTCGGGCAAGCTTCTCGTCGTGCCTCGGTTTGTGTGGTCACTGCTTGGCGGCTGTGTGTTGTTGGCCTGCTCGATTGCCGGTCGCGACGTTCTTGCCGATGTTATGACCAACTTCCTCTCCATCTGCACATACTGGCTCACGCCTTTCTGTACAATCGTGTTGTTGGAGCACTTTGTTTGGCGCCGTGGTTATGCGTACGATCTGTCGGCGTGGGACGACCGGAACAGGCTGCCATACGGCATTGCCGCGTCGGCGGCATTTATTGTCGGCACGGTCCTGTCGCTCCTGTGCATGAACCAGGTGTGGTGGGTTGGCCCGATCGCGCTTGGCATCGGGCCGGCACCGTATGGGACTGACATTAGCTGGCTCTTGGCGGTCGGCGTGTGCACTCTTATCTACGTACCGCTCCGGACGTGGGAGAGGAAGAAATGGAATCTGTAAATCGGCTGGTATAGATACGAGTCAAGGAGGAAATATATTGCTCTTGATCGTCCCTTATGCATGTGCTACAGCTTTGGACTGGCGTTGGGGTATGCAGAATGTCTTTCCTTGCAAGTACAATCGAAGGCCTCGGACAGTCCGTTTTCTGCTGCCAAGTGTGAAAGGGTGCTACCGAGGCATTGTTTTCATCCTAAAGCTCCCACCCTGTTCCAACTCCAGACATCGACGAGGCGTCCTAAGAGGATATAGAGACATTGATAAAGCAATTCTCCGGAATGTGGTGGCCTGCAATGAAAGATGTACAATAAATGGTATTATTTTAGGGCGCAGGTATACTTATACCAGGAACTCCGTCCATCCACCGAAAACGTCTTGTGTCTGTAATTCGAACAGACCAGATCCAGCAAAGTACTGTTAGCGCCTGTGGCCCTGTTATCTGCTACTGTGAACTGTTACATATGAACGATCGGCCGCTTGCCAAGCGCAGCATAATGTACGTGGAGCGGCCGCCGATCTGTTTACTCGTCGTGGCTGCTGCAGATCGCGGGGTTGGTAACTACGTAGATATGAGGGCGGCACATTGTATATCCGAATTTCCGGCGGGGCTGCCACATTTTGATTTGTAAGAATTGGTAAATCGTCAAGAGAGGCGGAATAACGGTTGAACGATAGACGCACACCTACGCAACATTCCCACGACAGCCAGAAGAGCAACTGCCCCGATTCGTCGCACAAAAGGAAGAAATCAATGATGAAGGCGGTCCAATTCGGCGAGTACGGTAGTACGAATGTGCTCAAGGTGGTGGACATTCCGAAGCCAACGCCCAAGGCCAGCCAGGTGCTGATCCGGGTCGAGTATGCTGGCGTCAACTTCATCGACACGTACCTGCGCACAGGACTGTACCCTTCCGTTCTTCCCGCAACGGCCGGCCGCGAGGCCGGTGGTGTGATCGAGCAAGTGGGCGAGGCGGTGCCGGCAGACTACGGGCTGGCAGTAGGCGACCGGGTAGCCGTGTTTGGTCCAGCGGCACTGGCCGAGTACATGGCCGCCGAAGCAAGCACGGTGCTCAAACTTCCAGAGAGCGTGTCGACGAGGGAAGGAGCAGCTCTGATCCTGCAGGGGCTGACGGCCTGGACACTGGTTCGCGACGCTCACGACGTCAAGGCTGGCGAGACAGTGCTGGTGCAGGCCGCAGCTGGCGGCACGGGCGGGCTGCTCGTCCAAATGGCCAAGGCACTGGGGGCGACCGTGATCGGAACCGCTTCGACGCCGGCCAAGATGGAGGTGGCGCGCAAGCACGGCTGTGATCACGTGATCAACTACGCTGAGACCGACATGGAAGCCGAGGTCCTGCGACTGACCGACGGCCAGGGCTGCCACGCGGTCTTCTCTGGCGTCGGCAAGGCAACGCTGGCGGCGGACATGAACGTGACGCGACGCAAGGGCACGTTTGTGACGTTTGGCAACTCGAGTGGAGCCATCGAGTCGGTGCGACCGCTGGACCTGAGCCGCAAGAACATCAAGCTGGTGCGGCCGACGCTGGCCAACTACATTGCCACGCGCGAGGAGTTTGCCAAGCGTAGCGCCGAACTGGTTGACCTGGTCGCGTCAGGCCGTCTGTCCGTCAGCATTGGTGGCGAGTATGGCCTGCATGAGGTCGGCAATGCTCAGGACGCGCTGGTCGGCAGGAAGACAGTGGGTAAGCTCATCATCAAGGTCCAGTAGGACTTTGAACGGTCGGATGCATGGCCAGGGACAGAGCCGAGAGCGGAAGAGGAGAATAAAAACTAGTTCGGCTACGGGATTCCAAAGCTAGAGTGCCTTAGCACAACCAATTGCAGTAGCTAAAGCAAAGCCGCTGGCTAAGAGGACCGTCTCAAAAGTATTGCTTTGTGATACCGGCGTTTAATAAGAACTTACAAGACACTACAGTCGGTCTTTAGTACTATGGCCGCAAGGACTTTGGCACAAGCAGGTAAAGGAGACGATCATAATGGGGTGACGGTCTGGGGCCCGATAAAATGCTCCAAAACAGAAGCCGCAAATTTGCTACTAATATCTTTATACATAAAATAAAATATTGCCTGAAGTTATAACGTCGAAAGCATTATAAAGATCCTGTGACTCGATCGGCGGGATCCTGCTTAGATCTCCCAGGAATCCACAAGCCGTTCAAGGATTAGCGTGGGGGTCGTATGCTCCCACGGGATACTTACGACGGACTTGTTTATAGGTGGCATTCCATCTGTGCAGGCGGGAGCTCCCGTGTGTTTTGTGTTGAATGGCCATGACTTTGTACGTCACTCAGAGCATGATAATAAAACATCATGTAAACATTTCTATTTACACAACTGGTCGCGCTAGATAAGGAGTCTGCTATTACGTATTAAATGATTTCGTACTTCGTCCATCGTACTCGTTCGTACTCGTTCGTACCCGTTCGTACTCGTTTCCTACATGGCACACCTCACCTAGACCTTGACCGCTTAAGTAGCCTTCTCGCCGTTGTCAGCGTTCTCCGTTGTTTCATCGTCGGGGGTCCAGCTGGCGCTCTTCCACGGAACAATGCCCCTGATATACATAGTATCGACCTCCTCGAGACTGCGGTTGTGCGACTCGATGATGAAGAAGAAGACCAACAAGGCGCCTGCAAAGCAGCACCCGGCAAAGACATAGCCGTAACGGTAGTTGATGGCGGCCGTGATAAAGGGGGTAAAGAAAGAAATCAAAAAGTTCCACAGCCAGTTGCTGGCCATGCACAGAGCCATGCAGCGGGCACGGTGACGCGATGGGTACATCTCGCCAGCAATGGCCCAGCAAAGACAACCCCACTACATGATGTTAGTGGACAAGGAACGAATTGCGGAAATGCAAAGAGGCGGAGGATACGTACGGTGGTAGCAAAGCCGAAGATGAAGAGGCAAGCAAAGGCAATCATGGCGCCGCCAGTGCCGCGGCTCGTAATCGCATCCGCGTCGTTAAAGTTCCCGTCGGGGTACAGCTTGAAAGAGCCCAGGGAGGCGAAGACAAGGAAGCAGATGCCCATCCAGACGCCGCCAACCATAAGACAGAGACGACGACCAAAGCGCTGACTAACCCACAGACCCACAATAGTCGAGCCAAAATTGACGCCGCCCAGGATCATCGAGGTGACGTACGAGTTGGAGATGCCGACGGAGCTGAAGATCTGGGTGCCGTAGTAGAAGAAGAAGTTTGCGCCGGTGAGCTGCTGGAGCGCCTGGATCAGAACACCAACAATCGTGCGGCGAGCCATGGCCGGGCCGGTGAAAATCTCATGCCATTTCGACTCGCCCTGGTTTGCCTCCTCTTCGAGTTTCTCGCGCATCTCGGCCAATTCGTGCTGGATCTCAACATGCTCCACAGGTACCTTGGAGACGAGCGAGAGGGTAATGGCGGCAGCTTCGGGGTTGCCGTGGCTAAAGTCCCAGCGCGGCGACTCGCGCATAAAGAGCATACCAACACCGATAACGACGGGCGAGATGAAGCCGCAGCCCATGGTGATGCGCCATGACCCAGTGTCGTTTCTGCTCTCGGTGCCGTAGTTGATGCAGTAGGCCGTAAAGATGCCGAGCGTGATAAACAGCTGGTAGGCGCTCACCAGGACAGAGCGAACCTGGCGAGGTGCAGTCTCACTCTGGTACATGGGTGCGAGCACCGAGCAGGCCCCGACAGCAAAGCCGGCCACAAGACGGCCGATGGGGACTTGGTACCAGTGCGTGGAGGCAGATATTTGGACAATGTTACCGACAATGTGGATGGTGCTCCAGGCGGAAATACAATATTTCCGGCCGAAGCGGTCGGCGAACGGGGCGCTGATCAGGGAACCAAGGAGACAGCCAATACAAAGAAAGGCGACATTGCAGCCGGTGCGGACCTTGCCAAGAGAGATTTCACCGGAGGAGTTGATGGTGTCGCCGAAGCGCTCGCGGAAATTCTTCATCTCGACGTAGCCGCCGATGGATCCGCCCTCATATCCAAACATGAAACCGGTCGTGGACACGATGATTCCCATAACGATGGTGCGGATGTTGACAGCATGGACGGGACCGTCGACGAGACCGGGCTGCATCTTTTCGACCCTGGGCGTAGTGGTGCCGCTGCTGTTTTCCGGCAAGGCGGGGGTTATACCGGACCGTGAAGTCACTGTTTGCGTGGCCATGTTCTTGACTGGTAGAAGACCTCTGGAGTATGTGTAATATGTTGTTGTGAATGCTGTAGAAGCATGATGATTGTTTCGCTGAGGCCAGGACTTGGTCCATTATAACGACCAAGAAAGGCGCCGCTAGCTCCGCTGTGCACAGCGATGTCCGCCGTAATCGCGTGGTACTCGGGACGCGAAGGGGCAGCAGAATCTCATGACCGCCGCGCTCATAGCAAGGCCGGCCCTTTTCGCACGATCGGTGGAGCAAGAATAGGAGACCTCAGGACGGCCGCGGCCGGCGAGCAACGACTGAACAAGAGACTTCTCAGGTGATTGGGGGGCGGCCGTCAAACAATGACGTGGGGAATGACTAGGCGCGCCGCAATTGTCAGAACCTGATGAGATTTTTTTTTTTTTCAGCATCTCGGCGACATTTTCCACTTCGGGGCAAATAAAAAGTTGGATAATAGCGCCGGCATCGCTATTATTTTCGGTTATTTCCCCTCTTGAAGGAAAACGCATGGCGGGCATGTAGAGGAATACCAGCGTGTCGGCTTTACGGTATCGCGCAAATCGAACGGTACTCGTATGCTGCCGCACAGTCAGGGCCATCTCCTGCAGCTCACCATCTCCTTGTCGCGATGTGATTCTGGCTGTCAGCCCAGCCAAGTCGGGTCTATCCGCCAGTACGCACTAACGCCGCCTCAACGTCACCGATTTTTAGTCCCAGTGCCTGACTAAGGCCACAGATGCTAGGCCGAATGCGGAAATCTCGCCGGTCTTGCCTTTTTGGGCGTACCCACGTTTACCGGACCGACTAGAGAGAGCAATAATGCCGCCGTTTCGCCCGTACGCCGTCCTCTGTCATTGTCTCTTGCAAAGTAGCAGCATCGCCAAGGCTCGTCTGACCAGATACGTCGCGCTCGCCTTTTTTCCTCCTGGGCTGTGGCGAACAGTGTACGATTATGTCTCACTACTCGTACACGTACGCTGTTGATCTACCCCCACGAATACGAGATTCGTGTACCTGGGATCCCACTTCGGACCTAAATTCGGGACTATAGACGTCGTCACCTACGGAGTACAATGTAGAAGAAGGGTACCCGAAGTGGGTCCTTGTTGCTGATCTGCATCCCGAAACGGTTAGACAAATGCGTTTTTTGTGTTTTATGCCGTATGTTAGTCAGCCAGTTACATGCATAAAGGCAGTGGACGCCGTGACTCTGTGGGCTGCCAGGCCCCTTGTCTTGTTGAGAACATGAACATCCACGTCGTCAGTCTTGCAATGCCGAGTAAATCATTCTCGCGATGCCACCGAGTGGCCGAGTGGGATGATTGACTGTTCTGCATAAGATCGCCGCATTAGTCATCGAATACTTGCATGACCCTAGCCCACCGTGGCAAGTGTGGGTCCTTTCCTCGGGATTGTTGGCTCGGAGTAACTCGCCGGCTATAACAATATCTGAACAGTTAAGAACCTTGGTGGCTCAGAGAACGAATTCCACTGGAGCCTCTCGCCTCCCCACCTATCAGGACAGGTTGCATTCGCTGTTCCGCAGTGGGTCTGATAATACTGCCGAATCTTCAGCATCTTGCAGTTCGGCGTTGGATTTAAATCCGACACCGACTGAATAGGATGATGCTGTTTAGTATGCGGATCACAAGTGTTGCAAGGATGCGAGGTCCGTTGCTTAAACGTGACTAATAAGGCCGAGATTTTGAGTCCAATCGGTAAGCATCGCTGGGACTCTGTATATCTCGCCAGTCGGAAGTTCTTGGGCCTGTACTGGTCACAGCATGACGCATACTGCTTGACACCTTTTTCCATCCTCAACCTCTTTGCCGCTTATCTTTTTCAGTGTTCCTTTACAATATCGTAGCTTTTGGGCTCTCGCAAGAATATTGTAAATATGAGTTTCTAAGGTACGAATTATCGGATGAATGTCACAAACATAGATGAAGGCTATCAGTAACGTGCTCACTCAACGCTGGTATGTTATATTTCCGCTTTTAAAGCCGAGCTACCCAGGATGCCCTGGTCCTCGAGACGTCCTCGAGACGTGGACGTCGTTTTGTTGATTTATTTGTGTTGGCTGGGCTTTAATGCTAGCCGATGTGTCTCAGGAACTCTTCAGAGGTGGCAACTTACGACTACTGTAAATATCTTTCTTCGTTGCACTTTGCAGTAGCACCCTTAGGTCTGCCTGAAAAGTAAGACACTCTCTAAGATGCTCCGGGTTTTATATGTACACAATCGTCAATCTTGATTTAACAAGTATTTGGGTTGGGGTCATATTCGACAAATTACAGGACTCCGCTCTGTCGTCTCTCACACTCTTGAATACATCTACGGCCCGTATCGAAATTAAGCTAAAAATACAACTAGCTAACAGCCAGCAATTCTATAATGGTCGATGCGGTCGGCTTGTTCAAATGTTCAAAGTCTGCGTAATACAGTTGATAATATCTGCCGCGCTGGTTTTCGTAGTCGCTGTTGCCCCTTCTTAAGATTGCAGTACTTCGAGTAGGCCCTCTTCTCGGAGCACATGATCAACGACTCTTGCCTTACAAAGCAAAATCGAGCCGCCCCCTCCATCCCCAGGGAAATTACTAGCTAGGACAGAAGCAATTAGTTTTCTTCAGTTCGCATCGGTAAGCCAGCAAGTGGAGTCGACTTTGATGAACATACGATTTTGAGGCAGGTCTGCGAAAACCAACGCCCAATACTTATAGGGTGGTAACAAGGAACTTACTTGCTTTTGAGGAAAAATCTGGATTTCTGATAAATAATTTAGCTGTCATTTTCTTATTCTAATGCAACTTCCAGTTTCCTTCTTCGTAATACAGAAGGGTACTGTGTTTCTGCCACAATCTGACAAGTAGAAAACGCAGGTTGGGCGCATTGGCACTCGTATGAAAACAGTGCGAGGACAACGTTTAGATATGTCAATACCTTAACTAGTTTTTATCTCTTCAGTTATTTCGTGGGATGACGTGGCCAAGTTGTCACTTTTTCAGCTGATAATGAAAAGACTGTTACTATTTTGACTCCGGGGTATAACGAGCTCTCACAGCACGACTTGCACTTCCAAGGCACGCTAGCGGTCATACTGTTTAGGATTTACTGAGTGTAACAGATAAATTTATTGCCATTTCATGCACTTGATCATTAAAAGTTTAATACGAAGAATCTTACATCTTCTGCATGTATACCACTACCTTCACGCCTTTTTATCTTTTTGTAACCTCTGCCACCTCTTTTCCGGCTTTTACGCCAGAGCCATGCTTCTTTTCAAGAACTTGGCCACACAACGCCCACTAAAATTAGCGCTCTGGGTACAGAGTACCGCCTCTTCAAGTAACACACTTCTCGGCACTATTACTTCCTAGAAGCCGGTACATTGTCGGATTTCATATCCCCTATGGAGCCAAACCACGTCTAGGACGAGGCCCTCGCTCGGCCGCACAGCCTGCAGAATTTCAGCCCATTTCTCTGAAGTCTTTTTTTCTCCTTCAGATTATGTGTTGTCTACAGAGTGCTGGCCGTCTGGCCCTTGATCACCTCGGGCGACATACACATGGGCGTGCCATTCATAGAGCCGCGGCCGCATGAAGGTGATCGAAACAAGGTTCTCAAAGCTTCTGGGGGAGAGCGAAGGTCGTGATGCGACGGTGTCGAATAAACAGGACTCGTCAGATGCTAGAGTATTTATCCGCCTCCGTCACTATTCTCAGACGCGCTCCTTTCATGAACATTCAAGAGAAGTCAGATCGCAAGCCGGTTTCCAGGCCATCTCAATGCGTTTGGCACGTTGACCCACATATCTGCAGGAAGAAATAAAGGCTGTTCCAACATCGCCATGTCGATATGCGTGAGGGCGGACGCTGCCCGAGTAATCTTCTTGGACTAGCTTGAAGAAATCCATTAGAAAAAGTAAAGCTTATAAGACAGGGAATAACCACGACTCCGGAGTCTTGAATGTGACTTTTGAAACATCCAAATATTTGGGTCCTATCCCTGTTCCCTGTATACAAATCGTGCACATATTAGATCAGCGATACGTAATAAACTCCCCGTAGTACTGCAGCATCCATGTGGATTTGATTCTCTTCAGATATTTGAAAAGCGTCTGCAGTTCCCCACAGCTTCTCTGAAGGCGGTTGATATGTGTTTAAATAAACGTGGGTCTCCAGCGTCACGTCTGCAACGCATCCTTAGAGCGTTAGCATTCCCGAAAGTGATATCGCCACTTGCTTAGAAAAGCCTCCCTTTTTTCCTCCCTCTCCCAACTCCGGCGCCCTCCGACGACGTTCACGCCCCTACAACGCCGTGTACTTCATATAAGGAGGCCTTCAAGCCTCCTGTTCAGATAGCTTTCTTCTCTTCAGTCAAGTTCAATGCACCCACATGACAGAGTTATACGTATGCAGTGCGGGCTCGTTAAGAGGCGAATAATGCTACGATGATAAATGATCTCCAACTTACTTACTATTCAGGAAAAGACCAGGCACGCTCCTAGACTGCCAACTTTTGAGGCTGCAAAGCATTCCGAGTTTTTTAATAGTCGCAGCTAATTTTAAGCCTATGCATTCAGGCTTTGGGGGTCATTGAAGATAATTGTTGGGCCCTGGTTTGTAGCACTTACGTTGCTATAGGTCATCTCAGGTTAGCCGATTAGCGATGCTAATAACATCTTTGTGTGTGACTATCTTCCTTGCCATATTGAGTCTATTTTTCATGATCATTCTTACGTACTTTTTACTAAGAAGCTGACTGCAACCCCGCATTTCATCGCCATTTATACTCCGTATAAACAGCACCAACACTACAAATGGATATATCTTCTGTGTATCGGAAGCCACTCCTAGGGATCTGGCACGAAAAAAGGCAGACGTAAAGGTAGATTATCATATCAACTGTCAAACTAATCCCGACAGTACCGCAGACGGCATCGGTGACGTGAGAGGTGGAGGCGCAGATCCAGCGGAAAACATGTGCGAGCTTTGCGCAGCGCGTCCGTTAGCTACAAGAGAAGAAAGAGAGTTCTTTATTGAGCATTAATATACCTGTTACCTGCATCACCAGGTGAATGACCAGGTGAATGACGTCATAAAAAGTCAATGACATCGATTGATTGGTGAAAGCCTCGCTCTGCTAAGTAGTACGGGAGGCTGCATTAGCTATAAATACCCACTCCTTACTTTCTTCAATAACATAATTGCAGCTGTTTCGTAATCGGTGCGCTATTGCAAGGGAGCTCCAGACCTGTGAAGCCAAATCCGACGGGACATCCGACTCGGTCCCGTAAAACGGATAGTAAGGTTTCGTTCCTATCTCACCGACCATAATTGTATGTTAAGCGCAAAGGTAGTTAGTATCTAAGGGACACTAGAGCTAATGGTAGACTAGACTTACAGTTACCTACCTGGGTCACCTGGAGGACACATTGCTATTGTAGGGATCCACGGTGGCGTGCTTAAAACTAGATCCTCAACCATTGCTGAGAACGATAGGTCTATTTTCGCAAAAAGCCAGGAAGTCCTCTTGGACTCGGCCACTCATTATCTTCGATTTTTCTAACACGCTCGCCCTCCCGCTGGTGGCCCACTATGGCGTATTAGATTCATAAAAACTGCCGCTCGTCTTTGTTACAGGTCCGGCCAACAACGCGTTACCGCGCTTGGTAGCACGAAAGGGAATCCCTCTGGTTGGGTAAACCAGTCCTAGAGGAAGGCATGGACTGTTTAGCTGCTTTGAAAGCTTCCTTTCTAGATTCCAGTGCAATATGTTTCATATTTCGATGCTAGCCTGTCTGCTGTTCGTAATACGACAATATCTGGAACTTATCTGTTGATACAATCACATGGCTTTCTCGATTACCACTTCTTCGACTTCAGGCACTTGACGCCCTCCTGCATCGCCTCCAGAAGGTGCCAGTCAACACTGTCCTCAGCCAGACTCCAAGCCATGATTCCACCGAGACCGCGGGCTGCGATAATCTCACGGAACTTCTTGGTAATAAGCTCGGGCGTGTCCCAGGTCCAGAACAGGCTGGCGTCGTCGTCGACATACCACTGCCCGCCGTTTGCAGAGTCGAGCTGTCCCTTTGCGAGAGCGTCCTTGAACGACTGAGCGGTAGACTTGACCGCCGGGTTCGTGCAGGTACCAAAGTCATTCTGGCAGCCGGTCGAACAGTGGGCCGTCGTGTTTCCGCACCAGCCGTACTGCGAGCAGCACGAGCCGTAGATCGAACCGGTGCACTCAAAGTTGTTGGAGCTGCCGCAAGAGCCGTCGGTCGAGACAGTCAGGGCGGACACGTCCACCACGACGGGGAACGAGCTCGCCTCAAAGGTATCAGCACCCGAGGTACCGGTGTCGCTGCCGTCAGTGGCCTCAGCAAGCGCGATCTCGCAACCGATAGGTCCGGTGCAGGTGGTGTTGGCAGCCAGGGTAAAGTACTTTGCGTAAAAGGCAATTCCGAGGTTCATCTTGGCCGGCTTCATGCCACGCTTGATGAACAGGTCGACGGCGTTGAGGGAGCCCTTGATGTCGGTGTGGTGCTTGGTTGTGGTGTCGCGGCGGTTCATCAGATCGTAGGTCATGACGTTCACGACATCGACAGCAGAGTTGATCAAGGGCACCTTCGCGGCCGTGTAGGCCAGCATGTCGCGCTCGAGACCAGGCACGGCAATTGACAGCTCCTTGCTACCGATGGCCTTCTTGATAGCAGACAGGAAGAGGGGGAAGACCTCAGCCTCTGTGGCATTGTTGGCAATTTGCTTGTAGTCGTAGCCGTTGCCTCCCGGATACTCCCAATCAATATCGACACCGTCGTAGCCCAGTCTGTTGAGAGTGGCAGCAATGTTGCTGGCGTACAAGGCGCGTGACTCTGCAGAAGCGGCACCCACGCGGAAACCGGCAAGATCGCCCCATCCGCCGATGGCCATGCTAATCGTCACGTTCTGGTCGAACATAGCACGGATCTCGGATAGAGGCTTGAAGGGCGTATACTCGCCGACGGGGTTGGTGGTGAAGAGCGACGAGTTGGCAAAGGCGGTGACCACGTGCGTAATGCCAGCGGTCATGGTCTTGTTGGGAAGGACGTCGGTGTGGTACTGGTCAAAGTACATGGAGTAACGCGGGGACTTAGTGACGCTGGAGGGCGCCGATGCGGCCAGTGTGGCCCAGGCGGCCAAAACGGACGTGATGCTCGAAATGGCAGGCATCTTGACAGGATTAAGAGCAATAGAACAAAATAATGAATGGACGACGGCTGCCAGCGATATAAACGAATGTATAAGTGCTGATGGTGATCATGTAGGAATATGGCTTCTACAATAGCGAGCACAGCTAGCTTATATACTTCTTTTCGTATTCCTTACATCAGCCACCCCATCGGAGAGGTCTATGGAACAGGAGGTCCGAGAGGGCGGAGAATTCCGAGAGTCCGGTGGCTTCTCTGGTTTCGCTTAGTGCCTTACCAAGCAATTGGGTTTCATTCGTGGTAAAAACACGAAGTAGTATTGGTGCGATCCATACTGAGCACTCTGATCGTTGCACCCCGGATTGACCGGATAAAGCGCCTCTCACGGACGGAACGATGCCCTTAGACGGGATTTTCCATCGTACTATGTACGCTTTGGACGGCATGTCTCCGTAGCGAGCTTATTAGCCTTTTCGGTAGACAAACCAGGGCCGATGCACTAAAAAGTAGAATATGTCCTAATTTCATTTCGCCTATCCCATCGACTCGACCCACGCTGAGTGCAAGTGCACGCCCTCCTCTACCGTTCATTTAGACTGGTTCTAGATCCGGCCCCGGCTTCTCTCCAACGGCGCGTGTGGGGTGAAGGCATTGCAGAACCGAATAAGTGAAGCGCTAAAATGGTAGGGGCCTTCCACAAGAGTTTAGACTAGACCTTTTCATGTCAGTCGATCGTGGTCGTATCTTATATCTTGGCTGGGGCCTGGAACTTGAAAAACTACCAGAACACGGCCCAAAGAGGCTCGCTCGTGTAGCAGGCGGCTTTTTGTTGTGCTCCGGATACCGTTCTTTTTCTATTTAATTTGACGAGATTGAAGTGCCGCGCTCCACTATCTAGACGAAGTGAGCATGATATACCTAACCCAATTCAGTGGGTGCTTAGTATATAGGTCGGTTCCAGTACGATATGCCAGTCTCCACTGTAATGTGGTTTGATACTTCCTGTCGGTTCCAGTGTGCCCCCACATCCCGACGGTATTTGCTAAAGGCATGGCTTCACATAATTACAGAAACAACGACACGAAGCGGTTTGGTGGTGCAAGGTCAAACAACGTGCAAAACAATAGTCGCTGCTTTACGAGCTGAGACGATTATATACTTCCTGTCTACAATCTTTTGACGCTATAAAAATCCGATCGTACGTTTTAATGCAGGCTGCTCAATTAACTGTGAGTTTCATAATGTCTATGCTCCAATGCAACATTTCTTGCCAAGAACACGTGCCAAAATCATGCACACCGCCACGATTTCACTCCCTTTTTGATTTCCCTTCGCCCTTTCGTACAGGAGACGTCAAAATGTAGGTGGCGTTGGGCGATGAGGCGCGTGATGAGATGTATGCGACATGGTTGAGCAGGTCTGTGGCACGTCGGTACGCATTAGGACGGCCGCTCATGCTGTTGTCACTAGGGGAGGCAGCTACACTGTATGTATTAGCTATATGTACGGAGTACGGAGTACAGAGAAGCATTCGAGGGTTTTAGGGATGCTACAATGCCATATCATAATGTATTAGGCCTTCAAGCTGTGAGTATATGGTATATGCAAATACCCAAAGTAGATAGCCAATCACATGGCGAACTTCGCGAGCAATTGAGAGCACCGAAGCAACGGCCACCAACCTCATGCAATTGAAGATTGGGTTTCAAGTTATTCTGTTTGGCTTAACTGCTTCTAGACACATGCACGGAATGTGTGCATCGTATATCCTAGCAGACGGAACACTCGTTTGTTGGAGATGCTTCGCATCGGTCTCACTGAAAGCGGCTGTGGAGCGTAGGTGAAAACGCCGTAATGCTGATGTTATTCTTCCCAATTGACAGGACGCCAACATTAGCCGACAAGGCGGTGGTCGCCATGAGTCGTAGCTCGATAGTTAGAATAGCTATAATATCCATAGTATCGGATGTAACTACGTTTCATCGGGTTATCGCATCCAAGTGAGTAGCTTTGCGATGCAGCTCCTCAGCTTGTCAATATAACCGTCGCAATAAGATCAATTGTAACCGGCAAGCCCAGTTTTGGACTTAGAATAGGATAGCTTGTCCATGACCAAACAAGCATTAATGCCTCACCAAATAACATAAAACTACAAAGGTATGGAAAGTGCTCTGAAGAAAGCAATAATGGAAAGCCAAAAAGTCTTTGTCGAAGTAGAGGCATATAGGTTTAGAAGAGAGGGTGAACATGTAAGTAGAAAGCCACATCAGATTTTCTCGCTTGAAAAAGATGTGTATTACAGATAGTCGCTTTCGCGTGTTGCCAGATATAGTTATTTCTATGGTCTTGTTTTCCTGAATGAGTTGTGTATTGCCGGCTTTCGTCTCAAAAGGTATGAAAAAGGCGAAAGTCTGCATAACCAGCCAAATGCTGTTCTGAGCTCATGCATACGCAGTCGTACTTGGATGCAAGAGATATGACCAGTGTCCAGAATAGGTCTAGCCTTATGCCCAGATCGGGGACTTTAAGGAGCAAAGCACCAGCAATGTGCACTCATGCAGCGCTCTACGGAGTGCGTCGTACATAATACTATGCAAGACTTACACTAGCACTATGCAGTAGAGTACAGCGAGATGTTGTGCGCTATGCGTGTTTTAAGTTGAGTGGAGTGCAGCACGAATTGATCTCGTGCATCCTCCAGTGAAAAGGATGCTTTGTGCCAAAGCGGTCAGCGCGCCAGCTACCCCACCATTACATAAGTATGGGGCTCCATGCCGCCTGAAGCCACTAAAGTCCGGGCGACATGAAAAAATTGCAGTCATCGAGCCACTTGACAAAACGATTCAGCCGCCAATTTCTGCGACCAGGAAGCAGTACGGCCCGTCGACAGCAATGGGCCAGAGCGATGCGAGAAGCGGAGACCCCTCGATCCAACTTCCGGCGAATGGAGAGAATAGGGTGGAGAAAAAGGGCCACGACACGGGCAAGGAGCGGAAGAGAGACCGCGATGCCCGTTTGAGCATCAGCAAGCCGGCGCGCGACCTTTGCGATACACCGGGTACGAAGAAACGGCGCAGCGAGTCGCAGCCTTTACAAGAAGAAGGAGAGGAGAAGAAGACAAAGGTCGAGGAGAAGACACAGGAGGGCAACGGCAGCGGCTCGATCGCGCGGATAGCAGACAATCCGTATATCGATTTCGATGGGCTCAGCCGACCGAGCCGGGGCACGCGTGAGCGGCTAGAAGAGAGCGACGAGGCCAAGGAAATCCGGCTGGAGCGTATGAAGTGCGCCGTGCGGACACTGCTAGAATGTGTGGGCGAGGACCCGGATCGAGAGGGTCTGTTGGCCACGCCGCTGCGATACGCCAAGGCGATGCTGGAGTTCACAGAGGGCTACCAGAAGAATGTGCGCGACATTGTCAACGGGGCCATCTTCCAGGAGGGCCACAATGAGATGGTCATTGTCAAGGACATTGACGTCTATTCCGTGTGCGAGCACCACCTCGTGCCCTTTACGGGCAAGATGCACATTGGCTACATTCCGAACAATGCTGTTATTGGCATCTCGAAGCTGCCGCGCATCGCCGAGCTGTTTGCCCGCCGCCTGCAGATCCAAGAGCGCCTGACCCGCGAGGTCGCCAATGCCGTCTTCGAGGTCCTCAAGCCACAGGGCGTGGCGGTGGTGATGGAGTCCAGCCATCTGTGCATGGTCATGCGCGGCGTACAAAAGGCGGGCAGCACCACCATTACGAGCTGTGTGTTGGGCTGCTTTGAGAAGCGGGAGAAGACGCGGAACGAATTTCTCAGTCTGATTGGCGTGAATCGACACTAGGCCTTTTGCTTTGTATCTGTAACCTTACTTTTTGCGTTTGGTAGAGGGCATAGACCTTTCAACAAGGGTAACGGGAGGGGCGTTTTCCATCTTTAATATCATCGCATCCTTGCAGCATTGTATCCAATGGATCGGCCCACGTAGTGTCACCATTACGTGTTACTCGTAATCGTAATCCGTACTCGTGTTGCTTGCAGGTAGCACTGGATACGAGACGGCCACTCACAAACCTGCCGGATGGCAGCCACGGTGGTGAGCACCTCATTCTGGACGACGGCACGTCTGCTGCTGCCTTGGAGCAGTGGTAGATTCTGTGGACCTGGCAGGCATGCAGCAGGTCGATGACGACGATTGTGCGAATATTAATGGGGCGCGTATATCACCCCTCATAATCCCCCCCATAAGTAGTGGAAAAGTAGGCCAGTATACAAAAGATACTTTAGCAGTACGTGTTGACAATTAATTTTAAGAGATAAACAGATTAAAGGGTGGGTAAACAGGGTGGCTATACAGCGTTGTCCATAAAGTACACTGCTTCTGCTGGAGTTTTCTTTTGATTTCAATGTATCTTTTAAACTGTCTTGTATACGTCTCTATTTTTCGTCTAGTTATGGGGTAAGCAAATAAATAGGGCGATATACGCGTTCTCATATTAGTTAGCCTCTCGTCGGAATCGCCGACGAGGTACGCTAGAGTACCTGCACGTGACCCTTCCTGTAAAGCACTGCATCCGCTTGTGCCGCTACAGAGGCCTGTCCGTTGATAAGGCGTCTTTGCTGGTCTACCCTAACCTAACCAATTGGCGGCCCTGCCGCTGTGAATAGAGACTGCTGTGTCTTATTTCTGTCATAGTGACTGCCCTCGTCTTTCACATCTGCCATCTATTGCCCACCAGCCACAATGGACGGCCTCAAGCGCGAGCTCATTTCCCAGGCTTCGCGCCCTGGGCTACCCAACGTGATCATCTTCACGACCGGTGGCACGATCGCGTCCAGCGCCCAGTCGGCTACGGCCATGTCTGGCTACCAGCCCAGTGTGGGAGCCCGTGGACTGGTCGAGTCTGTGCCTGAGCTGCGCGACGTAGCCAACATCTGGGGCGTCGAGTTGTGCAACATCCTCAGCAAGGACATGACGTCGGCGATGGCCTTACGCGCCTCCCAGGCCATCGCGGCCGAGCTCGCGCGCTCTGACGTTGCTGGAGCCGTGCTGACCCACGGCACCGACACACTCGAGGAGACGGCATTTTTGCTCGACGCCACCATCGCCTCTCCCAAGCCCGTCGTCCTCGTTGGCTCTATGCGGCCGGCCTCGGCCCTCAGTGCTGACGGGCCCATGAACATCTTCCAGGCCGTCGCCGTGGCTGCCTGCACGTCTGCGTGTGGCCGCGGCACCATGATTGTGACGAATGAGTGGGTTGGCTACGTCGTGTCGGTACTTGTGCACTTGCACTAACTTTTGTCCCTCAGCCGCATCGGATCCGCATGGTACACAGAGAAACACCATGCGAACTCGGTCGACAGCTTCTATTCGGTTGAGCAGGGCCAGCTGGGCGTCTTTCTCGAGCACCGGCCGGTCTTCTTCTACGGACCAGCTGTGCCGACGGGTAAAGCGGTCATGGACGTGACCGCTTGCACAGCGTTGCCGCAGGTCGACGTGCTGTTCGGGCACCAGGATGCCAACACGGCGCTGATCAGGGCTGCTGCTGCATCTGGCGCTCGCGGTCTGGTCTTCTGCAATGTTGGCAACGGCAGCTGGAACGCCGAGGCAAAGGCTGTGGCCAAGAAGCTGTTTGACGAGACGGGCATTCCCGTTGTTTTCAGCCGCCGGCCTGAGATTGGCTATGCACTGCAGCCGCAGGGCGACGACTGGGCTATCGCTAGTGGCTGTCTGTCGCCGCAGAAGGCCCGCATTCTGCTTCAACTGTGCCTGCAGGCGGGCAAGACGTTTGCCGAGACAAAAAGCGTGTTTCTGGGGACTATGGGATTATAGGTAGTCCGTGTGTGTGGGTCTACCCGTCATCCTGACCGGACCACTACGACGTAGATAGGCCAATGCATTGCTTATCTTGGAAAAGATATCGTGCATTGCTAAACGGAGCAACCCAGACAATCCACAACACCATGGCCACTCTGAGCGACCTCCCCTCGGTGACGGGCACGTATAGCCGGCACATTAACGTGTTGCTGATCAATCCCAACAGCACCAAATCCATGACGGATGCCTGTCTGCGCAGCGTGCAGGGCAGTCTCGCACCGCACGTGCACGTGTTTGGCTTCACCGGGCCGACGACAGCCCCGATGGCGGTCGAGGGTCGCGTGGACGCGGCCATCTCGGCTGTAGACTGCTTCCGGGCACTGCACCTACTGCTGCGAGCGGATGCGGCCGTGCAGATTGACGCATTTCTGGTCGCCTGCTTCTCGGCCCACCCCTTGATCGCCATGCTGCGCGAGGAGTACGCCCAGCCTTGCATGGGCATCATGGAAGCGGCCCTGTATGCGGCTCGCATGTGTGGCGACAGGCTGGGCATCGTGACCACAAGCGAGCGCAGCAGCGGCCTCCACAGCCGCTCCGTCGTGGCCGACTACGGCTTCCAACCACACGTGTCGGCCGGCTGTGAGACTGGTCACGTGTCCGTTCTGGAGCTCGAATCCAAGCCACGCGACGTCGTCTACGCCAGCATCCAGGCGGCCGCCCGTCGCCTCGTTCACGACAAGGGTGTGGACTGCATCTGCCTGGGATGTGCTGGCATGACGGAGATGCGCCATGCCTGCATCGATGCCGTGGGCGGCGACGTCGACGAGCCCGGAGGCCACGGCCGCAGGGCCATGGTCATCGACGGCGTTACTATTGGCGTTCAGTTCCTTGCTGCGCTGGTAGCCGAAGATCTGGGCACGGCCAAGGGTGGCGTGTACCGCAGTTCGGCAGCCGGTAGAGCACGACGAGGGCAGACGTACATTTAGGTCAGGATGTATACATGAATGCCAACAATTTTTGTTGAAGCAGAAAGTAGACCGGGCTGGGACAGTGTGTGCTTTCCCCGTCTGTCCGCACGTAGATCGACCTCCGTCTCCGGCCAACGACGGCCAACGTTGACGTCCATGAACCGGTCCATTTCTGGCTGTGCTGACGCTCATGATGGCGCTGCTGGATGCGGCCGCCGCTGCAGGTGTGCGAACGCTGCTGATGATGGCCAGCTCGCTCATTGTTGTGACCGGCGGCCGTAGCCGTTTGGAGCCAGTCTGGACTCATGCCTGTCGCTATTCATAATGGTGTTAAGTAGAGAAAGCACTGGCTAATAAGAAACGAGCAAACTGTCCAACGTAAGACCACCGCGATGAATCCATACTTCATCCTGTTTTCCCCTCCTTGATGTGCGACCTCCCAATCTGCCACTCGCGGAACAGCGCCTCTGTCCGCCGCAGACTCACACTCATCAGTCCCTTTCGACCGCCCGCACCCCTCTGGGCCAACCGCAGCGCCCACCTCCACCGCCTAGTCAGCGCCTCCAGTTCTGTGTGCATCACGTCCAGGTAGTGGTCGGCGGGAGTGCCGCCCTCGGCGTGCGGGCTCGTGCTGCTCTTCGGCGTTGGCGCGCTTCCGATGCTGCTGATACTGTTTGCGTGTGACCGGAGACGCAGCTCGGTCGAGTCGTCTGGCGAGGAACAGCTGGTGGATGGATTAGTCAGTACCAACAGATGCATGAGGAACGTGGAAGCGAGTGCAAAGTTGTGTTTGGACCCTGGCAAGTCAGCAAATGCTCTGGACACGGGAGATCCACGGTACACGGTACACTCACAGCTGTGCCAGAACCCGTCCCAGTCGGCCGTCGTCAGGCCCTCGATGAAGCGTACCAGCTCCCGTGCCGACACCAGGGCGCCCTTCATAATGGCCACAGCACCGTCAGTGTCCCAGAAGACCGTCGGCACGGCCTCGTGCTGTGCTGTCATGTCCGCCATGGCCAGGGGCCGCAGCAGGGCACGGAACAGCGCCAGTTGCGCCACGACGTAGGCCAGACGCAGGGTGCCGCTCGTGCTCAAGGCGCCAATGTCGGCCTCCGCCACCTCGTCAGACTGGCCCTGCCGTTCCCCCGTCTGCATCAGCTTCAATGGCCCAGGCAGTGCCTGATGCCAGCGTTTCAGACGTGCAAACAGGTGCTTGGATGTGTCCAGCGACGTCTGCAGGTCGCCGCACGTGCGTTGGGCCGACTGCACGGTGTAAAAGGCGCTGTGGATGTCTCGCAGGATGACGGTCAGGCGGACGAGGTGGCAGAACGGAGCATCGTCCTCCTCCTCCGAGCCCGGGTCGTCATCGACGTCCGCTTCTGTCGGCGGCGGCACATCGGCATCGTCGTCGTTGATATGGCTGCGCATTCCCTGGCCAAAGGCCGTCCAGGTCTCGGTCACGACGACCGCCCACCACAGACGCGTTCGCAGCCGGACCTCCCACGGTGCCAGGGCCGTCCAGCCGGCAGTACAATTGCGATGGAGGCCCAGGGCCTGGCAGTCGGCCACCAGCACGGCGCACATGCGCCAATGGGCCGCGGCATCGCCAAACAGGTCTTCGCGCGGCGGTCGTTGCAGCACCAACAGCGTGGCCTGCACCGTGGCTAGGCGTGCGTCGTGGTCGCGTTCCAAGTATAGAGCGTCGCAAGCTATCCGGTGGATCTCGTCGGGATCCGGCGCTGCCTCGCCCAGGACGCACAAGGCGTCGTCGTAGATGACAAACGGAAGCGCCGACGCACAGACGGCGGCCAACAGCGACAGCGGCATCGCATCGACGGCGCCATCGGTCGTCGGTAGCTGTCGGCGGCTGAGCACGGGAAAGGACGTGCTTATGAAGCGGAAAAATATTCGCATCAGCTCGCGCGCCAGGCCATTTGGCACGAGGCCGCCAAAGCGAAGGCGCAGGTGGTGGAGACTGTTCTGTTGGGGCTGCGCTGCATCGCCAACGGCAAAGACAGGCGGTGAGTGGAACTCGGCCAGGCTTGTCTCCAGCGGCTGCATATACTGGTACGTGACGCCTGTGAAGGGCGACTGCGATTGCAGAGACGCGTTTCCCCGTCTCCGAGCAATCAGATACGCGTCCAACTCGCCCGCCAGACCGACAAAGCGATATGGCCGGCCGGCGCCGTTTTCGAGGCTGACGTGGCTGATGCTGCTGTCGAGGGTCTCGTTGCTGTCCGATAGCGACTGGTCTGGGCCTGCCGACTGCTTCTCGTTGTCGAGCACCGCGTCTGTAGCCGCGTCCACGTCCGGATTCAGCTCTTCAGGCTCTCCCTCGCCATCGGGACTGCCCATGAGCTGGGATCGGTGGAAGATGACGGACTCGACGGGGGCGTAGTCGTCTGCGGCTGCGGCCACGATCGTGTCATTGGCGTCGGTCGCAGTGACCGCCGACGGGCAATCGCTCAGCAGTCGACGACGGGCGCCAGGCCCCTTAACAAAGGTGCATTGCAGTCCTTTTGCCCGGCACAGATCGCAAGGGGGCCGTGCCGTGATGACACAGGCTGCCTTGCGTGACCGACAGAGATCACAGGGCCGGTTCCGTCTGGACTTGTATTGCCTTCCGCCGCCACCAAGCTCTGGCATGTGGGTGTGGTGGGGAGTGCCCGGATGGTGGCCAAGACTAAGGAGACTGGCCTCTGACCAACAGTTTGCTCGCGATGACGGCTCAAGCACAGAAGTGGACTAGGCGAGGCGCTGGTCTTAGCGGCTATGCGCAACGAGATAAGACGGCGAAAGGGATCGAGCACGGCTGCCGGGCGATTCTGGTCGGTTGGAAGAACGAGGGCGAAAAGACGAAAGGGAACGGAGTAGGAGAATTCCAAGATTGTGCGATAAGGCAAAAGAAACAGAAACGAGCCAGGGGTATTGTGTGGGGGGGGGCTAAATGCGAGAAGAGGAAGGCGAGCAGCGAAAAGTGGAGACGATCACAGGAAAGTGGCAAGAGCAAGCCGGAAGAGAAAGCGCGATGGAAGGGAAGCGCGATGGAAGGGAAGCACGATGGAAGGGAAGCACGATAGGCGACAGAACGCGACAGAAGGGAAGCGCGATGGAAGGGAAACCACGATAGAAGGCACAGAAGAGAAGCGGAATTTCAATTGCAGTCATCGATGCATTTCTCATTCAACAAACATGACGATCGGGTCCGACCGTCTTCCAATCACAGACGCCCCGTCCAGCTCGGTCTGTGCAGACCGCTTGAATGGGGTAAGGCTGCACCCTATTGCATCGAAGTCGTCCAGCCGATAGTTGAAACCCAGGGCGAGAGCTGCATCAACACGACTGGACACATCATACACGCCGGGCTACGTGATAGCCAGATCCCCACCCCAGCGCAGAAGTGGGGGATAAGCTTGAGGCCAATCCAGATGTCGCCATTGGCCGTCGCGTCGTCCACTCGGAAGCTGAAGGCATTCTCCATGGCAAGGAACACACGTGCCGGCGTCATCCTTCTGCAGCCACACTGGTGCTGGTATAAACCTGCTGTGGCCGCATTGCCATTGTCTCTGGGCTTCCTGACTCTGGCTCTGCACCTGTCTCTGCTCTTTGGCCACAGCCCGTCTGCCACCATGGAGCTCATCTACTACGCCATCCTGGCCGGCGTTCTACTGCCAGCCTGGTTCGTGTCCTACTGGATCGTGCCCTACTTCACCACCTACGCCCATCTCAAGCACATCCCGGGCCCGTTTGTGGCCAAGTTCAGCAACATCTGGCTGGCCACGGGCGCCCACGGCGGCCAGAAATTTGCCTGGGTCGACTGGGCCCATCGCAAGTACGGCAAGGTCGTTCGTGTCGGTTTCAACCATGTGTCCGTGGCCACGCCAGAGGGCCTGCGCATTGTGTATGCCCACGGAAACGGCTTCCTGAAAGAGTAAGTCTCAGCCCCCCCCCGACCGCAGATAGGCCATGCTGACCGGCCGATCACCAGCCACTTCTACTCTGCGTTTGTCTCTGGCGTGCCGGGCGTCTTCAACGTGCGCGACCGCGCCGAACATGGCCGCAAGCGCAAGATCGTCGCCCACGCCTTCTCGCCCGGAGCCGTCCAAGACTTTGAGCCGCACATGACGAACAACCTGGAGCGCTGGGTCGGCCAGCTCGACCGGATCGCATCGCACCCCGAATCGCCCGACGGCTTTGTCAGCATCAACATGATGCCATGGTGCACGTTTGTGGCCTTTGACATCATCGGCGACCTGGCCTTTGGCGCCCCTTTTGGCATGGTCATGCGTGGCCGCGACGAGTGCGAGTCCACCATGCCTGGCAAGGCCACCATCTATGTTCCCGGTGCTGAGACGCTCAACCGCCGCGGCGAGGTCAGCTCAACCCTGGGCCTGTTGCCACAGCTCCGGCCCTTTGCCAAGTACCTGCCCGACCCCTTTTTTTCGCAGGGCCTGCAGTCGGTGGCCAATCTCCACGGCATCGCCGTTGCCGCCGTCGACAAGCGTTTGGGCTCGCAGGACGTCGCCGAGAAGGGCGGCATTGTCGCCCAAGGCCGCCACGACATTCTTGAGATGCTGTGTCGCGCCAAGGACCAAAACGGCCAGCCCATCAAGCGCGACGAGCTCATCTCCGAGGCTCTGACCCAGCTGATCGCCGGCAGCGACACCGTCTCCAATACCGCCTGTGCCGTCACCTACTGGATCCTTCACGGCGAGCGTGCCAAGCCCGGCTCTGTTCTGCCCCGTCTGCAGGCCGAGCTCGACGCCGCCATCCCTGCCGAGACCAACGTGGCCTCGCACGCCATGGTCAAGAACCTCAAGTTCCTCCGCCAGTGCATCGATGAGGGCATGCGTCTGCACTCCACCTCCGCCCTCGGCCTGCCGCGCATCGTCACCGCCCCCGAAGGCATCGACTGCGAGAACGAGCACTTTCCCGTCGGCACCGTTCTGTCCGTTCCCAGCTTCTCCATCCACCACGACGCCGACATCTGGGGCCCCGATGTCGAAGAGTTCCGTCCCGACCGCTGGCTAGATCTCACCCCGCGCCAGCGCATCTGCTTCAACCCTTTCTCCTTTGGACCCCGTGCCTGCGTCGGCCAGAATGTCGCACACATGGAGCTGGCCCTGATCATCGGCACTGCCTTCCGCCGCTACGACTTCGATTTGTACCAGCCGAAGCTGATGTCGCACGAGGGCTTCAGCAAGAAGCCTGTCGACTGCTGGGTCGGCATCCGCCGACGCGCCTGATCAGCTACATGTGCATATGACTACGACGACATAACACTGGATCACGCCGATGTAGACTTCCTTTGTGCTCACCTAGAATGCAGACTGAGGGCCCAGAAGAGCCGAGCGTCTTGTACAATTACGGGGTATATCAGATTCGGAAGCAGGAGCATTGTACTATTGAGGTGGGAAGGCAAGGAGTTGAGTTCCGCCTTTGCAGAGTGACAAGTCCAACTGTGCAGATCGGGTTCCAAATCAGGAAATCCGTATGTACATAGTAACATGACTGTATCTATTACCCACCTTCGGCCACATCCGTCTCCCACTCTCAAGATTGCTGGGAGATAAGAATGTCACGGATTGAACAGGTAGTCGGGATAGCGCTAACGTATGATGTTGGGCACTACTTATCTTTTCGTGACACAAATAAGCCAGCGTCGGGCCTGTTTGCCAATGCCTAGCTATATGTTCCCTAGTACGAGTAATGGCAACTAGTTAAGAAGAGCTACCCCGTACTATGACCACAATTGGAAGTACGAAAGGTAGCTTTCCTTATTTGCCTCTTTATATTCATAATTCCTGGGAAATGGCACGACTGCGGGGCTTATTCAGTACAGCTTGCAGTGAAAGTATAATCCAGTTGACCTTATGGTTACTTGCGCAATGTACACTTTTACAAAAAGCAGAGGTTTATAAATAGAAACCTTCGTTTTGCTCTTTCCTTTTTAGAATGCTATACTTTGACCGCAGTTTCAATTATATGTACCACCATATTCTGAGCTTAAGACGGGCGTTTCTCGCTTTCTGTCAAGACTTTAATAAGCGCATTTTGCGACATGGAACTCTGCACAGTCAGGAGGATCATGTGGCAATGCTTACTTTGACAAAAACAGGTATCTCAATGTACCACCGTCTCTTATGGCCTTCACTCAGCATCGAAAAAACCTTTGTCAGGGGCCCGCCTTTTGTATCGTTCACACTGTGCTTTTACACGATATGTACATTACATAGTATGTTGCAGCCCTCTTTCACATTTACTTCTTGCTGTTCTCTTCCGCGTTCTTCCGTTGTTGAATCTCCAAATGCTATACTCCACAATGCTTCCCTCAACACCCAACGATCGTGGCATCACTACCGATCTGGTGCATGCCAAGGAGAAGAGGTCGCTGGAGTAGTTGCATCCCACTTCGGCTGCTGACGAAGCAGCATGTGGAAATGTTGACTCCCTAACACACCGGCTGGGAAACCGTCAAATTCAGCTCGTAGCTATTGGCGGGTCAATTGGCACGGCGCTCTTTCTGAGCATCGGCGGCGGGCTCAACAAAGGTGGTCCTGGCAATCTATTCATCGCTTACACCCTCTACAGTATCGTCCTGGGTCTGGTCAACAACTGCATTGCCGAAATGACAGTGTACATGCCCGTGAGCGGTGGCTTTATCCGTCTTGCGGGGAAATGGGTTGACGACTCGCTCGGCTTCATGGCCGGGTGGAACTTCTTTCTTTACCAGGCGCTGCTTATCCCGTTCGAGATATCTGCCTTGTCGATCGTCTTGACCTATTGGTGTGACGACATACCAACGGCTGCCATCTGTGGTGTTAGTATTGCTGCATATATGTGAGCCTTCTTCATCCTCCGATCACTTGTGAATACTAACTTTCCGGTGCCCTTTTTGTCTTTTTCAAGCCTTCTCAACATCTTTGCTGTGGATGTGTACGGCGAGGCTGAGTTTTGGCTCGCAACAGGCAAAGTCTTGCTGATCGTCATGCTCTACTGCTTCACCGTTGTGACAATGGTGGGCGGCAACCCGCATCACGACCCATACGGCTTCCGCTACTGGAAGAGCCCGGGATCGTTTGCCGAATATCTCTTCAAGGGGGCCTCAGGCCGGCTCGAGGGCTTCCTTGCCGCGCTCTGGTCAGCCTCCTTCACCGTTGTGGGGCCTGAATACATCTCGATGGTGGCGGCCGAAGCCAAGCACCCGCGCATCTACATCAAGAACGCGTTCAAAACGGTCTACTGGCGTTTCGGGTCCTTTTTCATCCTCGGATCGCTGTGCTGCGGCATTGTTGTGGCTTACAACGATCCGGTCCTGGCGGGAGGTTCTGGCGCAGGCACTGCTGCAGCCTCTCCGTACGTTATTGCTATGGCGAACCTGGGCGTTGACGTGCTGCCACACGTTGTCAATGCTCTGCTCTTCACCAGCATTTTCTCGGCCGGAAACACGTACTGCTACTGTGCCACCCGCAGTCTGTATGGGCTCGCCCTGGAGGGCCGGGCGCCCAAGATCCTAACCAAGTGCTGGCGTGGAAACCCGCTCTTGTGTTTCTGCATCGTCATATGTTTTCCGTTCCTCTCCTTCCTCTCGGTATCCAACGGGTCAAACGTGGTGCTAACGTGGCTGGTGAACCTGGTCACGGCCGGTGGGATCATCAACTACATTGTCATCACGACGACGTACATTTGCTTCTACCGCGCATGCAAAGCCCAAGAATTCGACCGGGCCCAACTGCCGTATGTCGGCTACTTTCAGCCTTATTGCGCATACATTGGGCTCACGTGGATGATCGTCGTCGTCGTGTTCTACAGATACTCCAGTTTTCGGCCGTGGAGCGTCCAGAACTTCTTCACCTACTACACCATGGCCCTCCTGGCCCCCATCCTGTTCGTCGGCTGGAAGCTGTTCAAGCGCACCCGCTTCCGTCGGCCACACGAGGTCGATCTGGTGTGGGAAACAGAGACCATCCGCGAGTACGAAGCACACGAGACAGAAGTTCCTCTTGGGTTCTGGGCTGAGATGATGGAGATGCTCCGACCAAGGCTCTCGAAGCTGGGGCGGACCAAGACGAATCAGTTGTAATATTGCATTGCCTTGTAGAGTGTATTGTTATGCCAATGCAGCACGTTTGAACTGCAAACGTGACCATGATCCAAAGTACCCACCATGTAGTTCACCACATAGACTAAGGCCACAATTTCTACCACACTAAACCTGTCGGACCAGCCGACAGCCACATTCTTCATCTTCACACACGATGGAATACGAAGAGAGCATCGACTCGACCCCCAGCAGTCGTCCTGTCTCTCGTCATGGCGCAAACAGGCCACTGGCCGTAATCATGGCCACTGGGATTGGGGTCAGTCCATGCGTCGACGGCTAAAGCTGCTCTCGCTAACCGTCAGATCTTTCTCTCCGCTGCGGATTCCACCATTGTCATCGCCTCGTACGGCCGCATCGGCAACGATCTCGATGCCCTCGGCGAAACCAGCTGGGTCGCCCTGGGCTACTACCTGACCCTCAGCACCTTCCAGCCACTGTACGGCCGCCTGAGCGACATCTTTGGCGTCCGTCGCTGTCTGCTCTTCGCTTATGCCGCCTTTGGCCTCGGCTCTCTCCTCTGCGGCCTCTCCGGCTCCATCTGGCAGCTCTTTGCTGCTCGTCTCTGCCAGGGCGTTGGCGGTGGCGGCATGACCACGCTTGTCAGCATCCTGCTTACCGACATCGTTCCATTCGAGGACCGCGGCCTCTGGCAGGGCCTACTCAACATTGTCTATGCTGCTGGAGCTGGAGCGGGAGGTCCCATCGGCGGCGCCTTTGCTGAGTCGGTCTGGGGCTGGCGGGGCTCCTTTTTTGTGCAGATACCCTTTAGCATCCTCGCCTTCGTTGCTGTAAGCCTGGTTCTGCGTCCGTCTTCCGGCTATACTGCCATACCTGCATCTCCTACCACCATTGGGCCTCACGAATTCCGGGACTCCATCGAATCCAAGTCTCCCCTCTCTCGCATCGACTTCCCTGGCGCCTTCTCCCTCTTTGCTGCTGTCCTCGCCCTCCTCGTTGCCCTCGACCGTGGAAGCAATGTCGGCTGGACCAGTCCGTTCTGCTGGGCTCCTCTTGCCGTTTTCCCCCTCCTTGCCGCGCTCTTTCTCTATTTCGAGACCGCCGTGGCTGTCGAGCCGTTCATCCCCCCTGCCTGGGTCGCCCGCCGGTCTCGTCTGCCTGCCTACCTCTCAAGCCTCTTCGCCTTTGGTGCTAACGTAGCTCACGCCTACTCTCTCGCCATGTTCTACCAGGTCGCCCGCGATTCCTCTCCCCTCAACGCTTCCCTTCTGCTTCTGCCTGGCACTGTTGCCGAGGTCGTCGGGACCCTCTTGTCCGGCTTTCTGCTCAAGCGCTCCTTTTCTCCGTACCGCCTCAACCTCATCGGTTACGCCATGGTTGCCCTCGGGAACGTCTCAATTGCCATTGGTGCCCAGTCTTCTGCCGGCCTGGCCGTCCTCGTCTTCGGCAACGCCATGGCCTGCCTTGGAAATGGTTTTGGTATTATTACTACTCTTGTCAATCTTGGTAATTTTCTCCCTTGCATCTCCTTTCTTATCAAATATCCCTCTACCGTCTGACTTCAATTCTAACATCCGCTAGTCGCATGTGCCACAAAGGAAGAACAAGCGATAGCTGTTTCCTCTTGCTACCTGTTCCGCGTCCTCGGATCAATCACTGGAGTCTCCATTACTTCCGCTCTGACACATAATTTTCTCGGTGCCATCCTGCACTCCAAGCTCGATGCCGATGATGTCAGCTACATCCTTTCGGAAATTCGGCACAGCCTCGATTTTCTGTCTAATCTAGACCCCAATCTTGCGGCAACTGTGAAGACAGCGTACGGCCGGGCTCTAGGTTTGGGACTTTGGCTGCCAGCAGCTTATGCTATTTGTGCTGCTATTAGTAGTATATTTCTGCGAACACAGAGAGCCCGATTGTAGCGTTGACTTATGAGCTAGAAGACAGTCATAGAGCATAGCAGCCTCCCCTACAACTTGGTTTGTTTCTGTCGATAATACCTGCCAGTACTTCCCCTTGATTTAAGAATACCAAGGCCTGGTACTCAAACACGCGGAAAGAGAGGACCGTCTTTACTTGGCCGACCAGTGTCAGCGACGGGTCGTCAATACCAAAAAAAGTGCTCGTAGAAGCCGGCCACTTGGTTTTCTGCTGTCGTCGGACCAGGTTGTATTCAAGAAAGTAGCCTTGGTAGAGTAATGTAGTCAAGGCCCTCTGTGCTACTGCCGTCGTCATAGGTCACCACGATGGTCGACTTGTCCCATACCGAGATCGCCTTTACTGTCGAATGCGTCCGCACATTGGGTAGATTGTAGGCTGCATCCAGCACAGGGTTACGGCCCGAGTGGCCACCTCCAGTTTTCCCTGTGCGACTGCGTGCAGGTCGATGATAAAAGCCGAGGCCCATGTTCTCCCCAACGACGAGCACTCTCTGGGCAAGAGAGATTAGCTGGTGCTTATGTAAGCAGTCTCGGTGAGGACAAACACGCACCGACTTTTGTCGACGTACTTGTCCGTCTGGAAAGGCCTTGAACATCTCGATAAGCCCCGGGATATCCGATACATGGTAGTGGCCGGAAGCAAGGCCGATTGCATCAAGGGCCTGGTAGAAAGGGGTGCGTAGCCATAGTGTCTACAACGTTGCTGCCCAGATCCCAGTAGAGCGCGGAACGTGCCACGGGATCCGCTCGGGTTTTCGAACGGGGACCCCAGTCGTCTCGGGGAAGCATCCGGCTTGGGTCGTACTGCGTGAAACAGCATTAGAGGAGGTCGATCGGAAATGACAAGTCAGGTCTCTTTGTTCGCCCGTTCAGCTGCACTGACCGGACCCCAACTCGATCTCGACGATCGAAAACGCGAATGCGTCAAGGCCTTCTCGAGAACCGGCACCGATGACGGCAACACGGCGGAATAGGAGTCATGGGGGCAATCTTGGCCATCAGTAACTGTCCTTCGAAGCTGTATCGGCGTAGAGTTTTGTAGCCCTACGAAGGTGCGGTTGCTTTGGGAATTTGGCGATGATATGCTGTACTGTGGCAACATGCATAAATTCTTTGGGCAGCAACGAGAATGCATCGATATCGCACCAAAAATTCTTCAGTCACGGCCATATGAAGATTGCTATATTGAAATAGGAAACACATGTGTATTGAGTGAAGGCTAAGACTTTCTCCCGAATCCGGTGCTGCCAATCCCCTAAATCTCTCCTGTGCTTTCTGAATCGCTGGTCGTAACCATGGGACCTTTTTCTGAGTCGTGCACTGTTACCACAGCCGGAACGTCGCTGTCTAATACGGCAGGTTGTGTGTTCTTCTCTTCCCATCTCTGAAGCAGAAGAATGGCCCTCAAGTTGGCCAAATAAGCCACGCTTAGACACGTAGCCTACGTCGTCAGTCTCACCTTTATTTACACAGCGTTGCAGGTTGTACAATGTAAATCTCACCCAAATAAAACCGCCCTTGAAGCCTGGTGCGTGGGATACCGGCCAAGCAACTAGCGGGACGACAAGATTTGTGATCTCGGCTATGCAGTTAAACGAGGCCAGGGTGATGGCACGCGCCTCGGGGTCATCAGCAAAGCCCTCGGCAGTCCAACAGACAAGCACGGGCAGTAGACCATTAGACCAGCTGATGGCAATATAGGCGAAGAACTTCAGACCGCCGGGGATGTCTTCGATGACCAGGACGAGATTAGCAAAAAACGCAGGGCACACCCGCAAGCACAGCAGGCTCCCAGCGCTTGCCACGCAGGTCAGTGTAGTAGGACGTGACAATAGCGGAGACGAGAGCGCAGGCGTTGGTGACGGTGCCGATGTTGTTGCCCAGCGCGACCGAATACTTGTTCGGCTGGGAGTCGAGCCAAAGGAGGAAGGGTGTCCCCTCGGCGTATATCATGTTGTAGAAGAGCTGCAGCATCAAGACGAAAGCCCAGAAGCGCCACGTGCCAAGGACACGTCGAAGGATCGTTTTGTTCAGGCCTTTGGGGGCCGAGAAGCCTTCTTCTTGGAGCCGCCGCGCCGCCAGCTGCTTTTGTTCCGCCGTCAGCCAGCGGGAGCGCGTGCGGTCCGGCATGTCAGGAAAGAAGATGACGCCGATGAGGGCAATGGGAATGGTCACGATGAAACACAGGATAAACACTCATCTCCACCCCTGCAGGCCGTGGCTGTGGTTCAGGTTGGTGTGGGCGGCCGCCTGCAAGTAACCAGCAATCATCTGACCAAGCGGGCTGGCAATCCAGAAGAGGGAGTTTCTGCGGCCGAGCTCGCTTTTGCGGTACCAACTGCGGTGGGTTAGAAGACAGTCTGGGCGTGTAAGGCGTACGTGGAAACCTACGAGTTGACTATGTGCACCAGACCGACATAGCAAGACGTGGCAGCAAAGCCGACGAAGAAGCGCATGACCACCAGCTGGTTGTATGTCTTGACAAAAGCCGTTCCAAGTGTGAACATCCCCCAGACGATCTCCGCAGCCGGAAGGTAGTATTGAGCACTGGATACAAGAATTTCAGCCGTATTTGATGGTCCCAGGCAGGCATTCGATGGCTCACGGCATTTTCGTGATGAGCATGTTGCTCGGGACCTGGAAGATGACGTAGCCAACCTCGTCTGGACCGTCAGTGTCTGGCCCAAATATTGCAAGGGCGCCACTTTGGACCTACAGGCAGCATCGATGTAGTTGAGTCGGTTCCCATGAAGGTTCAGGTCCTCTTTCATGCCCGAGACATAGGCGTTGCCTGTCCGTGTTAGCTCGCAGAAAACACTGCAAGACCGACTGGCCGTAGGACCTACTCAGAGCGCTGACGTCCAGGTACTTGGCAAAGAAGGACAGACAGGCGTAGGACAGAACAAGCACATCCAGCTTGCGTACCAGGACTCTCTCTTCCCGTGGCATATCCTTGAGATACCATCTCACCACGTCTTCGACCCGTTTGAGGAACGACATGATTGCTAGTATGCGTGTGTGTGGAGGACTGCAAGTCGCTGCGTTCATGTGTATCTTCGGCCAGCGTATTTATACATTGTGCTTGCTAAGCTCTCTAAGCTTTCTAGCTCCACTTGACTGTAAACGCGAGTCGTCTGTCAGTCGCATGCTGCGGTAGGGATTTTGATACCGATACTGATCCTCTCAGACCATATCGGCCACGATGCAAGGGTCACGATGCAACAACATATTCGTAGCCGACAGGACCAGATGATGTGCTATCAGTCGTTATATCGTGATGGAAGGCAGGTCTCCACAGTCGCCATTCTGGACGAGAGACCCTATGGCGACAGAGTGAAATGACCCGTTGTCACATTTGATAACGGTGGATTACATCGTGAAGATTATGACGCACTTACATGCAAGACGAAAAAGTGCTGCCTTCTGATTGTCCCGTCATTAAGTAGAAAAACGACCCACACATCAAAAAGATTTCAAGCACACATGGATCTCTTAGATAAATAATCAGAAAGGACCGCCGACGAGTGCGGATAAAAGGGTCGTTGAGATATGCCACCTCTGACAGGCAATGGAAAGAACGAGTCGGCAGCACTCTCACAATAACGACAAGCTACGGAGTACTTTGTACACGAACAGGAAAGGCACGTCCCTCGTCTCTGGATGATGAGCACAATACAACCTCGCTTTAACAAGTCCCCACAAGGTGGCAGAAACACCAATCACCACCGACTACTTGGTCTTTTTCTATTTTTTCGTCAGTCACCGGTGTTGTCTGGCATTATCAGACTTCCTTTTTTCTCTATCCCGTTGGAGTGTCCCAGACAAATTGCCCTGTTTCTTACATGTTAACTGTTCCTGGAGGTTGTGCAGACGATCTGCAGCTACTGTCACTTCCCCACTCTTTCTTCAATCAAGCTTTCGTAGCCGAGTACAGTGAGTTTACGTGCTGGTTTTCTTTGATAGCTATTTGGCATGCAAGTGGCCTATTCTCCTCGGCCGGAACTATGCACCCCTGTAATAGGGTATGTCGTTATCTAGCCGCGCAGAATGAGCGGCAAGTCCACTTGAAGGCCTTGAAGCAGCGGAACACTCGTCCGGGACGGTGACCCATATTTACAGCCACCAGCACCTCGGTCCCACGTCCGGTCCACCGGAGCCGTCCTTACTATGGCCACATAGGAGCCGAAAATGAGTTGTTGAGCGGAACAAATCACTTGCCAAAACTGTTTCAGACGACTACTGATCTCCTCTCCCTCCCCAGTTTCCCTTAACACTGACAGGCGGCTTCCAAGCTTGTAAATACAAATCATGGCTGCAATAGCATTCCCAAAGACGTGCATTTTAGACCGCCCTTAATATGTTGCCATTCTCAGACCCGCATCACCGCCACGTCGTACTCACTGAAGCCGTAGAGACTCCGCAGCCAGAGGGTACGGTGTAGGAGCGATTGGGATCGCTCTCCCAGACGATAGAGCCACCAGATTCAACGCGGAAGAACTTGTACTCAAAGACAGTGCCAACCGGGAGACTAACGGTGACGTGCCAGAGATGGTTTGAGGACGTGTAATCGGCAGCACTGAGAGCAACGGCATTGCTGGTGTCCCAGCTGCCAAGCTTCGCGATTGAGCCGGTGAGGAACACATTCTCGCCATAGTACGTCGTGGCGATCTCGTCAAATGTGACGGCAACCGCTGTCGGGGTGCTGCAGGCGCTGGAGGAGGTAGAGGAGGTGCTCGTGGTGACAGAGGTAGAAGCTTTCGTCGCGGTCGCTGGCGCCGAGGCCGTTCCACTCGTCAGCGCGCTTGGCCACGACGCCGTGGGTGCGGCGTTGTAGGTGCCGATGACTGAAGTGGCCGAGCAGACGCCCGGCACGCTGGACGCAGTCGTCTCGCCCCAAGGCTGGGGGACAACAGCATTGCGGCGCATGTTGGCCGTCAGCAGGGCGGCATAGGACCAGGTGAGGTCGCGAGCCGACAGCGCTGTTCCGGACGACTTATCAAACTGCTCCGACAGGGAGCCGTTGGTCATGGCGTGCGTCTGAACGATGCTGACGAATCCATCGGCATACTTGCGGACGGCAGTAACAATGGCGCTGTAGGTCGAGCTCGAGGACGAATAAGTTCCAATGGCGGCCGAGCTGTACAGGTCCGTGAAGAAGGACAGCGACGTGGACGTGATGGTCAGCGAGCCTGTCGTATTCCACTGGATGATGGCATCGTACAGCTGCTCCGCAGCAGCCAGAGTGGTCAGGTACCAGGGGTTGCCGTTGTAGTACGAGTCTTCGGGATAACGGCCTGTTGCGGCTGCTACGCCCGCTGCCAAGCCGCTGTTGATACTGTAGATGCTGCGGAAGGCGTCCACATAGACCTTGTGGTTCGCCAGCGCCCGTGCTGAGCATGGCTGAAGCGTGGTGTCGTCACAACCCGCATTCGGATCAAAGGTATGGATACTGCTGATCAACGTGTTGGCGTCCTTGCCCGACCGGCTGTACCCGAAGTTGGCGTTGATGTAGCTGCCCGTCCAGAAGCTCTGCAGGTAGCAAAGGATCTGTGGTGCCTGCGAGTCACAGTACGTGCACGACGACCCGACGCGGGCTGCAAATGTGCTGCCCTCCACCAGGGCCCGGTGTTGTGCTGAGACAGTGAAGAAGGAGGAGCCGCTGACTTCTTCCCAGAGGTCTAATCAAAACGTTAGACGGGCGTGACGCACGGCAGCCAGAAGAAGGATTCTCACCGTAGCCCGTCTTGTTCCAGTATTCTGCTACATAAGACAGGTCGTTGCGAACAATCGGCCAGATGTTGGCGATTGCATATGAGGAGTAGCCGTTGTCCTGAGGTCGACCAGAGGTTAGCAATGGCAACGATAAAGATATTACTGCACAACCAACGCACCAAGAGCCAGTTGCCAAAGTCAATCAGGGCTGTTGCCCGCAGAGCCGGTCCGTCTCGCTGCGGCCGGCCCCAGCTGCCGGTGTAGGCAGTCTCATCGACGTTGAACTTGGGCTCGCCGAGTCCGGTGCCGTCTGACAGAGAGCCAGACGGGTTCGAGACCGTCTGCAACACCGCCTGGGCGTTGACGTAGTTCTCCAATGTCGTCTGTAGGCTCGTCTCGCCATTGCGAAACAGCTCCACCAACGTCTTGGCTACGAGCGCGGCATCGCGACTCCAGGAGTAGTAATCTTGATTAGTCAGCAAAAGCATCACGGGACTACTGGATCACGAGACCACTTTAATTGCCAGATCGGGTGATGCTTCCACGTACAGTCGGGGCTGCTGGTACTCGGACTGGCAATGATAATGCCACTGTCTGCACTGGTAGCATACTGGCCCTTGCTGCCAATATTAGAAATAATGCGGTTAATAGCGACGGTGACCTCGGACTCCAGCCAGCTGTCCAGGCTGGTGCTCTCTCGAAAGCGCAGCTGGGCGTCGCGCAAAGACGGCGCAGCAAAGGCGGTGCGCCCTATGGCAAGAGCACATAGGGCGCGAGAGACGGACAGAAGCATGTTGGGTATGGTGGGGATAGATGAGGGAGACTGGAGTGGGTTGGAATGTGATCAGGAGATGAGGGCCTGATGAAGGCCTGTTGAGGAGTTCAAGTGCTGGACTGAGGTGAAGAGAGAGTCGTCCTGGGTATCGGACACCCTTTCCTTTAATACTTGTCGAGGAAGGGAAAAGAGAAGAGCACATGCGCTCAGGCCAAGCGTGACAGTAGGGCCGAAATGGCAGGGAAAGAAAGTAGGTGAGCAGAAATAAAATAAATCGTAAAATAAACCGTAAAATAGTTGGCAAAGAATGACATGCAAACTCACAGCTCTTTCCACCAGTCACCAGTCCCCATCCACTCTCCACATTTACAATTGCCACGCACCAAACACCACTCACGCGCCGCCATTCATTCTAGGCCCCAACCCCTGGCCAACGAGTCAAGCATCGCGGCTCTCTCCGCGCCGACCCTGTCACATGCTCCCGATATTTGACTATATGTTCATTGCGGGGTCTCCACAAAGTCAGCCATCTCTCCAGGCCACGCTTGAAAATGTGCATCGTCACTTGACCCTTTCGGCCCTTCATAGCTGCGGTTCTCCTCGTGGTCTGTGCGCTGGCGTGGCCGTCTGCACACTGCACATCCAAAGAGGAAGAGCCAGCCACGATGCTGCACCACGACATGCAAGTCAGCCGGAGATGGGCATCAACCCAAGCCAAGTTCCGGCGGCACTCCGGACACGGAAGACGCTTTTCTGCCCACCGTTGGTCGTTTGCATGTCACCGTCATGAGACATCCAGGTCGACAGCCGACACAGCCGAAGTTCGTGATGGCCAGACGCATGCAGCAGTCGAGCTGCCAAATGCAGTTAGCGGTACAGACGCCGATCAAACAACTTCTCCCACCAGTCATGCTGCCTCGCCAAGCGTGGCTTTGAGGGCGAACCAAGGAGCCGAAGTATCCCCAGCTTCCCCGCGAGATTTCCAACCGTGGACGCTACTCGTTGTCTGTCATGTCCTGTTTGCCGTTCATCGTCTGTGGTATCTGCTCTCTATTGTCTGCATCTTCACTATGCATCGCATCCACTGTGACAATGTTCGATGGTCTTGCATTGCCTTGTGCGCCCTCCTCGGCCAGGTCGCCCTCGCACTGACTCCAGCCGAGTGGCGCGGCCAGTCCATCTACTTTCTTCTGACGGACCGGTTTGCCCGCGCCGACAACAGCACCACTGCTGCATGCGACACCAGCCAGAGGGTGAGCCTCTGTTTCGGTCTTGGGTTTGTGTTTGAAGGCAATCAGCTAAACGTACAGGCGTACTGTGGTGGAAGCTGGAAGGGAATCATCAACCAGGTAAGACTGACTGGACGCACTTCGTGCACTCGTTAATACTTGTCCATAGCTGGATTACATCCAAGGCATGGGTTTCACGGCCGTGTGGATCACTCCAGTCACGGGGCAGTTCTACGAGAGCACATCCGATGGGACGTCGTACCACGGATATTGGCAACAGGATATGTCCGTTGGTAGACCTGTCCTTTCTTCCTGTGACTCTCCGCTGATACTCTTACAGATACAATTTAAACCCCAACTATGGAACGGCAAGCGACCTTCGGAAGCTATCTGAAGCGCTGCACGACCGTGGAATGTACCTTATGGTCGACGTGGTGGCGAACCACATGGTGAGCCAAAGGAGGCGCAAATCATATCTTGACTGGGCCCGTGTACTGACAGACACCAGGGCTACGATGGCAGCGGCTCATCGGTGGACTACAGCGTGTTCGACCCGTTCAACGCCGCGAGCTACTTCCACCCCTACTGCCTCATCTCCAACTATGACAACCAGACAAACGTAGAGGACTGTTGGCTGGGAGATTCATCCGTGTCTCTACCAGACCTCAATACAGCCCAGACGGCCGTTCAGGACATATGGTACAGTTGGGTGTCATCGCTGGTAGCCAACTATTCCGGTGCGTACTCACTTCTGTACTGTCTCACGAGACTGCTTCTAACACACTGTCCAGTCGACGGTCTGCGTATCGACACCGTAAAGCATGTGCAGAAGTCCTTCTGGCCCGGCTTCAACGATGCTGCCGGGGTCTATTGTGTTGGCGAGGTCTTTGACGGCGACCCGGCCTATGCCTGTGCCTACCAGGAGTACCTGGACGGTCTACTCAACTACCCGATCTACTATCCGCTCTTAAACGCCTTTGGCGGTTCCGCCTCATCTTCCAGTATCCGCAGCCTCTATAGCATGATAGCTTCAGTGTCGGCTGACTGCGCCAACGCTACGCTGCTAGGCAATTTCGTCGAGAATCACGACAACCCTCGTTTTGCCAGCTACACAACTGACTATGCCCTGGCCAAAAATGCCCTGGCTTTTCTCTTCTTCAGCGACGGCATCCCCATCGTATATGCTGGCGAGGAGCAGCACTACAGCGGTGGTGCTGACCCGGCGAACCGCGAGGCCACTTGGTTGTCTGGATACAACATCACGGCCGAGCTCTATGTCTTCCTCCGTGCTACCAACAAGATTCGCAGCCTCGTCATCACCCGTGACCCTGCCTGGATCACCGCACCCAATACCCCCTTCTACCAGGACACCACCACGCTCGCCATGCGAAAGGGATCCGTTTCTGGGAGTCAGGTCGTTACTGTTGTCGGCAACCGTGGTCACGGTAGCAGCAGCTACAGCCTCACCTTGGACAGCACTGGGACTGGCTACGCGGCTGGTGTCTCCCTCATCGAGGCATATTCATGCACAAGCCTCACTGCCGATTCAAGTGGCAATGTCGTCGTTCCCATGTCCTCGGGCCTTCCCAGAATCCTCGTCCCGGCTTCCTGGATGAACGGTAGCGGTCTGTGTGGCTCTTCTGCGTTGACTGCGACCGCTACAACCTCTGTTTCGACGAAGGCGTCCACTACAACGTCCTCGTCATCCACCGTCTCCACCGCTTGTACCACGACCACGGCCCTTCCTGTCATCTTCAAGGAGACGGTGACCACCACATACGGTGAAAGTATTCTCATCACGGGCTCTATCTCCCAGTTGGGCAATTGGAATACGGCCAACGCTGTATCCTTGTCTGCAGCCAATTACACCGCCGCCAACCCACTGTGGTTCGTGACCGTCACGCTGCCCACAAAGACTGCTTTTGAGTACAAATTCATAAAATTAGAGACGAGCGGCACCGTCATCTGGGAGAGCGATCCCAACAGGTCGTTCACCGTGCCCTCTGGTTGTGTTGGGACAGTGGTTGTGGACAGTACTACCTGGCGTTAAGTCATGAAGCTCCCCTGGTGTTCAAGTCTAGTGAGGTCAATGAAATCATTTGTTCAGCCGCTATCAAGCCCTGGTAACTCAATTGGCTAGAGTGTTGGACTTTTATTTCCCTTCAGAGAGATCCAGAGGTTGCGGGTTCGACCCCCGCCTGGGGCGATGTTTCTTTTTTGTCGGCGGCTTGGGTGCGAGGGATTAGCCTGCTCTTCTCCAAACAATCGGTCTGATAAGGGTACATCTTGCATCTTCTCGGATAGAGTCTACCCTTCCTCAGGCCAAGTTAGGCTGATCTGGTTTCTAGGGATTCTGTGATGCCTGTTAATATGGACGAACACTTACTGTTTGGTGTTTTTATCTCATAACGTACTGCTTTTCTCTCGTAAAAGTGTGATGATCACCCGATTGTCTGGAATAAATGAAAGTAATGCACAGTAGGGCCCAGGGTACGGATAAAGGCAGTGACAAGATTAAAGAAAAGGCGCGCTTCGATCATGGGGGCAAGGCAGGCAAACCGAACAAGTGAAATTGAAATATATGTTACTCGAAATTAGTAGACGTTAAAAGTAACGTAAAAAGGCACGTCTCAAATTAACAGTTGCATGTCTCAATGTCCTGCTTCTTCACTATACTACCCATTTATCTAAAAGCCTGCGGTCTAGCACTCTGCTCTACCTTTCTGCTGTCCTTGTCTCCCCGCCTGCACGTTTTACTAGCAGCAATAATGGCATATTTTGCGATTATGTTTTATTTTCCCCTTTCAATCTACCTATGCCTAAGTCTAGGCAGCAGGCAATGGCGGCGTCATCGTTAGCACATTTAGGCATCCTCACCAGACATATCACGTGGCTGGGATACCCGCACTTGGACCCCCGCACACATCACGTGTCGACAGACTACACGGAGCATCACGGAAAGCTGCGAGACTTGAGAGCAAACTCTGCCGGAATACCTAGCGGACAACAGGGTGTAGAGTTTATTGCCGACATAGCCGAGACTATTAGAGAAAGCAGCCGGGTGTTCGGCAGCTTGTCCTGAAGTCCTAAAGCAGGGTCTCGCTGGCATTGCTGGACAGACTATGAGGACGGCCTCAAGACAGGCTGTCGATCTGAGAAATACCGGTGAACTTGATCTGGATAATACCAGCGAAAGTACATGCTTCTTGCTATCCCTCCTTTCCCCCCAAGCCGAGCGCCTGTTTGGGCACGGGTGGATTGTGTTGCTGACTGCCAGAAGCTTCCGGCTCGATCTGTCAACATGTCGACTGACAAGATCACTCCAAGGATGAAGGCATCAAAGTTGCCATTGTCGAGCCTAACGACCCAACTGTGCGTTCTGCTAAACGAAGAGCTAACATTTTCGGATGTGTAGCTGGCTTGCGTGCTATACAGGACGTCCGTGCATGGCAGCTTTCATCCTGTGGGCGAACAGTTGTAACCACTGGGAGAGCACACGAGGCTTTAGGTTGAATTAAAATGTATTAAGGCAGCTACTGTACACACGCTGCGTGTGTATAGCAACTGCCGTGTATTAAGCGGAATGTACATTATGAGCTACACCAGGTCAAAGCGGAGGTTCAGCTGCGGCAGCTCGGTGCTGTTTGCCGGCATGGTAAAGGTCAAGTTCCAGAACTCAAAGTTGCTGGCTGGTCAGCATTGCTTTTGCAAAGGAGAGCGGTCAGAGAGGACGACTTACTGGATAAGGCTGCAGGTGCCACCGACAAGACCACAGAAGGCGACCTCCGGGACGGGGTTGACGGTGCTGCCACTGAGAATGGAGACAGACACGCCGTCAATGTCAGCCAGGCCAGAAATATCGCGCTTGGTGCCGAGCGGATTGCTGGCGACGACAAAGGTGAAGGAGCTGGAAGCATTGCCGGCCGGGTAGGTCAGGTTAAGGGCGCCGGGGCCTACACGGGCCTGCATGCTGGACTGGGACGGGTGCAGGGAGAAGTAGCCAAGGCTGGCGGTCTGTTGGGCGGTGGCATTGCGGCGCCAATGCACAATGGCCGGGCTGAAGGAGTTGGAGTCTTTGCTGGCGCCGCCGACGACGGTCTGGTTGTAGGAGTCGGCGCCAATGGTCAGGTCGGCGGACAGCCAGGTGGAGATGTTGCGGACTTGGAGGTCAAAAGGCGGCGTGTAGGCCTGTCGATGGACGGTGTGCTCGCCCGGGAAGACGGTCAGACGGCGGATGACGCTGGCCGGGACCAGCGAGCGGTGGAAGTCGGACAGGACGGCGACCAGGGGCACGAACTCGCCGTCATCGGCGTGGGCTAGCAGCCAGGGGTCCTCGGATGTGGCCACGCTACCTAGGCCAAAGACGTGCTGGCGGCCTACGAGCGACCAGATGTGCAGTGACATGATGGCGACATACTTGTTCATGTCGTAGCCGTACGAGCGGTCCCACGGGCCGGCCAGGTTCTGCATCCGGGCGTTGTAGAAGTCTCCAAAGGCCGTCCAAATATCGGCTACCATTCGGGGGCCGTTCTGGGCCATGACGGATGAGGGTGGCAGGTACTTGGCCCAGAGCTGGTGATGTCAGTAGTGTCACGTGATGGGGTGACTATGTGAGTCACGTGTAGAGTTTTCACTCACCGTCAAAGCCGTCAGGCTGACGCCATAGTACGTTGGCACATTGAACTCGGACAGGGTGTCGTTGAGGTTGAACAGGTCGATGATCTCCTGCGCATAGGCCTCGCCGGCCGCGGTCATGTTGCTGTCGTTGCACTTGCGGCCGCTCCATCCGGTGACGACGGCCCGCATCAGGGACGGGTTGCTGTACGACGGGTACAGGTTGTCGCCGTCGACGCCACCGACGCGGTAGCTGTCGCCGATGGAATTGTTGTAGAGCGACTCGACGATGAGCTCCTGGACGTTGCGGCCAATGAGGTGGCCGAACTCCTCGTAGATGACCATCAGGGCGGTGCCAATAAAGCCGCGCCAGTTGGGGTCCCAGGAGTTGTAGATGACAGGATCATAGCTCAGGCTGCCCACGGTCGGCTGCTCTGGATAGACAGTGTAATCGCCGTACCACTGGGCCGACACGTTCTTCTCCTGGCCGGCGATGACGTTGGTGATGATCTTGACAGCATTGGCACGGTCCTCGCCACTGTTGCGCTGCAGCAGGCCGACGGCGAACCAGACGGACGAGCGAGTCTCGTGTGGCCCGGCAGCCAGGGGATAGTAGAAGTTGTACAGGTAGCCGGCCGTCGAGTCGTACAGCCGGTCGAGGAAGTGCATCTCGCCATCGAACATGTCCTGCACAATGGGCGAGAGCTTTGCCGCCTGGACGGAAGCGAGCGTGAGGGCGACGAGCCCGAGAGAATAGGGACGCATGACGATGGTTGGAAGGGATGCAGAGAGCCAAGGAGTGTGTAGAGAAGGTGAGTGCACATCAAATATGCTACGACGTATCTACAGAGTACAACACCCCGGCAAATACCGCAGCAGCCCCGGTGGGACAATCTCCGTCACGGCATCGGAGACTACGGAACAAGAGGAAAAACACATGGCCAGCGCCGTGACAGGGGTCCCGGACAAAAACCACGCGACAGACCACGTTCTTATCAGCGGCGTCTTTGCCGGGCTTTGCCGTGAGACGACCGGGATTATGGCGGCCTGTGATTGGCGCGATGGCCGGTTAACCCCGGCAATGTTGATCCGCACTGCTTCCCACTTAGGGCAACTGCAGAGAAACAGGCGAGTAGTCGATAGGATTGACATGCATCCGTATTAAAGAAAGCAGGTGCATCCACACAATGGGCCGAGGTAGCAGAGGACTCTCCCGACCACACGACAGCAAGAGCCATGTCTGAAGGCAACGTATCCGCCGAAAAGGGCCCCGCGGCCATGATGTCAGAAAAGGGGCAGCCCATGACGGAAGACGAGCAGCGGCTGGCACAGATGGGTGAGTGAAGACGGATGGCCGACCGGGCAGACGGCGCTGACAGGCGGCACAGGTCACCAGCAGGAGCTGAAGCGCCACTTCACGGTGATGTCGCTAATCGGCCTGGCCTCGACGACGACCATCTCGTGGACTGGCCTCGGACTGTCGATCGTGACGGAGATCGAAGCCGGTGGCCCAGGCGCCATCATCTACGGCTTCATCCTCGTGACCATCCTGCAGTGCTTTCTGGGTGCGTCGCTGGCCGAGTTCGTGTCCAGCTACCCGACTGAGGGCGGCATGTACCACTGGATCGCCGCGATCTCGCCGCCGCGACCACGCAGTTTTCTCAGCTTCACCACCGGCTGGCTGACCGTCTGCGGCTGGATCTTCACTACCGCCTCGACCAACCTGATCTATGCTGAGACCCTGTCGGCCCTGATCGCCATCTTCCATCCCCACCTGCACATCCATGTGTGGCAGACGTTTGTCATCTACCAGGGCCTCAACCTGCTCACCGCGGCCGTCGTGCTTTGGGGCAACCGCGCCATCCCAGCCCTCAACAAGTTCTCGCTCTTTTACCTGCAGATTGGCTGGCTCGTCGTCCTCGTCACCGTCGTTGCCTGTGCGCCCTCCTATCGTGACTCTGCCTTTGTCTTTCGCACCTGGGTCAATGGCACCGGCTGGAAGAACAATGCCATCTGCTTCATCACCGGCCTCGTCAACCCGCTCTACAGCCTCGGTGGTCTCGATGGCGTCACCCACATCACCGAGGAGATGCCCAACGTGCGTGCCTGATCCCCCAGCCACAGTCCCCATCCCCACTGACAAGACAGCCCTCGCGTAATGCCCCCCTGGCCATTGCCATCACCCTGACTATTGCCTTTGTCACCGGCCTGACCTACCTCATCGCCCTCATGTTCTGCGTCCAGGACTACGCCGCCCTCGGCGACACCAACATGGTCCTGCCGCTGTCCGAGCTCTTCTACCAGGCCACCAGCTCGCGTGGAGGCGCCTTTGGCCTGACCTTGATCCTCTTCATCGCCCTCGGCCCCTGTGTCATCTCGTCCCAGCTGTCGACCAGCCGCGTCCTCTGGGCTTTTGCCCGTGATCGTGCTATGCCCTACAGCGGCTGGTGGTCTCGTGTGTCTGCCCGCCACGGCGTCCCCTTCAACGCCCAGCTGCTCGTTACCGCTGCCAATGCCGCTCTCGGCTGCATCTATCTGGGCTCGTCCACCGCTTTCAACAGCATGCTGGGCTCTGCTGTCACCATCAACAACATCGCCTACCTCATCCCCATCCTCACCAATCTGCTGACCGGCCGCCGCAACATGTATCGTGGCGTCTTCCACATGGGTCGCTGGGGCTTCCTCGTCAATGGTATCACTGCCGCCTGGCTCCTCTTTGCCATTGTCTTCTTCAGCTTTCCCTACAGCATGCCCGTCACGACCGAGAACATGAACTACACCTGCGTCGTCGTCGGCGGCGTCCCCATCCTCATCCTCGTCTGGTGGTTATTCGGCGGCAAGCAGTACAAGGCCAAGATTGCCACCGTGGCCGAACGATAGGCGGTGTGCAGCTCTCAGACAGACGCGGACTTTCGAAACGTTACATGTACGTGCATCTGTGGATGTGCAAGAAAACATAGGGCTATGGGCAGAGTGGATCGGATTATAATGAATTGTGGTCGTAATGAAGAGTCCTTATCTTGTTTTTACATCTTGGCGCATTATGTCTTGGCAATTTCTCCTTCTGGAATTCTAAGATTGGCTGTCAAACCAATGATTTCACAAAATCAGGGACGATGTGACTCACTCCCAGCTGAAATGGTGTGGCGATCTTGGATCCGGGAAGAATAAAAATAAACTGCTTCTCCACTCAAAAAGCGATAGGAGAAGGGAAAAAAGGGAGAAAAAAGGAAAGAAAAGAGAGGAGAAAGGGAAATACTGAACAACCCGGCAATTTCCGCAAACACAAGCCCTGCAGCTTGGCGAATGAAGGCCAGATGTTGCTTCTTTCCTTATCAAGGCCCTCCACCTTCAGATCGGCCGAGTCTCTGCTGGCACATGTCTCAAGCATCGGAGTTGTGGGTGGGTTCATCGGGCCGCAAGGCACAATACAGCTGGATGAGCATGCACGATACATAACGCTACTACGCCGTATGTATGTCCACCTCATACTCAATCTACTGCATGCAGATCCCGCCAACCGGCCGATCTTTCAGCACTTTCTTTCTTGGCACGAGAAGATGATTTCCTCAAACAGCCGTCCGCTGGGTCCAAGCAGCCCAACGTCCAGCACTGCCAAGAGTGTCGACCCTGCGGTCCTCATTTTCATATCACCATCAGCCCGTATGTCCGGCTCCAGTCCATGGCCAAGCACGGATCAGGGCTCATCCGTAGAACACAGCCTGCCGCTTATGCTATGGCAACGAGCAGTTGATTCCATCATTGTCCTCGCAATCGCATTCCAGATGACGCGAGCTTGATACCATCACTAACAAAAATTGGAACATCTTAGACAGCCCAGCCCGCCTAAGGATAAGAGGCTCCCTGGTGGCATCTTCACTTGCTCTTGCAAGGCCATGCTGCAACGTCACACCGCCACATAGATGAGCAAATCGGATCGCCCATCATTCTTGGTGAGCCAAGGCGTTTCACGTACGAGGCAAAAAGCGTACCCACCTGCTTGTTATGCTATATTCTTACTGTCCTATTCCTTGTTTTCAGCGGGTATCTTGGATCCGTCTGCTTCACAGCGCAAGTGCAGTGCAGCATGTCGAGATTTGGAAACTACTTAAGAGTGACCCTAGCCGGGCTTCAAACCCCATCTTCTTCTGAGGTCTTCGCATACGATTCAGCAGACGTACTCCGTATGCAAAGCTCAATCAACACCCTTCGAGAACCGTCTGCCGCTCTCTTAAACTACCACCAAAGCTCTTTTCAGCATGGTCGATAATGCTGTCTCCCGGCTACCTAACATGGACAACTCCATTGTCCACATAACAGGTGGTCTCCTCGAAAACGTGCCGGGCCCTCTTTCTGTCTGCGAGGGCAAAGAAGCCAAAGACGGCCACAGCCCCTTGAAAGGCCGCTCCGTAGAGGTACGAGACGTTACCGTCGGTATATTGCAGGACTCCCGGGATGGCTCCAGTATTACGGATTCGGAAAGCGAGCATTCCCAATACAGGAAGTTCGAGGCAGAGCAGCCATACCATTTGTTTTCAAAGAAGCAGAAGTGGTCAGTGGTCATCATCATTGGCCTCGCTGGTTTATTCTCAGGCCTGTCCTCAAACATTTACTTCCCCTCGTTGACTCAGATTTCGCAAGTGAGTATCGTACGTCCGCAGCCGTTGACTTGCCCCTATCGCTAAACGACAATAATAGGAACTCAACGTCAGCTCTAGTTCGGTATCCTTGACCATCACATCTTATCTTGTCGTCCAGGGCATATCTCCCGTCATATGGGGTGCATTTTCCGACGCACTCGGCCGGCGACCGATCTACATTGCCTCTTTTTCCGTCTACATCATTGCCAACATTGCACTGTCATTTTCACCAAACTTTGCCATACTTTTGATTTTCAGAGGCTTGCAGGCTGCTGGCAGCGCCTCTACGGTCAGTATCGGTACGTGTGTATCCCGGCTCTCCTACAGCGGTGCCATACTAACCTGACCTTTAGGGAATGGTGTTATCCAGGACATATCGCCGCCCGCTGAACGGGGAGCCTTTATCGGATTTTACCAAGCTAGTAAGCGAGCCTGTTTAGACAGCTCTTTCAAGACATACTGACCCACCTGGACAGTTCGAAACTTTAGCATCGCCGTCGGGCCTGTCCTAGGCGGTGCCCTCGGAAACTATCTTGGGTTCAGGTCAATCTTTATATTTTTACTGATTTTGTCATCGCTTGTCCTCTTGACCATTGTCGTGTTCCTCCCAGAAACCATGCGAAGACTCGCAGGCGATGGCCACTTGCGGCAGAAGGGTATTTACCAACCTTTGATGTACAAGTTCAGAAAGGAGCCGAGCTATATTTGTGATCCCGAAGAGGAGGCCATCCGTGCAAAGAAGAGCATTTCACTTGCCACCTTTGTTGAACCATTAAGGCTCCTGACGCAAAAAGAAATCATCCTCAACTTGATATATGGCGGCGTGACCTATGCTATCTGGAGCATGGTCACATCCAGCACGACAATCTTGTTCCAGTCCAACTTTGGCCTGAACGAAACCCTCATTGGCCTTGCCTATTTGCCGAATGGTACGCTTTTGGTGCTTGCATAGTCACGATCTCGTACTAACTTTCTCCTTAGGCATAGGAACAATTATTGGCTCCACGATTGTTGGGCGGCAGATGACGCAAGACTACAAGGCTGCTGAGGCAGCATACAGAGTAGAAAAACAACTCCCAGCCGAATACCACTTACCAGCAAAAGACCTACCTGTGGACTTTCCTGTCGAGAAAGCACGCCAACGCAGTTTACCGCTAGTTACGGTTCTGTTTATTGTTTCCACCGGATTGTATGGATACTCGGTGTCATCGCACAGACTCTCGTCGAGGTCTGGCTGGATCGCCGTGCCGCTTCTGCTGCAGTTTCTGATTGCAGCCTCCAGCAATGCTGTTTTTGCGATGAACCAGACCCTGATCTCGGATCTGTGTCCCGGCAAAGGTGCAGGAGGAACGGCTGTGAACAACCTGGTTCGATGCGGTCTGGGTGCTATTGGAGTATCGTTTGTTGAGAGGATGATTGGGGCCATTGGCCCTGGCCCGACATTCCTGACGTTGGCACTTGTTACAGTCGCGTGCATACCTCTCGCCGTGGTGACCTGGGTCTGGGGGATGGAGTGGAGAGCAGACAGAGTGAAGCAGAGAGCGAAGCATATGGACAAGGTGTGAGACGGGATAGATGGCGTTCCATCTGGGAGTTTAGGTGGGATTTCTGGGGGTTATGGTAGGATCTTGGCTGGACTGGAGGGACTTCTTGGTGGGGTTTCTTAGATATTTAGTGGATGGACCTGCCTTAGGTTGTGAGCTCTTTGTTTTTTACAGTACCCATATAGATATAGACGGCCTGATGAATTATAGACTATAGATATGAAGGATGAATGCGGGCATTGCTTGTTTTTTTCAACTCAAGCTAGCCTCAACAGTATAGGTATTTATCATGTTAAATCACTGTCCTCGTTTTATACTTCCTTTAAAATAAGAATCCTCTTAACTAGGAATTACGTGTAGTGTGATAGGTTTTGGGTATTGTAAAGAGCTTACGGAGTGGCCAGTACTTCGACCTACCCTAGTTTCTTTCGCCTGTAACCGTCGTAGTTCTTCTACTTATCATAGGATGCGCAGATCGCACTTATGGTGCGAGTGGGTCCAGTCACGTGTAATCTTGGCACGTGACATGTAGCGTTGTTCCCAAGTTATCAGGCCGCTCGGAACTCCGCACTTGGAAGGTCAAACAAAGAACCATATTTTTCTTGAATTCCGGCGCTAGACAAGGGTCGATCTTATGGAAAAAGATGTCTTACGACGTACGTCGTATGTAAAAAACCGACACCTGCCTTTTTAGGGCGCTTCTAAAGCGTTTAGGCATGACTCTCCAGATGGTAAAAATTACTCCGTCTGTACAGAGTTTGGGAGCATGTATACAGAGTTCTCCGTATTCTATTGTTAGGCACGAAAATTTGCCCCATCCAGGACAAAGGTGAAGACACTTTGGGCACATCTTCAACCTTGTCCCTCGCAGTCCACTCCGTGGCGACATTCAGACAGTTCGATAGATGCATACGCCTAGACGCCTGCATAAACGCATGTGTACCAATGTAGCAAAACAGTTACGTGGGCTAGACCTAGACCGCAGTCCAGACCGGACTCCGGCATTGTTCGGCCAGTCACTCCGGTTGCTGACTGACGCAATGACTGGCGCCAATCTAGGATAAGGACTTTTTGTGCCTACGTCCTGTGATCATCTGCCTGTGTCCGCATGTTCGTGTTGAGCTGTTGCTGCTGCTTCTACCGTTCTACTGTTCTATCGTCCTGTCAGCTTCCTCTTCCACCATGCGTCTCGTAGTTCGCCCTGACTCGGAGGCTGCTTCGCAGTATGTGGCCGAGTACATGATCCGTCTGTCCCGTCCCGTCCTTGTCCTCCTAGTCCTACTTCGCACGCTGACTTCCAGACCGCATCACGGCTTTTGCGCCATCGGCCAATCGTCCGTTTGTGCTCGGCCTGCCGACCGGTTCCAGTCCGCTGATTGTGTACCGGCTGCTCGTGGCGGCCTTTACGGCCGGCCGGCTGTCGTTTCAGCATGTCGTCACCTTCAACATGGACGAGTATGTGGGCCTGCCGCGCGAGCATCCCGAGTCGTACCACAGCTTCATGTTTGCCAACTTGTTCGGCCACGTCGACATCCCAGCGGCCAACGTGCACATTCTGGACGGCAACCCGGCCGACGGCGACTTCGCGGCCGAATGCAGCCGCTACGAGGCGCAGATCCGTGCAGCCGGCGGGATCGAGCTCTTTCTTGGAGGCGTTGGCAGCGACGGCCACATCGCCTTCAACGAGCCCGGATCGTCGCTGGCGTCGCGCACCCGTGTCAAATCGCTCGCCTTGGAGACCCAGACGGCCAATGCGCGCTTCTTTGGCGGCGACGTCTCTGCTGTGCCGCGCATGGCCCTGACGGTGGGCGTGGCCACCATCCTCGACGCCCGCGAGGTCGTCATCATCGCCACGGGCCACAGCAAGGCCGCTGCCATCCAGCAAGCTGTGGAGGGCGCTGTCAGCCACATGTGCACGCTCAGCTGCCTGCAGATGCATGCTCACAGCATGGTCGTCGTCGATGATGCCGCCACCGTCGAGTGCAAGGTCAAGACTGTGAATGTGAGTGTATGGACAAGCGACTGTGTTGGTCCTCCTTCTGACGCCTGCAGTACTTTAAAGGTGTCGAGGACACGATCCGGCAGAAGGATATTGTCCCAATCCCCCGCCGAAAGAAGCTGCACACTCTCAACACCAATGTGCCGCCCCGGAATGTCCTCGACGCCGAGGATGGCGAGCTGACGCCTGACAGCATGTCGTCGCGCATTCCTGGGATGAGCCCCAAGCTTCTCAGCGTCCGCTCGGCCACCATCACGTTTGCCAGCACCCCTGGCCAGCAGTGAGCTTGGGGTCATGGTCGAGCAGCCCATTCAGCCCGGAAGGAAATCTGCTGCAGGCTGGCCTGGTCAAATATCTGCCACGCGCTGTAGTCCATGCTGCCGGGGCTGGGCCCTGTCGTCGTGTCGTCTGGCCCGAGGAAGGACGACTGTGGCTGTGGCTGCATGGCCATGGCCGTCATGTCGGGTGTGTTGACGCCTCGAAGGCTTTCCTCCAGACGGCCGATCAGGCGGTCGCAGAGCTTGGACTTGGGCACGTTCATCTGGTTGAGCATCTCCAGATGGACGCGGATGTTTCGGAGATCTGGCGGTCAGTCATGTGTATATAGCGCAGTCCATCCTTTGCTTACCATCTGCATCGCCCACGCCGCCTTCGACGCCCTGCACTACAATCAGGGCGGCCCACGTGATCATGACCAGGTCCCAGTTGCTCCAGATGCTGTCGTCGTGTAGGTGCAGCTTCAGCGTGGCCCGCGCACTCAACAGCAGCTCGCGCTGCTCCTGGGGCGTAATGCTGTTGCTCCAGAGGTCACAGCCACGGGCAGGATGGTAGATGCTCAGCACCACTAGCCGGTGCAGCACGTACTGCCGGAAGACGACCTGCCGGTCCAGGGCTGTTGATGCTGAGTCATCAGACATGCTGCTGAACTCGACCAACCAGCCGTCGAGCTGATGGGCCCAGTCGCGGATGACAGCCGCATCGACGGCCGTGAAGGCCGGGGTGGCCGTGTTGATGATGCCATGACCGTCGCCGTGTCCGTCACTGCTGCTGTGGCCCGTGAAAACGGACCAGATGGTGGGCAGGCCGCGGCCGGTGAAATGGGTCAGGCCCGTGTGCATCATGCGACTCAGCCGGTACAACTGGTCACGGACACCGACACTGAGCGCCGGAAGGGGACACTCGATCGGGATGACCGGACAGCTGAGATGCAGGGAAGCGTGTTCGAGGTCGACAATCTGCACGCCGCTGAACAGCTTGCGCCACTCACGTGCACCGCCGCTGCCGTTGTTGCTGTCTGCCAGCAACGCCTGATCGGCCGGACAATGCTCGAGGATCAGGCGGTAAGCCACGGAGATCCACAGCCCCGTCACCGTCACGCTGGCCTCGGCCAGCAGCCCTGCCAGCACGATGCCTAGTACCGTCTGGAAGGCCCACTCCTCGTAGGCATCTGTGGTCACTGTGCTGCTCCCTGCTCGTGGATACGGCCGGCCCATGCTGCTCTCAGGAACGCTTAGCTGTGCGATGGCATTGCAGAGCACCGTGAAGTAGTGTGGGGCCAGATCGGCCGCCATGTCAGGCGGTCCCCGGATGCTGGAGCAGTAGAGGATCGACGCCACCAGCAGAGGCTGGGGTACCGAAAAGGTCTGCTTGCGTGGCATAAAGTGCAGTCCGGGCATGCGTTCGTGAAAGGCCGACCAGAGCTCGCCCACTGTGGCCTTTTTCCAGATCCGTCGCGGCACCGACGTCGGGGCTGACGCGCACAGCACGCCCGTTGCTTCCCACAGAGCACCCAGAGATGCATATGCTGCCGGCACTTCTTCCTCATCGTCTGAGTTGGTGTCCCCGGTCGCCTGTCCGTCTTCGCCGTTGTCGTCCATCTCGTCGTCCGAGCCGCCTCTTGACGGCTGCCGCCCGCTGGTTGGAGCGAATCCCAGGTACTCCTCGAGGGCCTGCAGTCGTCGCAGAACGTCGTCTCTGAATGGCCGGTCCATCAACGGCCGTCCGGCTGCCAGGGCCAGCAGTCCTGACGGCAGAGTCGCTGCATTCGCCCGCGGCACAAAGATGCATGGCACGCCTGACCGTACGCATCGCCGGCAGCCCCGTGGGTCCTGGCTGTCCACGCACTTCATCTTCTGCTTGCGGCAGTTCACTATACGAGCGCGTGTCAGGCCCGCCAGCTCGCACTCCGATTTCAAGGTCCACTTACCGCACGCCTTGCCGGCCTTGGGGCGACGGTTGCGGGCGTTCTCGGCCGGCCGGCCATCACGTGGCGGCTCCATAACGTCGCGATGTCCAGGACGCGCGTCCGGAGATCTGGAGAGGTCCGTCGACTGTTGCAAGAGACCGTTGTGTTGTGAAGAGGGGACAGAGTGCGGGAAACTGCGGCAATTATGGAAAGACCGGACATGGGCGACCCCCCGCTAGCCCTTTCCCCATCGAGTCACGTCGCATTGCGTCGGCTAATAGCGTCTCGGCAAACACCGGCATAAAACGCCATTGCCGAGAAGCAGGACAGCTTCAAGGACTTCCTCAAGGACTTCTTCCGGCGACCGCCCGGTCTGTCTTCCGGCAAGGCACGTGCTAGGGAATCAGAGTTATTCTGCTGTCGTCTTGCCCCTGCCCCTTGCCCTCTTCTGCTCCCTTTAACGGCCGCCTGCCGTCCTGTCCTTCCACAGCCTCCATGTTCTTTCCAAGCTCTGGGCTCTCGCACTTGTTGGCGCTCGTCGCCAAGCTTGCTCTCCACGGTCTGCCGTCCGTGCAATCATGTCTGGCATGGCCAGCTCTGCCGCCGTCGACGACATTGTCAGCCAGTTCCATCTGTCCTCGGCCGCTCTGCGGACTATCACAGACCATTTCGTCTCGCAGCTGAGTAGGTAGGCCACCGTTCCCTTGAGGACGTCTGCAACCGGCGCTGACTGCCGTCTGTCTTTCTGCCTGTTTGACTAGAGCTCGGACTGCTCGACTCTGATCTGCCCTTTCAGCTTCCTGCCTTTGTCACTGCCATCCCCGATGGCTCCGAGACCGGCCGTTTTCTCTCTGTCGATCTCGGTGGCACCAACTGTCGCATCTGCCTGGTCCATCTCCACGGCCATGGCTCCTTCTCCGTAGCACAGGAGAAGCACGCAGTGCCGCGCTACGTCATGGTCAATGCGCGATACGATCCGCTCTTCTCCTGGCTGGCAGCACAGATCGCCACGTTTGCCCGGGCCCAGAAACTCTTTCCGCCAGCTGGCTCCGATGCCGCTGCCAATGACAGCAAGGTCCCGCTTGGTTTCACCTTCTCCTTCACGTGTGATCAGGTCTCTCTGTCATCGGGCACCCTGCTGCACTGGGACAAGGGCTGGGACATCCCGTCTGCCCTGGGACGCGACCCCTGTCATTTGCTCCAGGCAGCCCTCGACTCTGCCAACATCCCTGTCCGCGTGACGGCACTGGCAAACGACAGCGTTGGCACGTTGCTGGCCCGAGCGTACACGTCCGGGGGGACCCAACAGGCGCACACCAACACGCCGACGGCCAAGACGTTGGCTGGCATGATTGTCGGCACCGGCACCAATGCTGCGTATGTTGAGCGTCTGCACCACGTCAAACGACACGGTACAGAAGCCGACCGTGCCAGCCCTGACGATGTGATGATTGTCAATACCGAGTGGGGATGTCTGGATGACAGCTTGGTTGTGCTTCCGCGAACACGCTTCGACGACGAGTTGGATGCACATTCGACCGATCGAGGCAGCCAGATGCTCGAAAAGCGAGTGTCCGGAATGTATCTGGGCGAGCTGTTTCGCCTGGCTGTGGAGGAGTTGTATCGGCTCAACAACATATTCGACTTTGTCCTTGCAGACGACTCGACCTTGCTCCAGATGGCAGGTGTCGACTCCTCGCTTCTGTCGCTGCTGGCGGACCGTTCTTTGGAAGATGAGGCCAAAATCGAGTCGGTTGCAACAACGCTCGCTCTCCAAGACACATCGCCAAAAGATCTTGCCATTCTCCAACGAGTGTCAGCCGCCGTCATGACCCGAGCGGCTCGGCTAGTTGGGGCTGCACTGGCCGCAATCATCATACAGTCCGGCCACCTCATGGACGGATCATCGCCGAACCCGTCTCCTACCTTTCCAAAGACCATTACTGACGACAGCACGTTCAACTCAGGCACCCTGGAGCCTCCAGAATCGGGGCGGAACAAGAAGCGCGGGTGTGGTTTTTGGGGCAATCTAAAACGCTGCCTCTTTTCTTGCTGGAATCGCAACGCGAACTTGCCTTTAGACACCGAATCACCCATTGTCCTGCCACCCGATTCGTCTCATGGGACGCTGGCTACAATCGATATCGGGATTACTGGGTCCGTGATGGAGTTTCACCCAACATTCGAGGCTGAAATGAGGGCCGCGCTGCATGAGATCCCCGGAATTGGGCCTCACGGAGAGAGAAGGATTCGGACGGGTGTCTGCAAGGATGGCAGTGCTGTCGGTGCAGCACTGATGGCACAGGCAGCCCTGTCGAAGACGGGTTAACATTCCATACGTTTTGCATCTTTCGGAAGGACCAGCAAAAAGTGCGTCTGATTCACAGCTTCTGCATTCTGTCTTGGTTGGCTACGTGTCGTATAGACTCGCATTTAGAACAGCATTTAGATGGTCCCAGTGTCGGCATTCTTGAGCTTTCTTCCATTTATTTCGATAGTTCTTAGTCTATACGGCGTATACGTTGCATGGTAACATCGAAGACGTTTTGAAGCAGTTAGCCTTGTGAAGATAGACACTAGTACATGCAGCAGCTGATGTCTCAAGAGTGCCTGAGCTGCGCAGATGCACGCGATTCTACTTTGAATATTGTATAAGCGAATGTCGTTGGGAGAGTGTAAAATCGGAGTTGTCTGTCGGATTGTGTATGTAAGGGTACAGAAATACGTTGTCGATATATTCACTGTCAATAGCAAGTAACGGAATCAGAAAAACATTGAAGATACTAATGAAAAGTGAAATAGCACAAGCATTAAGTGACTATAAATTAAGATTTAGTTCTTATAAAAGCTATGAAGAATTCTTTTGCTTTTTATTTTCAAATTGGTCTTCACATTGATGATTTAAATGTCTTTTGTTAAAAACTCTGTTTCATTAAAAAATGGTATGAAATAATTATTTAAAATACTAATATTATTAATAATAATAGATGTACTACTTTTACTGTTATTTCTAGATTTATTCATATTTACAGATATAATAGAAGAATTTTTTAATTTAAATAAAGAATATTTGAAACAACATTTGTTTTTGAATTAATCGTATTGGTTACATGTAAAGGTAATATTCTATTTCACAATATTCTAAAATCTCCAATCTAAACTCAGAATAGCCAAAGATATTTTACTTGAAGCAGCTAAAGTATAATATGTATTCCCTGTAGATTTTTGAGTTTTAGTTAACAATGAACAATTAAGAAAATAATACATGTTAAAGGTAATAATCCTAAAAAGAAGAATATTATACTTGAAGACATTATATTGTCAGTTCTGCTTCTTACACTGCAGTATGCGAGTCTGAGACGCTGCACCATAGAAGTCCTGCCGGAACAAGCGAGATCCAAGCTCTGTCGCTTCTCGGCTCAGAAACGAGAACTTGAAACAGCGCTCGACCGCGTATCCATATGAGTCCCCGGCCTCGCTACGCACCTCCTCCAGGCTTTTCAATGCCGTCTGGTAGTCGTCGAGCAGTGATGCTTCTTCGGCTGGCGCCTCTCGCATCTCTACAAATGGTCTTTAAGGCAGAGCTCGACCAGGAAGATACCAAAGGCGAATACATGTTCGAAATGGTTGAGATCGGGCTCTAGTTGCCTACTCCGTGTCTCCTGCAGCGTCGGTAATTTCTGCTTCTGGTCTGATGCCGTCTGTACATTCCAAGACTGCCCTCACTCCGTGAAGTTTACGTAAGCAGCCACGAGTGTACTCACGGTCTGTAAGCATCTCTCTCGACATCACGTGATCTTTCATAGAGCTTAAAGAAACGCCCCAATACTAGTGCAGACGAAAGCTTGGAGACGAGAAAAGGACTGCCAAGATTCTTGCCAAGACTAACAAACGCTCATTGGCCAGCAGCCCGTTTGCAGTGGCACCTCACATACGGACTAATTAGCTGTACTCCGTACTCTGTACATGAAAAGCAAGGATATTAGTGTAGATCAACGCCCGGATATAAAAGCACAAGAACTTCGTCTCAAAGCCTTTGCTCACGTGCCATGGCATTCAACACCCGGCAGGCATCTTAGGCCTCCCGCCAAGTCAGGGCCAAACCAATATGATGACGTAGGTGGCTCTCACCAACATCCCGGCCCCTGGTCCTTCGACCAGTTGCCACACAATTATTGCCCCTGGAAAAGGTTAGGCGGCCTCTTATCTCCACTCTGCCGGCACAGTCGGCATCCGCGCCTACAGGATGTCTCTGATCAGCCCTTCTTGGCGGGCTTGGCACTGATATGGGAAAAGGAGGCGCGTAGCATTAGGGACCAATCTGTCCATTTAGCAGCCGTTGCCCAGAAAGCGCCAAGGATTCCTAGCCACCGGTCAGCAGCCGCCAGAAATGGTTCATCCGTCGTACTCCGTATTGCACTCAATTCTCTTGGCCTAGTCCGAGACGCTGACGCGGACAGGGAGATATGAAATGCGCCCACCACTCTGTCTTCCCGGTCGATGCTGTTTTTCTCTCTTGACCCAACGCATCCGACCATGTGGAATCGCCGGTACATTGTCCTGGCCGTCTTTCTCTGCACCGTCGGCATTGTCCTGCTGCAGCCACGGTCTCAGGGCTTCCAGTACACAGTAAGAAGAGCCCCCACGCCAGAATGGCCACGCGTCCGGGAAGCTGATGCGTCCGACAGAAAGACCTGCTGAACAAGTACAGCCGGAAACGGACGTCTCACTTCCACCTGCTCGTCCCGGCCAGTGGCCCCAATCTGCAGCTATGTCGAGCCCTCGTGTCCTCCGCCCTGCTGGGCTATCCGCCGGCCGTGCTCTCGGGCTGGAACGGCACCGGTGAGCTCGATGCTGCCGTCACCCACCTGGCAAAGGTGCGCAACGTCGTGCGCTACTTTGACAGCCTGCCGCCGACCGCAGACGACGACCTCGTCCTTATCATCGACGGCTACGACGTCATCATGCAGCTACCCCCCGACGTCCTGATCCGCCGCTACTTTGCCGTCACGGCGGCTGCCAACGTTCAGCTGGCCGCCCGCTTCGGCGACGAGCCCGCAGCCGACGACGTCAACCACCCGCACCAGTCCATCCTCTTTGGCGCCGACAAGCTGTGCTGGCCCGTCGACTTCCGGCGGCCCGCCTGCTACGCCGTGCCTGAGACTGGCCTGCCCGCCGACGCCTTTGGCTTTGGCGACGACATCACCAACAGCCAGCCTCGCTGGCTCAACTCGGGCACCATCATTGGGCCGGTCTCCACCATGCGCGACATGTTCGTCGCCACCATCGAGCGCATCAACGCCACCTACGACCCCGAGTACATTTGTCGAGAGTCCGACCAGATGTACATCAGCGACGTCTGGGGGGAACAGGAGTACGCCCGCTCTGTGCGGGAGCTTCGCCTCAACGCCACGGCCGACATGGACGAGCAGGACCTCGTGCCCGTGGGCATCGAGGGCTTCATACCCGAAGGTGCAGATCCGGAGAGGTGGGGGGCCCTCACGCCGCCCGGCCAAAGGACAGAGTTCCAGATCGGCCTCGACTACGAGTCTTCGCTGTTCCAGGCTTGGGCCGGTTACGAGGACTTCCTGGCCATGCTCTCCTTCAACAGCACAAACGAGACCGCCATCGTCGACCACAATGTCAGCGGCGTCCCCGACTTTGCGCCGCTGGAACTCCAGCTGCCCGATGACTTGGCCTCCCTCACGCGGCTCGTCAGCAGCATCGCCGACGTGCACAAGGCCGAACCGGAGGACCTCATCAGCACCTTTTCCTTTGGCACCAACCTGATCACGAACCACGTGTACTGCCTGTTCCACTGCACCGGCGAGAAGGGCTACCTGGAGGAGCTCTGGGTACAGCTCTGGTTCTACCCGTACGCCAAGGCACTCTTGAAGGCGACCGTCCGCTCGATCAAGGCCGGCGCGAGTATGTCGGACACTCCCATCGATGGCCGCCTATGGAAGGGCGCAAACACCTACCCGTGTTCACCGGCCGACGAGTTGGAGGACAGCGAGACGGATGATGACGAGACCGATGACGACGAGATTGTCTACGGTGCGTGGGCCGACTTGACCAACGAGTGGCTCAGCTGGGGAGAGTTGTGCGCCGAGCACGAGGACGTGCTGTTTGGCGTAGAGGAGTCTGCATAGCGGCTTGTCTGTTGTTTGTCTTGCATTATTAGCGAGGTTGGGCTTTACTATATTAATACATCTTCCAGTACCTAACTCGTCCACCGGCCACTTGATGTGGTCTCCGACTTCAACGTCGAATCCGGATTCTCAATAGAACAGATCAAGGAAGTTCCGTAAACGTTGGGCTGCAGGTAGTCAAAGTGGACGTAGGACGGCTTGAGGACGGTGTAGGCGTGAAAGCTGGAGTCAGAGGCTGCCACGGCCTTGCGCACGAAGTCCTCAACGGCTGCCTTGTCGAAAAAGTAGTCGAAGAGGCCAGACCATGGCGTCGTGGAACTCATCGCCCTCAGCGGCTTGGCAGCGGATTCTGTACGCGAAGCTGGGGTCGATGATGGTGCCGTAAGCCTCGCCGAGGAGGTTGAGCACGGCCAGTGCCGATTTCCGGCAAGGATGCGTCTTCTCGTTAGCCGACTTTGAAGACAGAAAGTGTATCTCACACCAGCAAAACGCCCTCTGCATCGAGAAGCGGACAGAGCTGCGTGGTAGTAGGCCCATTCGACCAGTGCATCCTCATTATCCCCTACGCCCTGCTTTACCCCTGTCTTCTGCTGGCCATGCGCAGAAGCAGGTCCCGGATCTACCGGGTAGTGCGGCTGAAAGTCACCAGCGAGAGGTGGGCCACATCGTACTGTGTGCTTAGTCAGCCATCAGCACTCCCAGCAAGAGTAGCCCGTTTTCTCACAGTAATCGAGCAGATCCGTGTTCTGCACTGTCTAAGGAGGAGGATGTCTCAGCAGTGGCGCATTAGTCGTCCGAACAGCCCAGCACTCTCTTTGCTGGGAAAGCTGTCTGTAGAGCTCGATATCCCAGCCGGTAGTATTAACAAACAGGCGCGCCCTTCCAAGTGGATCTGGCCACTTTCTGTGTCCACAATGGCTCCGAAGAAATAACAGCTCGTTTGCTGTCATTCTCACGTGGCCACGACAGCCTCGGCCCATATCCCTGGCACGGTCTCTTGGCCCGGACGCAGGCCTGACACGTCAGCAAGCCTTGCTCGCAGCGCACCTTTCGCTCTGTGGAAATGTAAAAAGCTGACCACTGAAAATATACACCTACTTTGCACGTCCAATAGCCCTTACTCTTCATCGTTTGTGCAGTCGGCATGGCTTTGGATCCATAGGGACGGATGCCACCAGCACCGGTCAATCCTTGCTATATACTTCGTACATCCTGTTTGCTTACCTGGCCCATAGCAGCTTTTTGCGAGTCCGGATTTGTCATCTCTGGAGGCAGCCTGGTTGAATCAGCATATGTAATCACGTGTGTGACAATTCAATGACTACAGGAAGTTATGCAATGAGCATATTGCATAATAGCAATGAACTCGGCCAATCGTCATCCCGACCACAAACTGTCCTGGTTTGGTTGTCCCCCACTTGCTGACGTTTCTACAGACCGTTTGATAGGGCTGTCACCGTTACTATCGCACGTTGTCATCAAGATGGCCTGATCCCCGTTCGCAAAATGTGTCTAGCCGTTGTAGGTACTTCGGTTCCGAACCTCGTATTGCCACAGTCGAGGTCCATAAGTCCGTGTGATATACGACAAACGCCGGCAGATGGTCAGGTAAATAAGAACAGAAGAGCTGCTGGCATTTTCGAACATTGTTCTCCATATTAATCCCCCATACTAAGCTCCATCTTTCTTCTCCTCCGCCGTAGGCCTAGTTTATGCGACAAGCACTATGCCAAAAATATTGACCTCTGCAGCCGAGGCGGACTCGGGCGCCGATCTCCAGGATGTACTGGCCGGGAGCCACTTGCAAGCTGATGTGCGTACCGGCCTTTTTTGTCTCTTGCCTTTGTTAACAAAAGCCTTGTTGAAGGAGAGCTTTGACGACTCTGCATCCCATGACTCGTACGTCGGTCAGGGGGCCATAGGGGGCGGAAAGTATAGCATCAAAAGCCTTGACACTTCATCTCTCATTCAGGACTAGCTTTGTGTCGTCCCTTGGCTCCAGCATCTTTGACTACAAGTACGTTTTGCACAAGAAAGAGAGCTGATATAAAGTCTGCTAACGGCACCAACTAGATACGAGGTTAGGCCTTGTCCTTGCAGACCAACGAGAGATAGCGTGCTGACATCTTACAGAATGGTCGTCGCTACCATGCCTTTCGTGAAGGTGCTTATCTTGTGGTATGCTTCAATCCGTTCTCTGCCCAATGTAGAAGCCTACTACTAGCTACCCCGTGAAACAGCCTAACGACGACGAAGAGCAAAGCCGCATGGACCTTGGGCACCACATTTACCGCCTGCTGCTGGGCGGTAAGCTGCATCTGTCTCCCCTCAGCAACAACATCCACCGCGTTCTCGACCTTGGTACCGGCACTGGTATCTGGGTGATGGACTTTGCAGAGTACGCAACATCAGCTCGAATGACGTATCAGATAGCGGCTAGTAACCTCCGATTTCAATAGTATGTATCCATCTGCGGAGGTTCTGGGCACAGACTTAAGTCCTATTCAGTCCAGGTGGTATGTAGACAACCCCTGCCTTTACACAAACGATCTTCTAAGACTTTCGCTAGGGCACCGCCCAACTGCGTCTTTGAAGTCGACGACTTCGAGTCGGAGTGGACATACAGTCGAAAATTTGACTTTATTATCGGTCGTGAACTGGAGGGCTGCATCGCCGACGACACCCGTCTTTTCCAGCGGACATTCGAGCACCTGAACCCTGGCGGCTGGTTCGAGATGCAGGCTGTATTTCCACAGTTCGCCTCGGATGATGACACCGCCAAGGAGGCTGCCGACGCCCAAAAATGGATGCGCCTCATGTGTAGCAGTGCAGCCCGTTTTGGCAAGCCCTGGGACCTGTCCGGCCATTGGAAGGAGAAAATGATTGCCACCGGCTTTGTCGACGTGCAGCAGACCATCCTCAAGGCAAGCCAATGCAGCCCCGTCCCGCGCTCACTTCTGTCATGCTAACACGAACTGCCACAGCTGCCCATTGGTGGTTGGCCCAAAGACCCTAAGCACAAAGAGATTGGCAAATGCCAGTTGTTCCAGGAGCTCCAGGTCCTGGATTCTTACACGCCAGGTCTTCTATCACGCGTTCTTGGCTGGACCCAGGCAGAGATTCAAACCTTCCTTGTCAGAGTTCGTGCCAATATCAAAGACCCGGCCATTCATTTATACCTCCCAGTCTATTTTGTCTGGGGTCGGAAGCCTTGAGATGTCGCCAAGTCAATAACCCTTTTGTATTCAGATAGGTGGATCACAATTGTGTATTCAATGAATCAAACCCCACAATTGCTGTCCGTCTAATAATCACATACTCTTTCTATGCCCTTCATAGCCGGCACCAAACACAAAATCAGAGCCCAACTCCATAAGTGCCCAACTGCGTAGGAAGCTACTAGTCTCCACCGGCACCCATCATTCCAAACTGGCGATCAAGGCGATGGCGGACTGTCGTGTTTGTGGTCGGACGTTTGCAACACCCGCAAACCGGCGCCAGCACATTCTGAGCAAGCACCCGCGAACATACTGTCTGCGATGTGAACGACCTTTTGCGTGCCGTACTGATATACGCCGACACATCTCTGATTCGCCAAATCACCACATGTGTACGCGCTGCAAACACCACCCGGACTTTGAATCGGCAGCACAGTTGCAAGAGCACAATGACAAGATGCACTTTTGCTGCGAATTATGTCAGAAAGATTTCACCCATGCACACTGCCTTATTCAGCATAATATTTCCGTGCATAGTTTCTATCAGGAACCCGAATGTTCTTGCACTTCTCCCGCAAGTTTGTAGATGGTGAGTATTCCAAGACGGCGGCAAACTTCTCTCTGCTGACGCATCCAGCACATAAAATCAGAGACTTACGCTCTTGAAATTTTCACTTCTAAGGCGTCAATAGCTTCTTAAGTTGGGAAGAATGGTGAAAGATGACCTGTACAATGTCACCTTACGGTTGCTTGTGATGTTGCAATAAATTGCAAGCTAGCTTTTGTTTGTCGATGCATAAGAATAAAGTTCACTACCGCTAAACTGCTACTAACAGCTATCTCTCTTCCATAATAATGGTCCCTTTCCAGGAGTTAGCCCACCCTATTCAACGCCGCAGAAGAGGCTGTCTAAAGTCAACATATGCTGCCCGGGCAAGAGGACGGGGCTGCTCGTTGGTGCCGTTGGGGTCTTGGCCAATAAAGTTGTGGGGAAAGCCGAGATCAAACGGTTTGACGCTCTCCAGAAAAGCAAGCTGCTTGTCGCTAAGGCTTATCGAGAGCGACTGTATATTGTCATGCAGGTGTTCGATCTTACGGCCGCCGATAATAGGGAAGACGCGCGGGGCCTTGGCCATGACATAGGCGAGAGCCACAGCAGTGACGGATGTAATGCCATGTTCGATAGCAACCTGCTCGAGTGCAGCACTAATAGCCTCCTCTTCGGCACTCTGTGCCCCAGCACTTCCTCCAGGAACCATGCTTGTACGAAGAGTCTCGCCCTGGGCGTGACGGGCAGCGATGGCAGCTTTGGACTGGAACTTGCCGCTGCCAAGAGCATCCCAAGGCGCAATGGCCATGCCAAAGTAGCGACACAAGGGTAGGATCTCGCGTTCCATATCGCGCACAAGAACGTTCCAACGGCCCTGGTAAATGCTAAAGGGAGTGCGGCCGTGGTCCTGGGCATACGTGTTGGCAGCTGCAACGATCCAGGCCGGCGTGTCCGAGACGCCGAGATAAAGCACCTTGCCCTCCTGCACGAGTGCGTGCAGTGTGTCCATGACCTCGGGAATCGACGTCGTGTAGTCCCAGAAGTGCAGGTAGAGCACGTCGACAAAGTCCGTCTGCAGCTTCTCCAGCGATGCTGCCAGGCTGGTTCGGATGCTGCGACGGCTATTACCTCCGCTGTTGGCTGCGTTGCCTTTGCCGGCCGTTACGTACTGGAAGTCGTTGCTGAACTTGGTCGCCAGCACGATCCGGTGGCGGTTCTGACGGGCTGCCATCCATTCGCCGATCCACATCTCGGACTGTCCGTCTTGGTAGACGTTGGCGGTATCGATCATGTTTCCGCCCGCGTCGACAAAGGCGTCTAGAAGGGCAAATGAGGCCTTCTTGTCCATGACGCCCAAGAAGTCCTTCCAGGCCTCGCCAATCGACATGGCGCCCAGCTGCAGAGGCGAGACGCGGATGCCTGCCGTTGTCGATAGAATTCGCAGCCTGCCCAATGGCGTTGCTGGAGGCGGCGGTGCCTGGTTGAAAAGAGACATGGTGATGGGGTCAATTGAGTGTGAACAAGGAATAAGTCGGGGTTGAGCTGAGGTTGCGTGGACAAAAGTGCCTGCCACTGATATCAGGAAGTTGAGTTGGGGAATAACGGGTTTAACCGTAAGACGAGACGCTACTCCCTTTTAAGTCTGTACGTATAACTACAGAGGAGGTAGTACGGAGTAATACGTACTCCGTATAGAGGAGGGATTCCTGTTATCGTGACGTACCAATGTCGATTATGTAAGCATAAAAGTTGGTGTGCAAAGACAAGCAAATCACTTGTGGTTCAGCTCTGCTCCGTTTGAACGCTTCACCATGCATCAATGGAAATTGCCGTTTTCAACTACGGCATAGACGGTCTCGTTATCCTCGCACGAGGCCGCAGAGCAAATGGAATTATGCCGCGGAAGAGCACGGCAACACAGTCTCCGGCTTCAGCTCGACTCGGACACAAAGTAACGTTTCTCCGTGGCGGAGAATGCTCGATTTATCACGCCACCAAAAACAGTGAGTGTTGCCGTGCGTGAAGAGGGTTTCAGCAAGAGTGGACACGTCATCACACAAGGACGTGTCTGCGCAAGAATGCGCAAGTGCCAATCCAGCTTCTATAAACGGGTCGAAGAAGTCGCGACTAAAGCTGTAGGCTGGCGATGCAGGGGTATTACAGATGGTATGATGTTAAATATGACACCCCGAATGCACAGCCATTGGTGGTGTTGTTTGTTCTCGCGTATATCTTGCTAGGCATTCAAGGTTTGTGAGTGTTGTCCGGTGCAAAATGCCAAACCCCAAGTTCTCTTCTGTATTCCAGTCTTTCTCAAGCACTGCCAGATACTAACGTAACAAATGATTATGTTTATTCATGTGCGTTGTGTTTAATAAGCGAAGATCATTGCGCTTGAAAACCTCCTTGTCATCAAAATTCTATTCTAGCTAGGACTGTGCGTAATAATGTACAGGCCTTAGAAACGTCCTTCAAATGTGCGTACTTTCGAGTACTTTAGTCGAAGTAACATCTTCTGCAACCCCAACATTGGCTTTATAACGTCATTTTCTTTAGGATTCTATCGTGTAAAGGTGTTTTTAGTCCGATATATCCCTCTAATTCAGGGTTGGTTTTTAAAAGTACCAACTCTCAATCGGCAACATCTACGTAATCCCCTGTCCTTTCTGAATTACATCATGCAAGTTTGTGGCATGATGATCAAAATAGCAGCCGCGAAAAAGGCTATATTACAAAGGCCTTCCTTCGCATTTGGAATATTGTGTTTGCAAACGGTACTCAGGTTCCCACCAGCACTCATCTCTCCGATTTCTCTTACATGAATTAACTTTCAGACTTCTGCTCGGAGGATAGAAACTTGGCTTATATCTCTCAAAATGAAAGTCACCTTTGCTCTCGCCACAATGGCCGCCGTCTCTACGGTTGTGGTGGCTGGACCTTTGGCATACGCCACTTGTCAGGCTGCTTGTGCCACGAGTCTCGTGGCCGGGCCTCTTGGTATCGCCATATACGCGGCGTGCCAGTCTTCCTGCGCACCGCTACTGCTACTTCCGTGTCCCTAGGCTTCTGGTACAATTCGGTCTAATGACTTGTTGACGGAATTGGAGGGTTGGCAGATTTCGGCTTTTGGAAGAAGCAAGACGGTACTGGTTGAGTTGTAGGGTAATATGAGATGATTAAAAATGGTTATTCAGGTATCGTGTACACATTACAGGTAAAACACGTTGAATTCGCAAATTTGTGAAGCCAAGTGACTGCCACGTCCTAAATCTATCATGCCTTGCTGCTCTCCAGATATTCCTTGCTAGAGGGGTAGTCTACATAGCCGGCCGCGTTTTGTGTAAAACGTGTTGCGGTCGTACTTCTCAAGCTCGACGCGCTCAGGGCCGACGATTCGGACGAGCGCCTCGAGGGTGTCGACGACAAAGCGCGACCTTTTCTCGATGCTGCGGTCGTACGCATCTGTGCGCTGGTTGCTGCTGCTCTGGATGAACTGGTCGATCAGGGAGACTTATTAGAGGAAGTGTCTTATTTCCAAATCGGGCCTCGGATCCGTCGCCGTCCCAAATAGGAAATAATATGCTTCCTTAATGGGTTAGCTTTGGAGGCTTGGTGGCTCTGATTTATAAGCCCGGACATCCTGACTTTGCGGATTGACCAGCAAAACAGACTCTCATCTTGCGCAGAAACACCAAGTTCAACTGGAGAATTGTACCTTGTCCCCTCCAGATAGGCCACGATTCCATTTTATCGCGGTCCGTGGCCTTAAAGTGCACCCTGGCCTAAGACCGATTGCTAACCAAATCAAGCACGTCTGGACAACATCGAAGTCAAGCATCATATGCGGGCCGTTCAACAGCTCATCGGCATCTGCCAGACAGATGGAGGTCATCTTACTGACGTAATCGGGCCTAGTCAAGAACGATGTCATACTGATGGCTATCAACAACTGCATAGCCTTTCAGAGCAGGCTTGTAGAGCTGCCGACTGTGTCTCCTCTTTTGGAATGTTATGCACAGTGCATATACGGTGCATATCTCGTAAATGTCAGCCACGCTAAGCCACAATCTTACTTAGGCAGACATATGCTTGTCTTACCTCTGGTCTCACCAAGTCATCTGCGCAGTAAAGAGTCCAATGCAAAGAAAGCCCCGGCACCGGTCTCACCTCCACTCTTCGAGCGCAGATGACAAGACGTGAACGGCTTAGCGCGTGTTCGGAAGCCGTTCTGAAGAATCGGGTGAGAGCATAGGACCACAAACTCTTGGCACGGGCAGCAAGCAGGGGTGCAGCTGGAAAGACGGTCATGGACCAGCGGGCGGCTAAGGTGGGCCATCGAAAGTCACGCAACGGGTGCAGCAAGTGCAAGACACGGAGAGTAAAGGTGAGTAGAGGAGTGAATTTGAACGTTGTGGTTTGAGTTTTAACAGGACAGTGTGATGAGGTGAGGCCAGTGTGCAGCAATTGCTCACGACTGAGGCTAGCCTGTTCATGGCCGGTGCAGGACAGAGGACAGACAGGAGACAATGGGGAGAGGGGAGAGGACGGGCTGGGAGCGAAGAGCGGGACATTGCACCCTCCAAGCAGCTTCTCGGCTGCGTCCACAGACGTCGACGGGTCTTTGGGAGAGTCAGAGCCGCTTTCAGCGCTGCTGCGGATGTGGACTCCACAAAAGGGAGACGCAGACGTGTTCTTGGTGCCGGAGTCGGTGGCGGACGAGTTCTCTCTGCCAGAGTCGCGGGCGCGGCGGTTAATGGAACACCGGCTGATGCAGCACTACATCCTGCAGCTGTCGGAGCCATTTCCGCTGTCGCCAAGCGCGGAGTGGAACGCGCTGTGGAAGAAGCAGCTGCCACCGCTGGCGCTGCAGCACGACAATCTGCTCTACACGCTGCTGGCGATGTCGGCGACGAGTCTGTTGGGGGGAGACGAGAAGGAAAAGGGAGCAAGTGGGAGTTCCAGTGGGAGCCCCAGCAGCAGTGGTGAACGCCAGGAGCTCTTCACGGTGCGGCAAGCATACCTGATCGCGGCCATGGGCGAGCAGCGACGCATGGTGCAGTCGCTGACGCTGGCGAGTGCCGATGCCGTCTGTCTTTCATCGCTGCTGATGCTGATCAACGCGTTTGCGATGCTGGGCGAGCGTGTGGTCGAGCCATACAGGCCGCCCATCGAGTGGCTGCAGCTGGGTCGCGACTCGGGTGCTGTCGTCTGGCTCAGCGTCGAGGCCATCCAGCAGTCGGGCGAGGCCGATCGGTCGGTCATGTGCATGATTGCCAACGCGCCGCCGCGGTTTGGGTTGGACGAGTCGTACTTTGACGCCAGCAACCGGCAGCCGTTTGGGGCTCTTCTCGCAAAAGGGTCCGATCTCGATGACGAGACCACCCGCCAGGCCTACAAACAGACGCTCGCCTATGTCGGGTCCATCTACAAGGCCATCGATCGTGGTGAGCCCGTCTACGTGATCGCCCGTCGCGTCCAGGGCTTCACCATGGTGGTGCCACCGCGCTTCGTCGACCTCGTCACTGCTGGTCGTCCCCGTGCCCTCGTCGTGCTGGCCTATTTCTTCGCCGCCGTCGTTCAGCTGTCGGGTATCTGGTGGCTTGGCGAGGATGCTGGTGCCGGCCGCGACTGCATCGCCCGGCGTGAGCTGCGTGGCATCCGCTCTATCCTGCCCGACGAGTGGATGGGCCTCATGGTCTGGCCGCTGGACATTGCCGGTCTGGTATAGAGGGAACGTTGGCTGGATGGGGGAAGCGTTGGAGAGTTTTATTTGAGTCAGCTCTCCGGCTGTTGCTGTGCAACTCGTTGCACGGAGTCATTCGTCAGGCTTTCAGCCACGTGAAAAACACCAATATTCACGGCACACGACATCCCAGTCTACACAATGCCACGAGCAACTACACAAGCATGGCAGGCTCCGTTGACGTGAACTATGACATCACCTTGAGCTCCCTAGTTCGTGTAGGTCTCAGCCGGCCAGACAGGTAAGATACCAAGTCACTTTGCTGCCTCTCTCCCCGGCGTGATGATTCGCAGGTAAAATAAGAGCAGTCACTAGACAGATTGTCCACGTGGCCGAGTGCAGTCGATGGTTCTACACCGTCAATATTACCCGCGAGGTCAAGAGATGGTGATTCGCATCAGTTAGAACACACTGGTTCAAATCAGGGCATTTTCATAACTATTTGTACAGCCCATACACCGTAAACGTTCCTCTTGTATAAGCAGTTCGCCGGATATCAAACGACGCCCTGATCTGAACAGCCCTTTGACCCCAAAAGTACTACGACAAGACATCAACCCTCTATAAATTTATTATGCTTCGCTAGGCTTAGAGCCTGGTACATCCGCTACATCTCCAGAAGCCCTCCCTCTGCTGAAAACACACTCCAGTCCAGTCGTCGGACTAGCTGCTGCACGGCCTTGCGGGCAGCCTCATCCGCCATCGGTCGAGTCGAGCCCAAGGCGGCCTTGACGTCGAACAACGTGCCGCAGATGTCTGCCGTGACGGCCGCAAAGCCAGCGCGCACCAGCTGGTCGGCCTGCGTGACCACCGGCTTGACCTGCAGGTAAAAGTCAGTGCAGTGCTGGCGAGCGACACGGTCACGGCGCTGGACGTCTGGCTCAGCATAATTCTCGTAGACGCTGAGCAGGAAGCGAACACCGCCTGCCAGTTCATCTGCCGAAGCCGTCGCGTTGGCCATGACCGTCAGCCGGGGCGCATAGCGTCGGACGACCAGGTCGGCCACGTCACGCCAGTGCGCCACAGCCTGTGGCATCGAGCCGCGACGGGCCTCGATCGTCGCCGCAAGATAGTCTCGTATGGCCGCCCGCTGTGTGGCGCTGCTGTTGACCAGTCGCGGCAGCCGGGCGCCATTGGCCGCGTCTGGAACGTCTGGGTTCGTCAGGTCGACCGGGAAGAAAAAGGCAGACACCATGGCCGAGAAGTCCAGCAGCGTCCGTCCTCCCACATCCCGAAATCCTTCCTCGGGGCTTGAGGGTGTTACCCACCATTCCGGACCACCAGGGCCTCCAGGACCTCCAGGACCTCCAGGAGGACCACCTCGACCAGGACGTCCACCTGGACCACCTCCTGGACCACCTCCACCTCCTGGACCACCTCCACCACCTGGTCTACCTCCACCACCTGGTCCACCTCCACCACCTGGTCCACCCATGCCACCGTCCACTCGCCGCACCGACTGCACCTCCTCCAAGCCGTCAAAGAAGTCGCACTTGATCAATTCGATGCCCGGGCTCTCGGTGCGGATCACTCCTTGCAGCTTCCACTCTGCACACAGGGCACACAAGTCGAGAGCCCGCTGGTTCTCACCCGGAGGACCAGGATGCCGTGTCGGCTCCGAGACTGTCTCGGTGGACCCAGCGAGCCGCAGAATCAGGTCCTGTGTGTCGATCACTCCCGTGTCGTCCTTGTTTCCGCTCATGCCGTCAATGTATAGAAATTGCAGTGGCCGCGTGGTGCGATATGTGTGTAGCCAGCCGTAGGAGGTCTTGCTGTCGTCATCGCCCAGAGCTGCCTGCAGCCTAGCCTGAGAAGGAGGCCCTCCCATCTTGCTCCGGGCAAACATCTCGGCGTGCTCGATTTCGTACGCCATCCAGTCGAGGCTTGTCGGCGTCGCATTGCGGTCGTTGCCGTGGTGGAAGAGGATGCCCTCGGGCACGGTGGCCAGGTAGAACGACATGCCGTTGGGATGCACCGTCTGTCCCCATTTCCGCAGCGAGTCAAACACCGAGTTGAAGATCTGGTGTCCACGCTCAGCTGCCACCTCAACGCTGGGACCGAATTCGGTCGTCGCAAGTGTCGTCGGCGACAACGCAAGCGCCAAGGCCCCAAAGGCCATCAGAGTCCTGCTAACCATCATGCCCGTTTTGGGGATGTACGGAGTAAATAGAGACAGAAGCAGACACAGGGGATATATACTGGCACTGCCCACGACATGAGCTGGGAAATGAAAGGACGCGCGGCGTTGCGTAAGCAGATCGTGAGATTAGATTGATAAAGAGCTCGGATACGTGCATGACGCTGTTTGTTGCATGGATGCTAGTCAAACTGCGGAACATAGATACAGCCTGCCCTCATACTCAACGTGTAGTGTATCCGCCATTTGCAAAGATGGTCTGGCCCGTGACCCAACCGCCTTCGGTGACGAGGAAGCGCACGATGGGAGCAATGTCCTTGGTGTCGGTGAGACGGCCACCGAGGGCCTGGCTCTTGTGGTAAGCAACGGCCTCGGGCGTTTCCTGGGCGTAGAAGAAGGCTGAGAGTGGTCGTAAGTTTGGATACGTTGAGTATAGGGAGGAGGAAGAGGAAAAGAAGAGGAAAGAAGAGGAAAAGGGGGAAAAAAAGGGGAAAAACAAAAGGAAACAAAAGGAGGAAAACAAAACAAAACAAAGACTTACGGGTATCCATCGGTCCCGGAGCAATTGCATTGACACTGTTTGTTAATATAAAAAACATACACGCTACAGAAGAAACACACCTGATTCCGCGCGGCTGCAGCTCCTTGGACACGCCGCGGGTAAAGTGCTCCACAGGCGCCTTGGAGCCGGCATAGGACGTGTAGTAGCCAGTATAGGCGGCCAACAGGGCGGTGACGACAGTGACGATCTTGCCGCCATCTCTGACGTGCTTGGCCCCCTCCTTGAGGATGAAAAAGGCCGACTTGGAGTTGACGCTAGTCGGCGGATCTTAGTAAGAAGAGGAGAAAGTCGAGCTCGGTGAACAGACTCACGCAAACATGCTGTCATATTCCTCTTCGGAAATCTCGGTGATGGGCTTCTTCAGCACCTTTCCGACCGTGTTGACAACAATGTCGATGCCGCCAAAGTCCTTGTCGACTGCGGCAAACAGCTTCTCGACCGCGGTGGCCGTTGTCAGGTCGCCCTGGTAGAAGCGCACCTGGACATGGGGAAACGTCTTTTTGAGCGCTGCCTCGGTCTTTGTCGCGTCCGCCTTGGTCTTGTCCGAGTTGTAGTGCAGCGCCAGGCTGGCCCCGACAGACGCCAGTTCGTGGGCGATGTCAGCCCCGAGGTTCTTGGCCCCGCCGGTGACGAGGGCAACCTTTCCGTTGAGAGCCATGGTTGTGTTACTGATACTGATTGTCGTGTCTGTGGAACGTGGCAGTGCCGATGAACTTGAAAGACCGGTCTGGACGATGCAGAGGGCGGCCTTGATATATTTTTCCAGCTACCAGATCGGCAAGCTGCATAAGCTGCAGGCCGGCTGCAGGTCTTTCTTCAGCTCTGCGGTGTTGGTCACACTAACACACTTTGAGGACTAGGCATCGGATTTACAACATTGTCTGCAACGTATTCCGATGAAAGAGCTTCTGAAATCCGAGTTGGCTCACAACTCGTAACGGCTCATTGGCTGGAAGAAGGGAAACAGAGAAAAAGGAAGCATACTGCAGATCCTGTGTGGTGACATCACTACGGGGTTCACACTAACCGCAGACAAAGCACCGCTTACTACGCAGATGTATTTGCACGTCAGAAAACTTGACTCCGTATCCCAGCCTCTATGTCTATATGAAAACGCATATCGCATCAACTGTTACAGTTTACCAAACACGGTTGGCACGACCCCACTCATCTCGATGAGGGTGCTCTTGTTGCGCAGCCAGGCTTCGAGGCCGCGGTGGCCGTTCTCCACGCCGACACCGCTCTGCTTCCAGCCACCGACGGCCATCTCGGCGGGCGACTCGCCCCAGGTGTTGACCCAGGTGATGCCGGCCTGGAGCGCGTTGACGACCTGGTGGCACTGGTTGATGTCACGGCCAAAGACACCGGCAGCGAGGCCAAGATCGGTGTCGTTGGCACGGCGAACAGCCTCCTCGACGGTGGTGTAGGGCAGGATGCACATGACGGGGCCAAAGATCTCCTCGCGCACAATGGCCATGTTGTCGGTGCAGTCGGTGAAGACAGTAGGAGCGAGCCAGAAGCCGGTGCTCAGAGCCGGTGGGATGCCAGGCGGGACGACAGTGTCGCCACCAGCGAGCAGACGGGCACGATCGACATCGCGGCCGGTGCGCATGTAGCTGAGGACCTTGTCGCGGTGAAGAGCACTGCTGACGGGGCCGTAGTTGGTGGCCGGGTCGAAGAGGTCGCCTGCGCGAACGTACTGAAGCTTCTGCAGCAGCAGGCGCTCAAACGCGGGCAGCATGGCGGCCGGAACGAAGACACGTGTGCCGTTGGTGCAGACCTGGCCAGAGCTGTAGAAATTGGCCATCATGGCACCGTCGACAGCCTGGCCAACATCGGCGTCGGGCAGCACAACCAGCGGGCTCTTGCCACCGAGCTCCATGGTGACATACTTGAGGTGGCCGGCAGCAGCGCCGGCAACACGACGACCCGTACTGACCTGGCCGGTAAAGCTGACCTTGGCCACGGCCTTGTGATCGACCAGACGGGCACCCACATCACCAGCACCGTAGACGACATTGAAGACGCCCTCGGGCAGACCAGCATCACGATAGACGTCGGCCAACAGTTGAGCGTGCAGCGGGGTGAACTCGCTGGGCTTGTAGACGAGTGTGTTGCCAGCAGCCAAACAGGGGGCCGACTTCCAGAGTGCGATCTGCAGCGGGTAGTTCCAGGCACCAATGGCCGCACACACGCCCAGCGGCTCCTTGGCTGTGTGCACCGTGGCGCCTCCCCAACCCGGCCGCAGTGCAAAGTACTCGCCGTTGAGGCCACCCGAGGCAATCAGGCCGGCATAGTACTCCAGCACATCGGCGCCTGTCACCACGTCGACCACGGACGTCTCGCTAAAGGGCTTGCCCGAGTCCAGCGTCTCGATCCGGGCCAGTGTGTCGTTGCGCTCCCGCAGCAGCTCGCTCGCCCGTCGCAGAATCCGTGCCCGCTGTACTGGCAGCGTGTTGGCCCAGCCAGAAAACGCCGCCTGTGCGCTTTCTACGGCCGCATCGACTGCTGCGGCCGATGACGTGAAGATGCGGGCGAGCGGCTCGGCCGTCGCCGGGTTGATCGTGAAGAAAGACTGGTCGGACGATGCCGTCGGCTGTGGCTTGCCGCCATAGTACGTGTGTCGATCCGGTTCGGCCATGTGTGGGGGTGGGGGAAGAGGACAGAGAGCGAGGAGAAAGATGGGCCAGGTTATCTCGCTCGATATCAAGATATCTCTTACTGCGAGAAGTCACAGAAGAAGTGGCGTGAGAGGGAATCAGTTCAGGAAGTAGTAGAGCGGTGAATGGGGCAAGTGAAGCTTCGTGCAGACACCCACGAAAGCAGCAATACGAGCCGACTGCCTGTGGAACCGATGTACTGCTCGAAAGCTATCTCGGCCAAGTCGTAGTGCGCCGGCTGCCGCAGTGGGTATGGGGTCAGGGATGTGAAAATTTACACAAAAGCCGCCTCCAAAACCGGATTTGCATTGATAACCCCTGATCTTACGTAAGGCCAGCTCCACTCCCGTACAGCGACGTCATTGGGGGACGTGCGTAGGGCGACCAGCCAGGAGGCCGGCACCAAGTGGCGCCAAGTGGCGCCAAGTGACACCAAGTGGCACCAAGTGGCGCCAGGTGGTTCGATGGAGCGGGGCCGCCAGCAGCCGTCAGCCAATGATCGAGCCGCCATTGGGCCCGCCTGCTTATCGTCCGCATCCACGCCAAGACGCGGCCTTGGCGACACAAAAGTCGATCGGAGCGAGAGCCAAGGCAGGCCTGCAAGGAGAAAGCGTCGGCTGAATTTGCTGCAAACGGCGAACTCTCACGGCCAGGGCGGACAACGCCTTTGTGCCCGGTGCTCGGTGCACGGTATAAAGCAATCCCAGCAGGGTTAGGGTTGTTTGCTTATCTCGGCAGCTGTTCCAGTCATCGTCTTTTCTCTGCTCCTTCTTTTCTGCTCCATTGGCCATCCATACACGACTTCTCGACCACGACACCCGCCATCCACCATCCACCATGACGACCACCTATCTTCCACATGCCGACGTCGACTCGTTCGACTATGTCGTCGTCGGTGGCGGCACCGCCGGCTGTGTCATTGCCTCGCGGCTGGCCGAGTACCTTCCGTCCAAGAAGATCCTGATGATCGAGGCTGGCCCCAGCGACTTTATGGACAATCGCGTGCTCGATCTGCGCCAGTGGCTCTCGCTGCTGGGCGGTGAGCTGGACTACGACTACGGCACCACTGAGCAGCCCAATGGTGAGTGCAATGGCGGGAGAGTGCAATTGCAGTTGCAATGCAGACTGCAGTCTGCGATCTGGCGATATGCATGGATGACTAAGCGGATCTCTGCCTCACTTTCTCCTCCCTCCTTTCTCTTCCCTCCCTTCTCGTTCCTCCCTCCGCCTCTCCCTCCGCCTCTCCCTCCAGTCTCTAACCGCTCCCAGGAAACTCCAACATCCGCCACTCCCGCGCAAAGGTCCTCGGTGGCTGCTCCTCGCACAACACGCTGATCAGCTTCCGGCCCTTTGACTTCGACCTCAAGGTCTGGCAGTCCATGGGCGCCAAGGGCTGGACCTTTCCCGTCTTCATGCGCTCGCTCGACAAGCTGCGCAACACGGTACAGCCGGTGCACGCGCGCCACCGCAACCAGCTGACACGCGACTGGGTCAGCTCGTGCAGCAGCGCGCTCGACATCCCGGTCATCCACGACTTCAACCACGAGATCGAGTCGACCGGCCGCCTGCACGAAGGCGTCGGCTTCTTCTCCATCAGCTACAACCCGGACAACGGCCACCGCAGCAGCGCCTCGGTCGCCTACATCCACCCCTGGCTGCGCGGCGAGGAAGCCCGCCCCAACCTGACCGTGCTGACCGAAGCCTGGGTTTCGCACGTCAACGTGGCGGCCAGCGGCGACGAGGTCACCGGCGTCAACCTGCGCCTCAAGGACGGCACCCTGCGCACCGTGCGGCCACGCATCGAGACCATCCTGACGGCCGGCGCCGTCGACACGCCGCGTCTGCTGCTGCTGTCCGGCATTGGCCCTCGCGAGCAGCTGCAGCCGCTCGGCATTCCGCTTGTCAAACACGTCCCCGGCGTCGGCGAGAATCTGCTGGACCACCCCGAGACCATTATCATGTTCGAGCTCATCCGCCCGGTGCCGCCCAACCAGACGACCATGGACTCGGACGCCGGCATCTTTTTGCGCCGCGAACCAGCCAACGCTGATACGGGCCGCCGCTCTCCCGCCAACCCTGCCGGCCTGCCGGATGGCGACATTGCCGATGTCATGATGCACTGCTACCAGATCCCCTTCACGCTCAACACTGAGCGTCTCGGCTACGACGTCCCTGCTGACGGGTATGCCTTTTGCATGACTCCCAACATCCCTCGTCCCCGCTCGCGTGGCCGGCTCTTCCTCACCAGCGCCGACCCCAACGTCAAGCCGGCTCTGGACTTCCGCTACTTCACCGACCCTGAGGGCTACGACGCTGCCACCTTTGTGTTTGGCATCAAGCAGGCCCGCCGCATCGCCCAGCAGGAGCCGTTCCGCAGCTGGATCAAGCGCGAGATCGCTCCCGGCCCCAATGTCAAGACCGACGAGGAAATTAGCGAGTACGCCCGCCGTGCTGCCCACACCGTCTACCACCCGGCCGGCACCACGCGCATGGGTGACGACGCCCTCGCCGTCGTCGACGAGCGCCTGCGCTTCCGCGGTCTGCGCCGCCTCCGCATCGCCGATGCCGGTGTCTTCCCCAGCATGACAACCATCAACCCCATGCTGACCGTGCTGGGCGTGGCCGAGCGCTGTGCCGAGATGATTGTCGAGGACCTGGGCCGCGCCGAGGCCCGGCTGTAGAGCACGGATGCGCGAGACGCCGGTCGGACTGCTGGACAGCGGGCACAACGCAATGAACGAAACAACGGGCTTTGTACGCTACTGGAAGAGAATGTCCGCTTGAAATGGCTTGGACTTGGGTATTCGCCCGGAGGCGTTTGATGAACAAAACATGGACATAGATCTAATGTGATGACTAGATATTGGAACTAGACTGTTGTTCCGTCTTGGACAGGTTGATTTACGGTCCAATAGAGCAAACAAAGTGACGCGTTGGATTTACACCACCATGCCACAGTGACAATACTGTATACTCACTGTGTCTTTACTGTGCAAAGAATCGCTTTTGCGTGCAGAGGTCTGGTCGTTGGGACTGGCTGAACACGGCTACAGTTCCGATGCGCAAGCACGCCATCGCATGTCGCAACCGCCTCTCCGCGAGAACAAGGGCCCTCCAAGTCCCCAGAGTCTATCAGCTTCGGTCTAGAATTGCCGCTTCATTCGTTGGTCCACGCCCAACTGTGAGTCTGGCCACGCCCGGGTGGAACGGTGGATGCATGTCGCCATGACAAAGGAGAACGGAAAGGCCATCGAGACCACGCTGTTCCACGAGAGCACGAGAGCCGTTGGGCTGGCCGAGAACGGCCCAGGCTATCAGAAGTCCAAGCGGACGTGGCGGGCATATATGTGGCCCAGTTTGGCGAGATCATCCGTCGTGAGAGAAGAACCTGCCTTTCTGACCCACCAGGCCTCGATCTTCCACACGATGAGGCTACGTTATCTTGGCTAGGTCAACATTACCAATGCTTTCAGTGCGTATCCCTTCTTTCTCGAAGCAGAGCCCGGCCACAATGCATACTACCCCGCCTGCAGACAGCAGCATGAAGGAAGACCTCTGGCTCTACGGAAACGAGCTCAACTACGCAAATGCCGTGTGGAGTGCAGCCTACGTCCTCGGCCAGATTCCGTCCAACCTGTTGCTGACTCGAGTCAACGCCCCGCTCTACATTGCCTTCTCGAGCTGGCATGGAGCGTCTTCACTTTTGTCCATGCTGGCATCCACAACGTCCGCCAGCTCTACGTCTTTCGCTTCTTGTGAGCTCGTCCAACCGAATCTTTTCGATCCTTATCAACGTATCTGACTCCCTGGCATCGGCCTGTTTGAAGCCGGCCACTTCCCTGCTGCCATATACATATGCTCCAGCTACTACAAGCCACACGAGCTGGCGCGCCGAAACACGATCATTCAGGTCTTCACCTCTGTCGGCCCGCTCTTCTCTGGCTTCTTTATGGCTGCCGTATACAGCGGCGTCGATGGGACCAGCGGTCTGGCCGGCTGGCGATGGATGTACATGTGCGTGCTGTAAGGAAACGCCAGAATCCTCCGGTGTCCGCTGACAGAACAGAATCTTCGGTTGCATCTCTGTTCCTGTGCCATCTGGACGGCCTTTGCCATGCCCCAGCTGCCCAGCCGAGCAAAGGCCAACTGGTATGTCTTCCACATTGGGCACTGTACTGTACGTCTCCCCCATTCTCTCTCGGTGTGTGTATTCTTACTAACCACCGATGCCGTGTTTGCTTCCGTGAGACCTGACAGTGCTTGCGAGTACCGGTGCAGGAATCACCTGGACGTATGTTAACGAGATCAACAGGCACGATCAGGAGAAGCGAGCGTATATCTCAGCAATGATCAGTCCCTGGTATCTACTCAATGTCCTCCGTCCCGTCTCCTTTCCCATGGCTGATCACGTTCTGAATATGAGCGTGTTCGCCTATATATTCATTTCCTGGGTGTCCATCTTCCCCTTTCTGACCAAAAAGCAGCCGTACATTGTCGCCGGAAACTACATCACAGCCGCCTTTGGAGCGGCAGCTGGTTTGGTGGTGCTGGCCATCCACTACTTTGACCATCAGGATCGCAGACGGCAGCAGAGGCAACATCTGCAGCTGTCGCCCTCTGGCTAGTTGTTGGCTTACGCAACTGTCGGTAGTCTATAAAAATATGTCACATGACGCAAGCTGGCAGCCCATATCTCGCCAACCTGAGGATGGGAGTCCGATACCGTGCGGATTTTCTTACTCGTACTTTGTATTTCATTTGATTTGATTTTTGTTTTATCATCGAATCAGGACGGAAGGCAGGTTGTGCCCTCACACTGATTACTCGAGTGATTGTCCCTCTCGCCTCCCAAGGGGCATGCGACGTATGGCGTGCGATAGTATATACATAGATTCCTCCTTATACCTCCCACAAACAAGGTCTCCTCTAATCTAACCAGCCATATATTCGAAGTGAAGGGTGTGGGGAAGAAGCCCCTCGTACTTTGTATTTTACGAGTAATACGACGTTCTACTGACTATCCATGTCAATGCTCGCGCGTTTCGCCGCGCCAACGATCCTTCATTAGCGACTCCTATTTGGCTCAGCGCTCTACATCCCCTGCATTCGTTACCAATTTCTCGGGGTGCTTCTTTCTTGCTTTTTCCTGTTCTTCTCGCTTCGAAAGGTGCTTGCACTGTATAGTAAGAGTCGCGCGCCATGCCAGACCCGAATGGATGCTGCAAGGCTTCTTTTCAACGTCAGTTTGTATTTCATGTCCACCAAGAATATTGGATCCCCTCTCCCAACGGCGGAAATTAAGGTAAAAGATACGGGAGGCGTCAGCTTCTCAGTGGGTCGTAATCCATGTTTAATATTTTCTCTCTGCTCGCTGGTCTTGCGTTATCACACACGTCTTTGCCAAAGCAATTGGGCTCATGACCTCCAATTTCATTAGAACAAGCGGTGAATCTACAGACGAGATAAGGAAACGAGGCGGACAGAATCCATCATATTTCAGATAGTTCTGATAATTACTCCGTACCTTGTCTAATATACCCCGTCAGGCTTAAACCCCCTGTCTTGTTGAGTCACAAGTGTAGACAAATGCAACCTCAACATCTTTCGCCTCTATCGGTAGAGCCTCATCTTCGATCAGGCGCACCCAGGAAAATTCAGAAAACGTCTATTTTTGGAAAGCTGAGCGATAAATGAGCTCGTCTGCCTCCTGTCTCGATTTAATTTCCCACAACTGTGCGCGCTCCCTCCCTCAGATGCCTATTCTCTGGTCACGTAATGCTTCCAGGTCCACACCAAGGTGTTGCCCGGCATAACACCATCGGTTGTACGGAATATGGTGGCAATAGAAAGCAGCGAAAGAAGCCGGCTGTGGTGTCGATCATTACGCACTTTTCGTCCCAATGTGGGACCAGCATAAGGATGCCACCATGTGAGGGCCACGACAGGGGAGTAAAGATGGATTATTGTTACACAGACAGGCAGTCCTGTTCAGCAATGGTATTCTGCCTCTCGTTTTGCGTGTCTGTCTGGTCGTCCTGTGGCGGACATATATATATCTAAGCTTCCTCGTCTGACAGGAAGCAAGAGGCAAAAGAAACAGCCAGCAGTTTGGGACAGCTCAGATTCCGGGCAAACTTCAATCTGCCGCCTCCGACATCCAGTCTCGTGTGTGAAGCGTCATCTGTTGATAGATGCTCAAAATGGCGCACATGAACCCAGTTCTGTATCGTTGCCAGAGAGCCTTCATTGCAGAACAGGTACCTTTGAAAAGCCCATTCTCTCTTTCCGTTCGTTCCGCCTCTTCTATAAAGGGATTTATTTACCCGACTAACTCTGCCCAGGGCACCTTTGCCGATCCGAGCGAGACGTTGGACGAGAATGCCTACCTACGCGCGACCACTGTTCCAGAGAAAAGGAGGCTGACGGACGGCATGTTTTTGTGGAAGTGTGATACTGCGCTCTTCCGCCCGCTGGGATCGACTCTGTGGTATCCCATACGGTCTACCGGGCAGTGCGCAGTGCGGCATGGTTGTGAGCTTTTCTACCAGGGAGGCAGCGTCCGAATGGTGGTTCTTATTTAATATGGTGCTGTTAGTGCACTGTTAGTGTTTGGCTCTTGTACGTTGTAGTGGACTAACACAAGCTTATCGGCATGTGAAATAGGTTTATGGATCTCGATTGCTTCTGCAGACTAAGTGAACCATGCTTCCTATGCCCCTAATCACCAGGGAACAGCCTGGCCCGGACTTCGAGCATCTGCTCAAGGCCCAGAACGATCTTCAGGCGGCCCGGAATGTCCTCTTGACCTGATATGTCCGAGGAAACCAGATCAGTCGCCTCCGAGCTGCCGTTCTCAATGTCAAGCAGCCGCAATCGGCCCTCGCCGAGTTTCTGGCTTATAAAATCACCCAAGTTTGCCCGAACGCTCTCGATGGGTGACAGCTTCAATGTGCCGTAGTGCTTGATCTCCATGCACGAAGCCCCCGACACGGGGACGCTCACAGCCATGGGATTTGTATTGATTTTGGCGCCATACAGCAGCGCGGCCAGAGTCGGGACCGCTTTTGGCACGATATCAATGGTCATCTCGCAGTAGTCCGGAATCGTGTTCGAGATCGTCAGCGATGCCCGTCGGTCTCCTTTGCTGCAGATGTCGTCTAGCAATCTGTTCGGGAAGACCTTGGAGAGGTTCTTCTTCAGTGGAAAGGAGGAAAACCCCCGCCGTGTTCTTGGCTCGCCCTCGCACTGTGTGGCCCTGGTGCTCTCTGCATGGCCACTCTGTCTGATGCGCTGCTGTGGCGGGTGTGGAGAGATGTGCGAGTACAACGCGGTGTCATGCGAGGCTGGAGGTTGCGTTCGAGAGGGCCGGGACTTGAGCTTGTCCTCGTGCTCGTGCTCGTACCTAACTGGAGGCAAGTCGACTCCGACAGACTGCAAGACCCCTGCCAAGATGGGTCGGGTTAGCCCAGAAGTATGTACCACTTTTATACAGAGTACAGGATTTGTACATGCAATCACCCGAGACACCTGGACGTCCAACAGACCTACCCACTCACCATTCCCAATGATCCAACACGTGGAACAGACTGCTGGCAAACAAAGCGACGGACTCGTCCACTCGGGCCCACGCCTCGATCATGCTTGCCATCGTGGCCAGGCCATACAGCGACAGTCTGGATGCTGCGGCGCGGACCATGTTCCCGGTCACGGTCTGCGTTGCCAGGTGGTATGCCAGCCAGGTGCGAACACCGTTCTGGAGCAGCACATTCTCGACTGGATTGTTGGGTGCCTGAGCGAGCGCATCGTCAAGCCCGGCCGGAACCACGTCTACCGCCTCGCGCTCTTGTGCCAGGTATGCAAATAGCGCACTTGCCACAATGCTGGTATCTCTGAACTCTGCAGAGCCTGTGGGGGCTTGTTTGATCGGCGCCATACTATGTAGTCTTTGCTGGTTCTTGCAGGGGTTGTGGATTACGGGCGCGAGTTTTGCCCTAGCAATTTCCATGGGTACGTACATAAGCGTGTACTTGGCACTAATCAACGCCCCACATTCATGGCGTAAGGTGTGCTTATTAGAAGGTTTCTGACACTCCCACTATCTTTGATACTTTGTGCTCCGCACGGAGTACTCCGTACTCGCTACATAAATTAACTGAGGTTTCTGGTAAGCACGGTCGTAGCTAGTACCTAGATGCTGGTAGAAAGCTAGTATGTATTTTTAGCATACTATACTCCGTAACTACATGTAGCCTAGATTAAGTCCTCACCGACAATTCGCCTCACCTGAACTCCGAATCCTACAAGATACGGAGTATGTAAGGTTTTAATTTTCCGCGCTATAATAAGCGGAACAGACCAGTACAAGTGCCTTGCCGGGCGTAAATAAGAGCTGACGCGATGTTATTGGCTAGAATCACGTCTAGCGAGGACTCTCGTCTTTAGGCCTAGCAGCAGGATATCTTACGGAGCCGTACTCTACGCCATATCTTACATCGTATCGAGACACAATCGGGGTTGCTTCACAGATGATACGAATCCATACGTACGTCGTAGTAAGCTGAACACCCCGGCATCTTAGTAACATACACTACTATGTACGGAGTAGGACGGCAAGATACGAGTTAGATGCTCCGTACGTCGTAATGCGCATAACCTCTGCTTAGTCATTGTGGATACGGACTCATAAGAAGTATTTGACCACCTACTGCCACATACGGAGTACAGAACACTGTGTACTCCATACTTGTGTGCAATCCTTCAGGCATTCGTAGTAGTTAGAAAGGCACGAAACGCGCTAGAAGAATGTAAACTCACCTCATTTTTGTCATCCTCTCCATCACCCAAGTAAGTATTGTATCTAAGATCTAGCTAACAAGCGCTGTGCCAGGGCTGTCCACGAACCCACTCGCTGCACAGCATACATTGTCGCAACCTCTTCGGGCCTGGCTGGCTCGATTCTAATCCAGTGTGTATGTGTTGATCATGGGGAAATCGGTGTCCCAAGTCTTGTTTTTCAGGAGAGAACAGGTCAGCGTTCGTCTCGGCGTCACCGGTAAGAGCAGAGAACGCCGTGCTCACCGTCCTGTCAGGCAGATTGGGAATGTCAAAGAGCATGTCTGGCTGCGAGTCATCAGCCGTCTCGGGGGACGGCTCGAGAGGCGAGATCACGGTGGTAAACTTCTCCGTCTCTCGACGAAGCTCATCGGCAACATCCACAGCACCAGCTAGCTCAAACAGCTTCGAGGCCTGGTTCAGGGCCACGTAGCTGGCCTCATCCATCTGATCAGGCAGGAAGTGCATGACCTTGAGGAGGATCCGGCTGGCGTGGAAGGTAGTTATGCCGTTGTAGTCCTGGGATGCAGGTGTCAGAGTAACAAGCAGCAAGCAGCAAGCAGCAAGGACAGGGATTCAACCCACGAGTGTATAGCGGAATGCACGGCGGAACGAGCGGGATTCCCACTGGGTCTGGATAAGCAGACAAGAACTTGCCAAGGCTGTCTTGATAAAACCCAGCCGCACAGGGTCTGCGTCGCCCTTGATCACTTCGACACCGTGAAGAGCCAGGCCGTTGACGTAACTTCAGAGACATGGCCGGCGGTTAACACGCATGGCACAAATGCAGAACAGGTAGTACAGGGCTCACAGCTTGACCAGCGTGTAGGGCACCATGAACCTGTTCCGGTCCTGGGTCGCTTCAAACGTCTGGAAGAGCGGGTCTATGGTGTTGTTGATCCTGTGGAACCAGGCGTTCACTTGCTGGTCATATGAAGTCATCAGCTTCGACACGGAGTCTGGCAATGGGGTCGCTTGCAGGTGGGCGCTCTGCAGGCGGGCCTTGGCATCGCCTGGTACGTCAGCCAATCGTCGCCTTGACAGGTCTCTCTCCCCGACGGACACAGACCTGTGATTATGAAGCCTTCAATGTAGGCACAAATCCGGTGGTCGACAGGCCGACAGTACGGCGAGCTCAGCAGCTTCTTGGCATGCGGGAGATATTCCTGCATCTTGTTTATGGCGAACGGACGGTTCAGGTTGATTCTGTGAGACGCAACAGTCAGCTCAAGGCCCCGTCCTGCCTCTCAGCCGTGGCTCGCTCCCACGCACATCAAGTCGAAGCCGCACAGCGTGAACCAGGCGCGTGCGCGTTCCACCACCAATTCTGTGCTCTCCGCTGCTTCGTCCCTGAACTGTAGGGCGGAAAGGTGCAGCTGCATGTCATAAGCTAGCGAGGCAGCATAGCCCCACAGCCGAGCGCGGCCGGTCCAGGCGGTGAGCAGCATGATGGCATAGAAGCCGAGCAGATCTATGTCCATGCCCTGAAATGTCTTGCAGATCAGAGCATCGCCCTCGTCGACAAACGAGCGGTAGCGCCCGGGGATCAGCGCCCTTCCTGCAATCGCACAGATGGCTGTGGACAGCAGCGGATGTCGCCGGATGACGGACATTGGCGGATAAATCTGGTCATCCACAATGGCAATGACCTCCCTGCAGTTCTTTTGATAGCTGCAATCGTTAGTTCAGGCGGCCACGGAGGGCAGGAAGGCGTGAACGAACAACGAGAACAGATCCTTCCACTCAGACTCAGTCACAAGTCCCCGAGCGACAACGTCCTTTTGCAGCGGTGGTGCATCCTTCACAGAGCCGGCTGAAACGTCGCTGACTGCTGCTGCTTCGCGTTTGGCCTCGGGGTCTGCCTTTGGGTTGGCGGACAGCCTATTGACGGCCTCTTGCAGCTCCCGTATTTCGCCCCGTAGCTGGTCTTCCATTGAGACCAATCGCTGCTCGAGACGCGTTAGGCGGCTGTCATCCTGAACCACCGGAGACGCAGCCTTGAAATGAGCCGCTCTGGGCGCCACAAAAACGCATTCTGCCCGGTTTGCGCGACAGCGATCACACGGCACACGATCAGGTCCGCCGCACTTGAGCTTCTGCTTGCGGCAGCGCAAACACGCAGATAGGGATCTGTCCTTTTCAGTAGCCGGAAGCGGCCTTTGGTGCGGAGCGTTTCTCACCTGTTTGCTTCATTCATCGGACACACGGGAAAATCCACAGAGCTGGGGGACGGCGTGGGTGAGAATACTATCGTCCGCAAAGATGGCCCTGGAATCGGATCTTATCTGGTCGCGGTCACGTGGATCTTCAATTGGGAGGGGCAATGTGACCCATTCGATCTGTCGGTAAAGTGCGTTAGGACAGGTCGTGTGAAGCGTCCGTAGATATGTCGCAGCTGCAATGCGATCAACACGTCGTTGTGCGTAGAAAAATGAGGCGTCGTTTCGAACAGCAGCTAGGCGTTGGTTCTTGTGTTGATTCCCCGGAGCAGTATCCATGGACAGACAGCGTGGCCGAATGCAGGCTTTTCCGGGTGAAGAAACGGTGAGATGGATTGGAAGAGAAAAAGGCGTAGCTGTATTGAAATGATATATTGATAAGTGACAAGCAGAACGACAGAATCTGCCTGTTGAAAATAAGTACAAGTATTGGTAAAAACATGAAGGAAGTTAACAAGAAAAAGCGACCGAGCGCAGAGTTGGTGTTCGAGGAAGGAGCTACAACAGCAAAAAGCAGACAAACCGGCTCTACGCTTCTTTTCCTTTCCAGCGTTTCGGACAGTATGTATCGTCTTCCTGGTCCAAGAGTGTGGGCCAGACATGGTGCTTTATACGCTGCTGCACAAGGAGGTCCAAGCCAATGTATTCTTAGTGACCCTTACAGACGCAATATCATCTCGGCCATCCTGGACAAATAACCCTAACCTAGGCTATGGACTCGAAGGAAAGCCAAAACGGGGCTATTTTTAACCCTTCCGCATCATCATGGGTTATAACTTAGCCTTGTTTGAAACTTGCAGCTACTCCGGCCTTCCCTCTGGACAGAGCTTGCTGTGCCGGATTCTGTGGTATCGCCTTTAGAAGTTGATGTGAGTAAGCGATGTAGCGGGGCACTATAGGGCTTAGTGGATAGTATTCATTTAGACAATACACACGGTGCGGGGCAGCCCGGTTCTAACGGTTAAGGAAGCCAAGTTCAGCCTTACGCTAGGCAACAGCAGGTTGACGCACGTGATGGCTTCCACATATATAGTGAGCTGAAGGGAGCAGACGAATTTGACTGTGCGTTTGTATTTCTTTGCTTGTGCAAACGGACGAATTCTCTTTGCGGTTCTTCAGACGAACGGCAAGCGACGCAGCGACTCAGCGACGATGGAGAAACTCAGCATGGAGATGGTCGAGCACATTGCGTCATATATGGACGCCGGCTCGGTGATGGCGCTGATGGCAACGTGTCGGGCGATGCGCCAGCCGTGCATGTCGCGGCTGAGCCCAGAGCGCTACCTGCAAAAGACATTCCGACAGGCGTCGTCGCTGCTGTCGGCGATGGCAGACCACGGCTGCGTGCTGTCGGGCTCACGGGCGCTGGAGTACTTTGTGCCGGGGTCGATTGCGGCAAGCAGCCCTGCGTCGAGCAAGGAGCCGTCCGACTGGGACTTTTTGGTGCCGTGCGTGGAGAGCAGCGTGCTGGGGATGATGGAGGCGCTGGCAGCGTGCGGCGTGGACTGGGGCGACCACCGGCTGTCGGAGCTGATGGAGCTACCGTCTCGGCCACTGGGAACAACGGCCTTGGTGTCGGCGATCACGGCGCAGCGACTGCTGAACGAGCCGTACAGCGATCGGATGCGGTCGATGGGCCAGATCTCAGAGCGGCTGCAGCAGTGTGGAGCGCTGGGAGCGACAGAGAAAATGCCGAGCGAGGCAGAGCAGATGCTGCGCGAACTGCATGCGTTTGTGCGGGCGATGAACCACGCCGAATTCCGGGTGGTTACAGTGCAACAGATTCTGGCAAACAAGACCGCCGGCAAGAAGCGGTTCCGCTTCGACAAGGTACAACGCAAGAGGCGCAAAGGCAACCGGAACAACAACAGAAACGGCGGCTTGGTATGGCCATTGGACGGGCTCAACGAATACGACGGCTACGGCATAGACTCGTACGGATTCACATACGGCGTGCCAGGGGCCAACGAGAGCCGGCCAAATCCTGTGTATCTGGTCAACGGCATCATCACAGGACGGACAGGACGCAAGGCCAAAGTGCAGCTGTTCCAGTGCCACGGCAGCGGTGGGCGGCAGTTCTTGGCGACAACGCCGCTGATCTACGTGCTGGACGGGTTCTACGCCACCCACGTGCAGTGCTTCATTGGCGGCTTCTGTGCTGGCCACTTTTACCACACGTTGGCCCGCGAGCACCAGGCCGTTGTCTGGCCGTTTACCGAAGCGCAGGCGCCCAACATCACCAAAGCCGTGGCCAAGTACCGGCAGCGCGGTTTCCACTTTCGCCCCAGCAATCTGCTGGATCTCGAGCTCGACAGCTCTATGTCGGTGGCGTCGTCGCCCAAAGCCTCGGCCTCGGCTGCTGGTCGTGCTGTTCTCGCGCTCGTGGCCGAGGCCAAGGCTGCCCATCATCTTGGCCAGCCCGGCACGCTGCTCGTGCGCTTTCGCGGTCTCGAAGACCACCTTTCCCGCCAGGTGCGCACACCACCTGACATCTTGTCGGCCCGCCGCCTCGTCCACGATCTCTACCGCCATCTGCGTGCCACTGTTCTTCGCTTCCGCTTCGACTTCGTCTCTGGTCGTCCCGTCGCCACCGAACCCATCATACCACTGCTCCTCGACGGCTATGGCGACGGCCGTGCCAGCGCCACCAACAGCCGCTTCATCGTGCCCAGCACGTCTCCGATCCCTGTCAGCGTCTCGCGCCTGTTGCCGGCGCTCGCTGTTGCCGATGCTGTTCCCCCGGCCATCCCGCCCGTCGGCGTGCTCATGCCCAGCCATCCCGCTTGGGTCCGCTGGAAGACGCTCCTCTCGCTCGCCCCCATGTCCTGCCAGATGAGCAGCTGCGAGCGTCACTTGAAGCACAAGCCGCCGCAGATTTGAATGAATGACAAAAACGGCTCATGAAACTATGCCGTGTTATGATTGTGGGTCCTAGCGCCAAAAATAACAGCTCGCTTTGCTTCATACTCTATTCTTGTCGTGCCTGCCCAGTGCGTCGCTTGGCCAACAACCCCACAACTGGGTGCCCAAACTCTAGCCATCGCGCCTTCTTGTCTTGGCTTCGTGCTTGCCGTGCCTGAAACGGCCGTAAGACCATACTATGTACTCTGTAATTCTTCGATCTTTCGTATCTTCCATACTCTGTAATTTCTCATCCTTTTCAGATCAACCACATCTGTTCGCATTCTCTCGCACCACCGACTTCTTTTTTTGGCCTGCACTGCCTCCGTCTGACGGCAACTGCGCCAGCCCAGTCTGCCCAGCCGCACGACAGGGGTCTCGGCCTGACGGCCAACCGGTTTCCTGGGGCAACACAAAAGAATTGATCAAGATCTGTCTCTTTGTTCGCTCTCATCTCGAATCTTGACATCAATTGCTGCTCGGCTTCTGCGATGTTTTCGCTCGTTTCCCGCTCAATTTCCTGCTCTTCCTGCCCCCTGGCTCGGTGACCAACCAACACGAGCACAAATACGAGGACAGGTAGCTCAGCCTAGTTTCACCATTCCTCTGTTTCTTCCTCGCAGCCCCTTTCCTCTGGTCGATCAGGTCGTCCCATCCGCCGCGTCTCCTTGGCGTCAAATATCTAGAGCATCCTTCTACGTGAGCCGCCACGGAAACCGGTTTCTTCCCTCCACATCCTTCACAATGCAACACAGATACTCGTTTGAGTCCGACACGGACGAGCAGCAGCCTCTCGACATCATCTACAGCTCTCCCCAGCGCACTGCCGACCGACGACATCCACCACAACGCCGCCAAAGCTCCTTCTACGACGACGATTACGAGCCGCAATGGCACTCACAGCCGGCCAACGCTGCTACGATCGCGGCTCCACCGCCTCTTATGACGGCATTTCAGAACACAGGCCACGACCAGGTGTACCAGGTGTCGCCCATGTCTCCACCACAGCCGCCACCACATCGCCGCTCGACCCGGGACCCGCAGTACTACCCCCCGTCCGCTTCCGCCACCGGCCAGCTGGCGCCGTCCATCGTCACGCCGGGGGCTGACAACTTTGGCGACTCTGCCGGCGGCGGCATGGCTGCCATTGCATACACCGTGGCCGAGCAGAACGCGCGCGACAGCGGACTGCAGGCCATGCGGAGCATCTCGCAGCGACAACAAGAGCCCTACGACGATCCGGACTTCCAGTACCAGCAGAGACCGGCGCCGCTGCGGCCGCGGTCGTTTGCTGCCGGGCAGAGCGCCGACAGAAGCTCGGGGTCGAGTCTGCAGGGACTGGGCACGGCAGCACTGGGTGCCGGAACATCACGGAGGCCGCCCAGCTACGCCACCGACGTGTACGCAGACGACCCGTACCAGGGCTATTCGGGCCATGATCCCCATCTGGGCGTCCTCGACCCGAGCGAGATCGAAGACGACGGAGACGACGGTCTGGAGTACGGCCGACGCGGCAGCGGAACGCGGATGTCAGTGATGAACCGCGTGGGCCACAGCCGACGCAGCAAAGGCGTGCCCGGAGCAGCAGCAGTCGGGGCCGTGGCAGCCGGAGGCGCAGCAGTGGCCGCCGCTGTGGGCGGTCGCATCAACTCGGGGGCGCACTACAGCGCAGTGCAAAATGAGGTGCAGGGTGGCAGCACGACGGCTGTTGCTGTTGGCTCCCATGCCTATGGCGACGGCGGCAACGGCGGCAACGGTGGCAACGGTGAAAAGTCCGAGTGGCTGGCCGGACAGAGCACCAGCTCGAAGCGGTGGCGCTGGGTGGCAGCGATCGGGCTGGGCGTGGCGATCGTGGCGGGCATTGTGTGCGGCGTCGTGTTTGGCGTCGTGCTCAAGCACAAGAACGGCAGCAGCAGCAGCTCAGACAGTTCCAGCAGCTCTGGCAGCGAGCTGTCGCTCAAGAGCGCGGAGATCCAGAAGCTGCTCAACAACACGGAGCTGCACAAGGTGTTTCCGGGCATCGACTACACGCCGATCAACACGCAGTACCCCGACTGTCTGACGAATCCGCCGTCGCAGAACAACGTGACGCGCGATGTGGCGGTGCTGTCGCAGCTGACGAACACGATCCGGCTGTATGGGACGGACTGCAACCAGACGGAAATGACAATCGAGGCGATCCGCCGGCTGGAGATGCAGGACACGGTCAAGATCTGGATGGGCGTGTGGCAGGACGGCAACACGACGACGAACGCGCGGCAGCTGGAGCAGATGTGGGACGTGCTGGATGCCAGCGGGTCGGAGCCGTTTGTGGGCATCATTGTGGCGAACGAGATCCTGTTCCGCCAGCAGATGAACACGACGGAGCTGAGCAGCCTGTTGTCAGAGGTGCGCAGCAACCTGTCGGCGCACGGAGCGGAGGGACTGCCGGTGGCGACGTCGGATCTGGGGACGGTGTGGGACGCCGCGCTGGCCGAGGCGTCGGACTACGTGATGGCCAACATCCACCCGTTCTTTGGCGGCGTGAACGCGACGGACGCGGCGGCCTGGACGTACAACTTTTGGGAGACGAATGTGGGAACGGCCCTGAAGACGAACACGAGCCTCAACATCATCAGCGAGACCGGCTGGCCGTCGCAGGGTGGCGAGGACTGCGGCACCGGATCGACGGAGACGAGCTGTCCGGACGCGGCGGTGGCCGGCATTTATGGACTGAACCGGTTTATGGAAGACTGGGTTTGCCAGGCCTTGGCCAACGGGACGCAGTACTTTTGGTTTGAGGCGTTTGACGAGCCGTGGAAGATATCGTTTGACACGGACGACGAGGCCTGGGAGGATCATTGGGGGTTGATGGATGTGGACCGCAATTTAAAGTCGGGCGTGACCATTCCAGATTGTGGCGGGCTGACAGTGTAGGCATTTATGTTGTAGATGAGCGGATTGAGTTGGACTTGCATATTTCGTCATGTGATCGCAGGATGAAGGTGTTTTGGAGTACGGCATGCAATTCATTGTAATCTTGCTTGATTTTTTGCAATCACATGACGAAATTCTAATAAAAATCAATTGATTAAGGCGTTATGCAATTATATTCATACATTGTTGTACATCACGTGTCATTGACGCATTGGGAGTGAGAGTCTCACTGAGAGCAAGAACGCTCTATACTTGCACCTTTCACGCCTTTCCGCTTCACGCCTTTCCGCTTCACTCCTTCACGCCTTTGGCTTCACGCCTTCACCTGCTCCCTCCTTCACCTGCCCTCCATCCAGCCACACTCCGTCACCTGCTCCCTCCATCCACACCCTACCTCGCTGTCAGATGCTGGATGGCTGCCAGCCACTTCTGCTTGTCGGCACTAAAACTGTTAGCGTATATCCGTATTCGACAAGCAAGACACACATACTCATCAAAGTGCAGCAGATTGCCCAGCACCGGCACCAGCTGTGCACGCAGCCGGTTGTCCTTCTGCTCGAGGAATTGCAGCATGACCGTCTTGATGTAGGCAGCCTCAGGGGCTGACACCGTGGCCGAAGAGGATGGCCGGCTGCTGTTGCTGTCTATCGACTTGCGGGTTGTGTCAGCCGTCGTTGGCCATCCTCTGCCTGCACTTGGGCCACTCGTCCGCGTCTTTTCCAACCGCAGTCGCTGCTCGTCCAACACCCGTCGCAGGTCCGTCCGCTGTCGCTCTGCGTCCCTGACCGCCTGCTCAGCCCCGTCCAGCGCTGCCCGCAGACTGGCCACCGTCGTCGTCAGGGCGGCTGTCTGCTCGGCCGTCGCTGCTGCTTCCGCCTCCTGTGTCGCCAGCTGTTGGGTCAGCTCGTCTGCTCGTGCCTGCAGCCCGTCGCGCTCAGCCACGGCCGCCTCTGCTCGCCGCTCCAGCTCGCGTGCTCGTGTGCGCAGCTCCTCAGCCTCACGGCTGCGTCGTCGTGCTGCCACGCCCGCTTCGTCCTCCAGTCGCTCCCGTTCGCTCACGGCCGCCTCCAGTTGGACCTGCATCGCCCGCACCCTTCCGTCTGCCCGGCCGTCCACGTCGGCCAGCAGTCGTCGCATCGTCTCTGCCTCCCGTGTCCGCTCGCCCAGCAGCCGCCGACATTCCGCCAGCTCCTCGTCCAGTGCCTCTGTCGCTGCCTGTGCTTCTCGCAGCTGCACGCCCACTTCCGCTGTCTGGTCTCGCATGCTTGCCAGCAGCTTCTGCGCGCTTGCGTACTGTGCCGTCTTGCGTGTCGCCTCTTCGCGCTGTGCTGCCTCCTCTCGTCGCAGCCGTGTCGCCTCTTCTTCCAGCTGTGCCGCCCGTCGTCGCTGCTGGCCTGCTTCTTCCTGCTGCCGTGTCGCCTGCTGCTCTGCCTTTTCCGCTCGTGCCTGCTGTGAGGCCTTCTCGCCTTCTGCCCGTCGCAGATCGCGTCCTGCCGTTCGCTTCTCGTCCTCCAGTCGTGCCCGCTGCCCCGTCTCGCTCGTCAGCTTCTCCCGCAGCCCCTTCGCCTCCGCCTCCCGCTCGTTCGCCAGTCGTGTCGCCCGCGTCACCTCCAGCTTCGCCTCCTTCTCGCGCTTCTCCGCTGCCGCCGCATCGGCCGTCTTCGCTGCCAGCTCCGACCGCACCGTCTTCAGCTGTGCTGCCTCCTGTCGTAGGCTCTTCAGCTCTGGTTGTGCCTTTTGCAGCACCTCCCGCAGCTCTGTCGCGTCCTTGAACCGGCTCGCCGCCAGCTGTTGTGCTGCGCCCACCTCCGACTGCAGCCCCGTTCGCTCTTGCTCCAGCGAGGCGACCGTCTTCGTCAGCGCATCTCTCTCCTTCTGCAGTGTCGCCACCGTCTGCGTCAGTGTCTCCCGCTCTTGTTCCAGCGAGGCCACCCGTTCTTGCAGCTGTGTCATCTCTGCTCCTGTCGCCTGCAGCTCCTTGATCTTCTCCTTGGCCTCCACGTGATCCTGTCCGATGGCCAGCAGATTCTCCTGCAGCGACTCGATCTCCTCTCGCAGGTCCTCCTCCGTCTTCCGCTGTCGTCCTAGTCGCTCGATCTGCGCATCTTTGCTGGCTGCCTCTGCCTGCAGTCGGGCCACCTCTGCCTGCAGTTCTGCCTGCAGTTCTGCCATTGCCGCTGCCTCGCCATCGCCGTCGCCCTCCACTTCGCCGTCCGCCGCTCCTACCAGCGTCAGCTCCGATGCTTCTGACGGTGCCGGTTCCATTGCCGCTGCTGCTGCCGCTGCTGCCGCCACTCCGCCGCCGTTGTTCTTCTTCTTCTTCTTGTTCTTCTTCTTTGCCCCGCCGCTTGTCGTCGGTGCTGTCACCACCGCAGCTGCAGGTACCACTGCTGGTCGTGGTGCCGCTGCCGCCTTTAGCAGCTGCTCTATCTTGGTGTCGCGCTCCTTCTTCTCCTTCGCCAGCTTCTCCATCTCCGTCTTTGTCGTTGCCGCCGTCTCGTCGAGTTGCTTAGTCAGCGCCTGAACCTCGCCCTCCAGCTTTTCATTCTTGGCTTCCGATGCTGTCAGTTGTGCGTTAAGTGTGGCCACGTCCGTCTTTGCCTGGCTCGCCGACGAAAGGTCTGCCTGCAGCTGGTCCACCTCCTTGTCGAGTTTCTCCATCTGTTCCGTCTTTGCTGTTGACTCCTGCTGAAGATTCTTCATCTGCTCCGTCTTTGCTGTCAGCTCCTCCTGCAGCTTCTCCATCTGCTCCTTCTTTGCTGTCAGATCTTCCTGCAGCTGCTCGATCTGTTCCGTCTTCGTTGCCGCCTCTGTCGTCTTTACTGCCACCTCCTCGCGCAGCTGCTCGATCTGCTCCGTCTTCGTTGCCGCCTCCGTCGCCTTCGCCGCCACCTCCTCACGCAGCTTCTCAATCTGTTCCGTTTGCTCGGCGGCCTGCAGCCGCGGCAGCTCGTTGTCGGCTGAGAAAAACTCCTCGCTGCCGTCCTCCGGCTTCTTGTCGTGCTTCTTCGCCGCTGCCACCTCGGCCTCGGCTTCGTCCAGCTTCTTCCGCAGCCCGTCGCGCTCGCCCGACACACGCTTCAGCTCCTCCAGCACCATGTCGCTCTTTAGGCTCAGCTGTCCGAGGTACTCGACCAGCGCCTCGGGGTCACGGATCGACCCCAGCGGCGTGTTCTCGCGCAGCACCCGCTCAAACGGCTCGATCGACGTCGCCCGCCCGTGTGCCACCCGGTATGACCGCAGCAGCTCCGGATATGTTGCCTCCAGCTTCTCTAGCTTCCGCAGCCGCGCCCGGATGTCTGGCGACAGCTCCATCTTCTCGGGCCGTGTGGCTGTCGTCGTCATCGTCTTTGCCGTCCGGTCGACTGTCTCGCCTGCCTCGTCTTGTCTGGCTGTCGTTGCCTCGTCTCTTCCCTCTTTCTCGCTCTCTCTCTCCCCCCTCTCCTCGACGCCGCTCCCAGCGTCTGCCGGCATCGGTGTCGACGTCCGTGACGGTTCTTCGCTGTCGTCGATCACAAAGGCCGCCTCGAATACAGACGGGTCCGTGTTCACTGTGCCCTCACCGCCCTTGCTGCCGTTGTCCTGGCTCGGTCGCTTTGATCGCACTCGTCTTCCGGCCGCCGTACCCTCGCCCTGAACGCTTCCTGTTCGTGATACCGACGTCGACGATCTTCTGCTTGGTGACGATCCGCCCGATGACCCGGCGTGCTCGCCTGTCCTCTGCTGACGTGCCTGTTCTTCGGCAATCGTCCGATCTATCGCGCCTCTGATTCTCTACACTCCAGTTAGCATCGTCATTGGCAGCTGCTCGAGATGCAACCAGTTCAAACTCACTTGAAACATAGCACCTCTTCTTGGTCCAGAGCCTTACTGACAGCTTCTGTTTTCCTGCTCTTCTGCTTCAGCGCCTGATGCAACTCTCGTTGTCTGGGAAAAGCTCTTGTTAAGCCGCCCTTGTTTTGGACAGCTTGACGCTAGTTTCAGGGCGTCGTTGAGCACAGGCCTTGAGCCATTATCCGTTGCTTAGTCATTGTCGTAACGGAGATGGTATAAGATCTGACGGATTAGTCAGAAGGGCGAGGGCGAAGGGGCCATTTCAGTAAGAGATCTCTTCAGTAAAAGCAGTTGCCCTAAAATCGCCAGACGACAGCTAAAGTCTCCTCTTGCGGCCTTCTTCCTACGGCGTGCCCCAAAGCGAAATTAGCCCACTACTCCCAAGATCGTATTCGCATTCGCATGCGCACGAATTACGTAGCTGATCGGTACGTAGCTGATCGGCGCGGTGCTTAGTCAGCCAAGCTGCATCGGCCACCATAAGCTTGTACGATACTCGCAGCATATGTCTCTCCTTCTTCACGATAACGTGGCCGCCAGCAGCCCAACGCCTGGACAAGGTCATCCGCCGTGTCGATCCGCTCCTTTGCCTTTTCTTCTAGTCTCTCTCTGCCCCCCTCCTTTTTCTCTCTTAGCCCCCGCCTTTTTCGCTTCGTTTCGCTCCCTGTCGCATCGTTTCCCATTTTTCCCGCTGTTCACGTCCAAATCCGAGCCCGATGGTCCTCTTCTGGCCATGGAAGGTACGTGATGTGCCCACGCCCGCCTGCGGGCATTGCGCTGCTCCCATGTGCCAGCCGGTCGCTGACCAGTCGTTTCTCAGGGGGTCGACGCCTCGCCGGCGTCGTTTGAGAAGGCGCTCGCAGGACTGGCCGCCAAGATCTCGGACACGCAGGCGAAGCTCGACCACACCCGGTCGGCCGCGAGACGAGTCCGCGTGCTCGCGACGCTGTACCTCTCGTTCGCCTATGTCGTGTACGCCATCGTGCTCGTGCTCGTTGTCGGCTGGCGACACTTGGGCGCGCTGGAGTGGTCGGGCATCGCTGGAGGTCCGCTCGCGTGAGTCTGCTGCAAACGGCCCCTGTGCTCTGCACGTCTGCTAACGGACATCTGTCGGCAGCATCTACACCGTCCGCACTGTCCTCGACGCCTACTTCAACTTCCGCATCGACATGCTCACGGCCCGGCTCAAGGACTTCAAGGTTGAACGCGAAAAGACGATCCAGAAGCTCAAGGCAGCCACCAAGTACGACTCCACCCTTGAGCTGCTGGAGAAGTACGGCGGCGTCGAGAACAAGCAGGGCGACCACAAGAACAAGGGCAGGCCGCGGCTGGCCCCCGTTGACGGCCGCCAGGGAAGCCCATCGTCGACGATGCGCACCGGCCTGATGCCCCCGGCCACGGCCAACATCGCCCGCAGCACACCGCCGCCAGTCATCTCCATCCAGCCTAGTCAGGATGCGCCTGATGTGGCTTCTGGCTCTGAACTGGACGTGTCGGCCGAGTTTGCGCCCAATGCCTTTGGGCCCGATACCGAGGACCAGATGCTGCTGCTGCAGCAGTTGGGATCCCGTCCGGCCACGGCCCTGTCCAGGCCAGCCACGGCCCTGTCCAGGCCGGGCACGGCCACGTCGGTGGCCACTGTCGCTCTCTCACCGCCTGCTGCCATGACCGTGGCCGCTGTCCATCCGCACTGGTATGACCGGCTGCTGGACCTCCTGATGGGCGAGGACGAGATGGCTGCCAAGAACCGCATCGTGCTCGTCTGCGGCCGCTGCCGGTTGGTCAACGGACAGGCACCGCCTGGCACCCGCAGCCTGGCTGAGCTGGGCAAATGGCGCTGCATGGGCTGCGGTGCTGCCAACGGCAATGTGGCCGAGGCCAAGCCGTCTCTCAGCGACGTGTTGGAGGAGCGCCAGCGGCTCCGGCCCAAGCGGGCGTCCAGCAGGCCACTCGATCTCTCGGATGGCGGGAGTGAGCTGGGGCCGGACGAGACTGAGGATACCGACTCTGAGTCTGACAGAAGGACGCATTCATAGACACATTATCACGTGACTGTGGTGATCGGTCCTCGAGGCTGTGATGTCACGTGTCGAGAGGCCTTCTGCCGTGGACAAGCGAGCAGCTCTACTGAGCACTGTGCTGGGCACTCTGCCGTTGTAGTGACCAGGCACTTTTATTTTCTAGCGTCATTCAATTCTTTTTGCGGTATCGACGCCAAGGCTGTGTTGGTTTGGGTTGTGGACTCTTTCCCGTCTTTGTTCTCTGTGAATGGCCATTGGTCCAGAACGCAGCCATGTTCACGAACAACAGCCTTTGTAGACAGCCGGTTGGCCTCGAACAAAGCGAACGGCATTTTTGTCCATCGAGACGGACGGCCTGTATAAAACAGCAGCCGCCGTCGTGTCCCAAGATGTCTGTCCTTCTCTTCTCGCCATCCACAACACGCAATCTCAGCTCTTTCCGCTTACCAAATACTTTTTCAACCATCAAACAAACCTCTCAACAGACTCACCATGTGGGTTTACTGCGAAAAGTGCCGCCGTGCCTGTCCGCGCGAATGCATGGACAACCACCAGCACCTGTTTCTGTGCCACTTTCGAGGCTGTCCGCAGAGCCGCCGGCGGTATACTGTCATTCCCGTGGCCGTCCAGGTCGACGAGACCGGGATTCCGCCGGCCGGGTTCCATGCGCCGGGCAACTATCCGGCGCCGGAAGGTATGTATTTTTCTGCAAGTCCGCCGAGAAGTCGGCCTGGTCCTGGTCCAATGCCTGGTTCAATGCCTGGATTCATGCCTCGTCCTGGTCCATTGCCTCATGGCCCAATGCCTGGCTATATGCCCAGACCAATGCCCGGCTTCATGCCCAGACCAATGCCCAGACCAATGCCTCCGAACTTCAACGGATTCGCTAACACTCCTCCAGGTCTCAGACCCGGATCGGGCCCTCGCCCAGCTCGCAACCGCAACGGCTCACCCAACCACAACAGCTCTCGCAACCACAAAGGTCGTCGTGATTCCAACGGTCACCGCGGACACAACCAGCGTCGTCGTTCGTCCTCTCGCCCGGCCTCGCCTCCTTTCCCTGCCCCTCGGCATCCCCCACACGGGTACGCAGAGACGATCGTGTCCGAAGAGAGCATCGCCGGGGCAAACCCCCCCCGTCCTCTCCGCCCGTCCGGCAACCAGGGCAACCCCTGCCGTGATATTATCCAGACAGCCGAGCCTGACAACAACGACGACAACGAGGAGGACGAAGAGACCGACGAGGAGGTCTATGTCCAGGATAAGAACGGTAAGTGGGTGCTTGAGGCCGTCCGCAAAGAAGGGCGTGGATGTGCAGGTGGATATGAACGCGGACGGACGTTTGAGTTGCCCATTCGCGGCGCTGCTCGTCAGGAGGTCCCGCCGCCGGCCCCATCGCCACCGCTCGATGAAGAGGAATATCATCCTCGAGAGCATCGTCCTCGGGAAGAGTATCGTCGTCAGGAGGAGTATCGTCCTCGAGAGGAACGTCTTCAGGGGGAATATATCCCTCGGGGAGAGTATCGTCCTCGGGAAGAGCGTCCCCGTGAGGAACACCACTCTCGGCACCGCTCTCGACACCGTCCTAGACACCGACCCCAAGAGTACGTCCACAAAGAGTTCCACTCCCCCGAAGAGCATCCTCGCGCGCCATCACGTCGTCGCACCGGTGAGAGCCGTTCTGACAAGCCCCGTTCGACCCAATATCCTCCCAGCAGCAGCCGCAGCACCGCTGTCGAATTTGAGAGCCGCCCGGCAGCGCCTCGTCCGCGAGAGCGTCGTCCCAGCGAGCCTCGTAAGGCGAATCGTCGCAGTGAAGATCGTCGTGAGCCGTATATCGAGCGACAGAGCGAAGACCGTCGTCGGCGCAGCGTCAGCCGTCCAAGTGAGTACTATCCCCCCGAGAGTAGCTACCGCCACGTTGACAGTGGCTACCGCCATGTCGAGAGCGGCTTCCGGCAACATCGCCGCCCAAGCCATTCGGACTCTCAGCCTCCTCCGCCGCCGACGCCATCGCCTCCGCCCTCGTGCACCACCCCTGACCATCCAGACAGCAGCTACTCGTCGTATGGCGGTGGCTATGGCACGTATCGGCGCTGATTGCACGACTCTGATCTTGGTGAATGGCAGTCGGACGACAAACAGAAGACGGGCCGAACAGGTGAAACGACAAACAGGGTGACTCATTACGAAAACAACAGGTGAGCAAAAAACGGGGATCGGCTGAGAAGAGTAGGTGAACAATAGGAGTCGCACGGGCTGATGCCAGGATCCCGACAAAACATGCGAGCCGCAACAGCTGCTTGTCCGGGTAAAGTCAGAAGAGAACGTAGGCTGATTCCAGAGCACCTGGGGTTAGAGTGCCTGCCAGTAGAACAGTAGAGAAGCAGAGCAGTAGCAGCAGTAGAGCAGCAGAACAGCAGCAGGCAGCAGTAGAACAGCAGAACAGCCACAGTAGAACATCAAAACACAACACTTGAAAACACGCAACACCTTAATACGCATCAGTAATGTAAACGAGGCTGGCTGGACAAGTCCAAGACCAGCTCTTTGTAAATATTATGTGACTGGAGATGGGGGCCAGATAAGGCCGAAAACCATCGGAACAGGCGCCATTCGCCAATCCGTTTAACGGCCAAGACACGGCCAGCTATAAACGCCGGTTTTCCCTTCCAAAATGCAGGCCCGAGAACGGACAGGCCGCTATCGGGAGCGGGCTCCGCCTATAGCCCACGACCCAATGATATCCAAAATAGTGTGAAAGTGTGTACAGGTAGAAGAAAAGATGAAGGCGAAGGCAGAAGGGAAAGCAGAAGGGCAGGGAAGGCAGAAGAAAAGACAAGACAACAACAGGTCTACATGCGCCGGCTCATGACAAACATCTCGTAGTCGCCAACCTTGCCACGCAGGCTCTCGTTCTCGCGCGCCAGCATCTCGTTGCGCCGCTCCAGATGAGCAATGTACTCGGTTGCCTTGCCCAAGATGGTGGCCTTGTTGAGCTTGTGGGCCGGGGCCAAGCCGCCGAGATCCTCGCCCATGACGGCACCCGAGACGCCTGAATACCGTGCCAGCTGCTGCTGGTGCTGCTGTTCCTCCTCGTCGTCCTCAGACCCGGCATCTGCCTGGCGAGCAACCACACGCAGGGCCGGGACGGCGTCGCGCAGTGCCAGGATCTTGTCGTTGAGGTTGGTGCGGTAGCGCTTCTCGATCAGGTTGTGGGCCGTCTTCTTGGGCGGCTCGTACGTCGACACGCTCGACTGCTGCTGCTGCTGTTGTTGCTGCTGCTGCTGCATCGATGAGGCCGACGACGGCGAGAGTGGCGCGGCCGGGCCACCGATGGACTTGCGCTTCAGCGACGCGCTGCTGCTGCTGCTGCCCGAAGAGCCCTTGCGCTGGGCGCCGGCTGACGACGACTTGCGCACCGAATAGCTGCGGCGATCCCGTGGCGACGGCATGACGGCGTGGCTGCTGCGGGAGCTGGTGAGACTGCGGCTATGTGCGTGTGTGTGACTGCTGCTGCTGTTGCTGCTGTTCCTGGGCGCGGCGGCAATGGCAAAGAGATCCTCGCTGCCCGAGAGCCGGATCGGGTCAATGGCAGCAGGAAAGGCGGCAAAGGTCAGCGGACTGTCGGCAGGCTCAGGCTTGATAAAGGCCAGGTCGTCAATGTCAGGCTGCTCGAGAGCGGCCCAGGTGTTGTCGAAACCGAGCACGGTCGTGTTGGGGTTGATGCAGCTGGTGGTGGGCGAGACGGGAGAGCCAAGCGACAGCGGAGAGTCGGCACTGAAGTCGGTGTTGTAGCTGTTGTTGGCAAAGTTTGTGTATTCCTCGAGAGAATAGCTGTAGAGAGAGTCGGGGGAGAGGCTGCTAAAGGACTCCTCCAGCGGCAGCTTGAGCGAGATGTCAAAGGGCGGGACGGTGGGGTGATCAATCTCCATAATCAGATGGTGGATGGGGGTCGAGGGGAAGGATGAGCTTGGAGGGGGGGTTCGAGTCAAACTGGTGGTCAGAGAAGCTCCAGAGCTAACGTGGCGAGAAGACGGTGGCCAGGGATGTCTGGGGAGGGAGGAGAGGTTGTGTTGAAAAACGGCCGTGGTCGTGGTCGTGGTGGGCGAGAGGGCTGATGATGGCGGACGATGGCTGGTGATGCTCAGGGGCAGATGTTCTTATTCAGTTGGGCTTGATGATGGTGGTGAGCCTTCTCTGCGGGTGGAACGACTTGCGACCGGACCTGTCTGTATATAAGTAGCTTCCCTCCTCCGCGGTCTGAGCCCCTTGGTCCCATGGCCGGCCGGCACGGCCATCGAGATGCACCGTCGACTTTTGCCGGTGTCTTTGTCGATGTTCGCGATGCACAGCTAAACGGAAGCCCCGCCCGTGGGCAAAGAATGGCCCAATTCCCAGAACCGAACCACTGCTGTCGCCCGTCTTACGACCATAGGTCGGACGAGTGTCTAGAGCGGTACATGGCCACAGGTATCCAATAGCAGTGGCCCACCCCTTCTCCGCCGCCTGCTGCTACTGAAATACGCGCATACGTGTACTGCGGCGGGGCCCGGGCTTGGCCCGTGGGCTGCTTTGTGGGCGGCTTGGGGCCTGGAGCCACCGAGTGGGAAAGTGGGATGGAAGCCACATCATGGGTTCTTGCCTCTTTCTCGTGCACGGTGAGGGCATTTCCGGCGCCTGCTGCGAGATGCTGCTGTACGAGTACGAATATCCCGTCAATAGCCTTGGTGGCACCTTCCCGACCGCTTCCTCTCTGCTCCTTCTCTCCGCGACATTTTCCGTAGTCCTCTGCAAGTAGGGCCCTTGCAGCTGCCAGACAGCCATACAGCAGGGGCCAGCACATGTCGCATGTACGAGTACGAGAACGAGCGCTGTGCCATGTCGCGCCAAATTGAATCGTAATGAGTCCTCCGAATGGATAGATATCCTGCGAGATTGCCGTCGCTGAAGCATGCCCAATTTTTTCCATCAATCCGGGGCCCCACCCCCAGCCAATCAAAGTGCGGCTGAGCCAGAATGGCCTGATCGCCTGTCGTCCTCCTCTCCTTCTCGAATGGGCCGTTTCATCGGGAGCCTCCGGCACAGACGCGCCATATGTATGCTGGGCGAGCAGGCGCGACGCTTATACTTTCCCTTCACAGTGGTCGAATCTCCGATATGGGCCGGATGAATTTGCTGCTCATCGAGATCGCGACTTATTACGTACCTTTCGCGATTTCCCGGAACCGTTCTTGCCCTCAAAATATCTCATGCAAGCCACAGCTAAGCCACAAGATGGTCCCGGCCGTGCATTCCCAAAGTACCAACGAAAAACATCACTGACGTCATAGCAGGACCGTCAACAACTACGGTAACGATACAACCATGAGCTAGAACGTGCTGTTTTAGCTGACACACATGGCCGTTCTCAGAGATTCTGAACTGCATACGGCGTCGAGTCATGCATAGCCTATCATTCGAACAAGTGACGAGTTTGCCTACATCCCGCATCCGAGTACAACTTAATCCTCCGTCCAGTGCGTCCTAAGCGCCGTTCAGCACCGACAAGGCTGATTAGGCTGCAGAAATGTGCCCACTATTAAGAGATCTCACTATTAAGCCCGCGAACTAATTCTGACAGCTCCTCAGCCCCGGCTGACAGTCCTCTTTTGGCCTGGCTCATAAGGACCTGCTGGCCACACCAACCACCAGCCGTTTCGACTGGAAACAGCGCTGATAAAAGGAGCCCCTCCTTCAAACAAGTATTCGTCCTGGTGCAACGTCGAGTTCGCGTTGCAGTGGTGATATCGCCATCTGGACAGAACTCATTTCCTCTCCACCTTGTTTTCCTTGCCCCTAGCAGCAATGTCGGGTGATGGACGCCATGGCTAGGAACTCGGATCGGGTGGGCACGCCACACTCGATGACCGATCAGACGCAGCCCTATCGCATGAAGCAGAAACCCGCTAATAGCCGGAGCTGGGATCTGCTCTCGGCAGTTGTGCTGTTCTAGCGTTGCTCGTGCCGGTCAAGTAAGGGCTCGGCTTGTCTCCCAAAGCAATCAGCACCGAGTACCACACCGTGCTCAATGTGCAGCCAAATCTGGCTTAGGCTGTCCAAAGGAGATTCAGTATCGTGCTTTGCCAGCCGTAAAACAAAACACACATACCGACCGAATGTGACCATTGTGCATCTCTGCCTCGAAGGACAAGTGACACCTTTGATTATCTTTTCCTGGATATCTCTTTATGCCGGTGTGGGCCGTCATGCCGTCGTGATGCTGGTGAGTACGAGGGCGAAGTATTTTATACTGATATCAGATGTCGAGGACGGAACAAATGAAAGCCCAAACGACGAAAGACACGGCAGTGAAAGAACCACGACGGTATTGCCGAGGCCATGTCCAGAATATGGCGTCTTCTGCTCATCAGCAGTTATGACAGGCATCGTTCTCAACCTACAGCTGCAGCTGAGAAGACGCCGCAGCTGTAAAATCACCGTCAACCTCATACTTTATATATTCGCCATAGTTGGTGAGCGAGTCACAACCACTCCTTCCCATATATGAGTTATCCTTGACGTCTTGCAGATGCTCGCCCTGGACCTTGGTGCTTAATACAAGGCTACTAGTATCAGCTCCTCTAAGAGGCACGATATCACCGACGGCAAGGATTTCACGAGACTTCACGTTTTCCCAACAGAACCGAGAAGCAAGCGGTCTAAGACTGTGACCTTGAGTCGGTATAGACTGGGAAGGGGGAAGCACCATATTTACAACCCAGAGATAAAAATGCGTGTAAGCAGACATACAGGCAGCAAGGGTACTGTAATAGTCTGACTCGATTCACTTTCCGTATGTCTTTCTGCTTTTTTCTATTCATGTCACAGATCCTTCCACGGGCCACAAACCGCCTTCTCGTAAGCCACCTATTGTAGTCGCCGACATGAGAGGTTCTGGGTATGTCAGCAAAACAACCGAGAAGCCGAAAGCCTTATCTCAGTAGCTGTCGTTGAAAAACTCTCCTTTAGCTCTGTTATTCTAAAATCAAGACAAACGGTCGAGGGGGAGGGGGGGAGATAGAGGAGAGTTGAGTCGAGGCGATACATGTGTGGTGCATGCTTGGCTCAGGAAGTATTTGCAGTCGTTTCACTAGGAGGTGAAAAGCCTTGAACGCACGCAACAAGTGCCTTTCTCTGCATTCCTCCGTTACCACAACACCGGTATGTTTATGCGTCTGTTTGCAGTTACGGCTAGCTAAGCTTACTGCTGGTCGATAATTCTTCTTTTCTTGGCTAATGTCAGGGATATCACGACTGGACGGAACTCTTTGTCGTGTGAGGCAGTTGCCCCAACTTTCAGGGTAGTTTCCTACGGGCGCATACTCCGTACAACGTAGAGCCCCGGGCCCGGAAGCACATCCCCGTCTAAGCCCAAGCACCAAGAGCTCGAGCTTTCTTTCTAGAAGCGCGACTGGCTTGAGCAGATTAAGATCCCCCTGGGGTGATTGCACCTCGCTCATATCCGCGGGGACGAGAAGGATTTAGAATAGCATTTGCGGGGTGCAAAAGAATGTTACATTTCCTTGGGACAGACACAGCCACGGCACTGGGTCCTCGTAGTGGGTTTGTCAATTTGCACGGAGAGAGCCAGAAAAGGGGGGAGAAAAGGAGAAGGGGGATTTCCACAAAGTCAAGTCCAAGATGCTAGCCAAAGTTAGACAAGTGCTAGCGAGATCGGCTCGCTGCCGAGGACTGTCTGCAAAACGGAGGCTCGTATACATTGTGCGCCGGCAGTAAGCGAAATGACAAACGGCTGCAGCTGGTTTGTCATTGCGAAGCAGTCTTGATGTCACCGTCCCTCTTGGCCATAAGCGACTTCAGAGTGCGCTTTGGAAAGCGTAGCTAGTAATACGTACGGAGTACGGAGAATCCTAAAGAGTGCGGAACCCCATCCAAGTAAAATGACTGTACGGGGTCTTTTCTTCCTCGAGCCGGTTCAGCCTTCGCCTGAAACATGCAACAAACCGGTGTACCAAAACGTGGGGTGTGTCACTGTGGGGTTCGGCGGCTCGGCACGGCTGGGCTAAAATGAATGGGTCCCGCTTAATCGCATACGACGTAGGAATGTTTCCTGTCATTTCTGACATGACTTTCGTGGTCACAGGCGCAAGTCTTGTCTGCGACAGGCCTGTATGTCTTCTAGAGGACTCCCAAACGTAGATGCACCAATACGAATGAGTAAGGACAGCCTTCCGGGCAACATGTTTTAGTACAAGCCGAACAGGCAATCGCCAGACCTTGCCTGAAGGCCTGCAAAATACTCCGTATGAAGTACTTCGTAGGGAGTATTCACATGCTATCGCCCCCCACAAACGCGCCCAAGTCCGGCTCGCCATTCGACGATCTGCATATCAGGGCAGGGTGTCCATGTGTGGCAGGAAGGAGGGCACGTGAAAGCAAGTGCAGCATGTGACAGACAGGCCAGTAGTGGGCTGGCAGGTCTCTGCTAGCAGTGTCTCAGGCCTCTCGCCCCCGTGGATGGTGGACAGAAGTGGGCAAAAGAGGAGGAAAGAGGAGGAATAAGCAGTGTGCAGGCGTTGGAGTTTCGTTCCTTGCATTGGTGTTTGGCTGCATCACGGCTGTACAAAGAGTCACAATCACCTGCAGCTTGCCCCGGTATGGTCTGGACCTGGTTCGCGCCCAGAAGGCGATAGCGGCAAATGCGGCTGCGATCTGCAGCGATTGGGCGACGGAGGGGGAAAGGGGGAGAAAGGGAGGCAGCTAGTTCCGGATCCGTCGAGCACACCGACTTCAATTGGGAGGGGGGGATTGCAGCCCATTGGGCCTGCTCGTATCCATTGACAGCGACGAAACGGGCGGGAATCAGCAGAATCAGCAGAATCAGAACCAGCAGAACCAGCAGAACCAGCAGAACCAGCAAAAACAGGTTCGCTGTTTAAACTGCTGTCTCAGAAGACACACCGACGAGAAACCGGCAGTGCCGGACGATAGCAGATAAGGGTCATGCGTACGAATGGATGATACGAGACAAAGGTGGTGTGGTGTTCCAATCTGCCCATGGGATTGAGAGGGAGGGGGGGTGTCCAATTGGGAGGACGGCTCGAGGAGAGGGATTAACATGGAAGGCGCAGAACGTCATTGCAGGGGGGGAGACGGATTGGAAGACGTTGTGGGATGGAGAGAATTAAATTGGATTTGCAACCAGAACAGGGCGATGGAATAATTGACAGTGCTCGTAATAATGGGCAGCTCTTTGTCCGGAAAAGCCGATGAGAGGCAAATGAAAGGCAAATGAAGACCAGGGGCGATCGGAAGCGGAAAGCCGAAAAAGGGCGCTGGGTCCGGCGGCGAGGGTGGAATGGGAGTATGATCAAGTCTGCGACGCGGTGAGTCCTGGAGTTTGCATTGCCTTTGCATCGTCTTTTCCAGCTGGCAGCATGGAGATTACAACCGGAGTCCGACGGGAGAGTTCTGCCATGATTTATAAGTAGACCCACCGCTATCGATAAAAGAGCGGAGAGATCCAGGCTAGGCCGCTTGGGGCGATGGGTCTTGGATTTATGCGACAGTGGCCGAATGACAGGCTGGGAAGGTGTGTCGAGTCTGGACCTGCTACTTCGTACTTCGTACTCCGTACATAGGGACGGCTAGGAAGGCGCTGGCCTTATGAGTCACCGCTGCTCGTCGCGCCATTGCAGTTCGAGCCAGACAGCGCATTGGGCAGGCGGGTGCTGATTGGCCAATTGGGCGTCGGCGCGGACAAGTGGCAAGCAGGGAAGGAGGGAGGGAGGGCAGCCCCTCTGGTCAATTGACGTGTTCGCGGAGGGTCTCTTGCCCGACGTGGCCGTCCAGAACGACAGCAGAGACGGCCACGTTTCTGGCTGCTGCTGCACGGTCTCCATTTCCCGCCTCGTTCCAGTGACTCAATGGCCGTATGTTCTCCGTTTTGGCCCCACAGCGCGCGAGTTATCTTGCACTTTGCAGCCTTGTCAGTGCGCTGGTCCCGGCATCGGTGTCTTCTGGGAGTACGAGTACGGAATTGCATGTCCATCAGGATCTTGCCGTGATGTATCTTAAGATGTTGGCTCGGGTACGACAGCAGGCCGTGTGTCCGTTTCGTCCAGTTGTTGTGTTGTGTTGTTTGATGTTTACGGGTAGGGTTGAGGTAGTGGTTGTGCAGCTTGCAGCTGTGCATGTGCCTGTGCAATGTGCCGTTCTTCTGATGGCTTTGCCGTTCTTCTGATGGATTTGCCGTGTTCCTGTTTGTTGCCAATGCTTACTCGCCATGTCCGTTTGCTGTTGTTCACCTGTTGTTGTGCTCGTCTCCACCGTTTGCATTGACCGTCGCACTAGCCACTAACACCGCCTCCGTTCCAGCATTGTCGTTGGGCGGAAGGGCTGACCACGCCGGATGACCCAGTCAGACACCGAGCTACGATATGGTGTGAGACTAGTGCCACCTCAATCCCACACCCCCCCTTTTTCGTCTCAGAGAAGCCAATGTCGTCTGCCACAGAAGGCCACAGAAGACCACTGCCGTACGAGGCCACGCCGGACTTACTGCGGCATCCAGTTGCATGTCCCTCTGTTGGGCTCCTTGCGCCGTGACCGTCGCCACGCGTACATTTACATCTTACGGGATATCTTATCTTGCCTCTTATACCACACACGTATGGCGTCAGTATCTCCAGCCCCTCACTGAGAGTCAGAGGCATTGGGCCAACCTGCCTACAAACCGGGCAGGAGGGGCGTGTTCCTATAACCGGCATATTTCACTCCGTACATCTATCCAGTCGCCGAACGCGAACGAAACATGGCCAGGACTGCTTCCACTCAACGCACACTCCGGATCAGCCTCAGAAGCCTGCCTTGCATCCTTCTCGCTGCCTTCTCCCCTTTCATTCCCTTGTCTTTCTCATTCCATTTCTCTTTGTCTCCTCCTTCCTCCACCTCCTTATCCGTTCACTTCTCTTTCTTCGTACCTTCCTCCTCGCCCGTGCTTTCCCTGTCGTATCTTACCCGTACTCGTATGCTCCTGCCCACTAGCGCCCCATAATCCATATTACGTACACCCCCTTTCTATTTATTCCACCGCCCACCGACAACTGCCCCCCCCCCTGGGTCTCCAGCCGCGCCAAACCCCGCGCTAGTAGGAACGTTCTGTCCCGTCAACTCTATTATCAATATAGAACAGGCAACAACCACTACTCTGTCATGCGACGCCCTGTCTATTAGCAATTGCCCAACATCAGCACTTCGACTGTTCAATTCTCACAATTCTGCGATACATTCACTCCCAATCTTATTCTCGCATCCTATTCTCTCCCTGCCATCCTCGCACCTATAAATTCTGCTCGCACCCAATTCTCGCCGCCTAGTGCCATCTCGTTCTTTCTTCTTCTGCAACCCCACCCACTTTGCCACGCTCCGCAAGCCTGCCTTCCCAACTCGGCAGTTTTGCCTCCTGCAGTCAAATCGCACCTGCCTGTCCGCACGTCCCAATCGACATCTGCCACATCCTGCCAGAATAGGAGAAGGCAGAAAATCGCCAGCTTCATCGTCTGCATCCCGTTGCAAACAGAGCCAATTCGACTCGGCCTGCCGCAATTCTCCCGTCTTCACGACGGCGCTGCTGCTTCTTAGTGTTATCACCGCATTCAGCTTAACGGCCTCTGGTCGCGCAGACACGTCCTTCGCCTTTGCCAATTCCGCCTTCTGTCGTGCTGCTGCTGCCTGGCGCTTCGCCACGCTTTGCTGGCAGCCAATTCTGGTGACGAGCCACCCGTCGCCTTTCCGGCTGTTCACTTAGGGGCATTTGCCCCCTCATCGTTTCCGCTCAGAATCAATTCACATCACCTCGCCTTAGCGCCCTGCTACCGATGGCTCAGTCGCCCTTCATCGTGCCCTTTCCACCCAATCACGGCAGTGTTCCAATGGAGCCTTCAGTCTCTTCATCATCCATTTCTTCCTCCGTTTCTTCCTCTCTCACTTCTGTTTCGTCTTCTATTTCTTCCGCCCTCTCACCGCCTGCTCCGTTCTCATCCTACCACCCGACGACACCCAAGCGCCACCTGCAACTAGGCGGCATCAATCGCACGACAGAACCTGTAAAAGACGTATCTGCCTTCTCAATGGCCTCGGCTTTCAAAAAGCCGCTGGATATCAGCAACCTCATGTCACCCCCGGAGCCCGACCAGCTCGACAGCTTCAGCGTCAATGACGAGTGCAGCCGCAGCTGCAGCCCGGCAGTATCTCATTCACAGGTTCCTCCCACCAAGAACACTGCCCTTCCCGGGAATGGCCCGTTGTCTCCCCCGATTTCGCCGAGAGACAAGAAGACCGACTCTCCTTCGCCTTCTGATGATACTTCGTCTGCTTCTACTTCGGCCTCCCAGGCGACTGCTTGCGACCCCATTCTGTACCCTGCAACGAACGAAGCTCCGTCAGCAGCTTTGTCGCGACCCCTATTTGCCTCCTCCACTGTTCTGCCCACAACTGTCAGCAACGCCGCTTCGAACGTGGTGAACGAACATGTTGCAGCCCGCTCGCCGGCACTGTTCTATCATACGGCACCCCCTAAAGGCGAAGACTATGAATTGGCGCTTTATATGCGGGTGGAGATGATGAACACCATTGAGAAGAATCGCAATTCGTGGCTGAAGAAGGAGCGTGAGCAGTTGGTTGCCGACCGCACGGCCGCAGCCGACTTGAGCAGGCGTCTACACCACATCCTGCCTGCTGCAAAGTCGACGCCACCTGCACCGCGGGCCTCTACACCACGTCTCATGAGGCTCCAGTTCTCCGCACAACAGGCGCAGCAGGCACAACAGACGCAGCAGTTGCAACAGCTGCCGCCGTTTTCTCAGCCGCAGCAACAGTACCAATTCCCGCAGGGCCAGCAGACACGGCCGGTTTCTGAAGCGCACGTTGTGCAACTTCAACGGTCGTCGGCGGCTCTGCATCCCGTGGTCGACGCAAACAACCGGGTGACGAAGCGCTCGAGAGCCGCTCCGACGCGCATTGCTCCCCAGGTGCACAACGCCTTTCGCCAGACGGCCGGCCCTGGTAGCAGTGGTGGCAGCGGGAGTAGCATGCGTGTGGCTGGGACGTCTCCGGAGCCGCGCGTGCGTACAACGGCGCCCAATCGCGAGGACAAAGACTTTGCATCTCTGCCAGACTACTGCCCGCCCCTCAGCACGCTGCCCGAGCGAACCAACAACCTCAAGGTGGACTGGAAGGGCAACGCGCTGGACCTCTCGCGGGATGCACATCTGCATCTGCTGCATCGCGATGAAGTCGGACTGGCGGCGAGCCTGCGGCTGGACTGTGCGACATATCTCACGAGCAAGCGACGTATCTTTATGCGGCGGCTGGAGTGTGCCCGCATTGGCAAGGAATTCCGCAAGACGGATGCTCAGCAGGCATGCAAGATTGACGTCAACAAGGCATCGAAGCTGTGGACGGCCTACGAGAAGGTGGGCTGGCTGCGGATCGAGCACATGAAGCGCTTTCTCTGAGCTTCTTCTCCTTGCAATGCCGGATATGTCCATTCCTCTCAATCTCTCACGCAGGCTGTCTATCGTTAGTCCACACGCATAGCTTGGTTTCTGCTGCACGATTTTTGGACAATTTTCGAATTGCCGCTGGCCTTCTTTTGGCTCTGGCATTTTTTCCACTTTTTAGCTTCTCTTTCTCTTCTTTTCCTCTTTTTCCTCTCCCTCTTACCATTCCCCATCTTCTCTTTTTCCTTTGTCTTTTACGAACACTCGGACGGCTTCACATCAGGATGGAAGGATTCACAACGGTGGCAGGCATCATATCACGGTACTTGGGAAGACCAATGTTGGTCGACTGTCACTCGACGCATTACTAGGGATAGGAGGATGTTCATTTGATACCCCCAAGACTTCACATGACGGTTCACAACAGATCGATACCCCCCTCCAGTCAGATTTTGTGTATTGACTTGGCTTTTGTTTACTCTTTACTTGTTTGTTTAATTTGGCTTTTGCTATCTGCTTGTCTCTCTGTGACGCTGTATTGGTTGCGTATTTCGGCACCGCGTGCTATGTTTATATTTTTATTTTTGTTCAGGTTCTATCTCTTTCATTTAAGTCATCAACAGATTGAAACATGCTGATCATGTCCCTGGTCTTTCATCGACGTTTAAGAAGTTTGTGACAGGAACCGGCTTCGTATGTGTGATGGTCGTGGGGTGTTTTGTTTGATTGGATTCTGGATGGGTTTCCCTCTCTACAGCTGAGGCTCAAACCGGCGGCACGTGATAGTGGCAGGCTGCGCAGAACAGGAAGGAATACGACACGAATGCAGCAGTGCAGCAGTCACGTGAAATCGTAGACCATGAGGCTCTCACGGCCGCCACGTGACTCTTTGAGGACAATGACCATCTCGTCGTCGAATCCGACCCAGTTGCGGCGGTCGTGCCAGTCGTACGGGGTAGCAGGGGGGCGAATGGCGACGCTGCGGCCGCGCTCAGCGGCAGGACGGCCCTCGAGCTCCCAGACGCGCATCTCGTCGCCACGGACGCTGACACTGACAGCCTTTCCGCGGGCGGTGATCTCAGCGTCGCTGATGCCGGAGGTGTGGCCCCAGAGGCGGAAGCCGGGCGAGACAGCGAGGGCGGATGCGCTGGAGGTGCAGAGGTGGAGGACGAGCGTGTTATCGGGCAGGGTGGCGAGGAGGTAGGGGTGCGTATAGCAGAGCCTGGTTGGGCCGTCGTCGACGGGCAGAGACGGAAGAGGGGAATGGGTGGAGGGGACGGAGAGGATGGAGGGGTAGGAGGAGGTGTGGGAGGCAGCTGGATTGGCTGACGGCGACGAGGACCGGCGGTTGCCAGTGGTGGCGGGGGAAAAGGCCAGACGGGTGGTGACGACACGGGGGAGGTTATCGTGGCTGACAGGCGTCTGGATGTGGAGGTCCTGGATGCCGATGGCCCAGCCCTGACGGGTGGAGAAGGTATAGGCGATGGAGGCGATGGTGACGGCGGGCAGACGGCGGATGGAGAGGGCCAGGGGGGGTCTGGACGTGTGGGAGCGCAGGGAGGTGAGGAGAGCAGGAGGAGGAAGGAGGCTGGAGGCGGTAGCCGTGGTCGTGGAAGCGGCAGGCCAAGCATACAGCGACACGAGGACGGCGTGGGTGGCGGTCAGGACGAGCGGGTGGACATAGGCGATGGCGATGAGCGGGCCGCTGGTGGAAGCGACGTGGGCGAAGCGGCGATGGAGGAGGCGAGAGGCAAGGTCGAGACGCCAGATGTCGAAGCCGCCGTCGAGACGGCCGAGGGCGATGTCGAGGCCGTCGGGGGACGCGTTGACGGAGAGAGCGGTGGGGATTGGGGAGTCCAATCCTGGGCCCGTTTCCAGCAGCGCTGCCACCAGCAGACTCCTCGTCTTCAACTCCCAAACCTGCAGTCCTCGCCGGTTGTCGGCCGTGACAGCAATGCCGTCGACCACTTTGGCCAGCATCCGGGGCCGCTCTGCTTCGTCGTGTTCGTTCATGGCTCTGTCTGCCATTTCGCTATCCAGCTGCAGCTCTTCGACGGCACATTGGCCGCGGTCCCAATTGTGGCGTAACTTGTACTGTCGCTTCCAGTCTGTCGGCCTTGACTGTCTTGGCTGTGAACTTGGCTGTGGCTGTGAGCCTGGCTGTAGTCTCGTCTGTGGCCTTGGCTGTGAACTTGGCTGTGGCCTCTGTGACCTCTGTAGCCTCTGTGGCCTCTGTGGCCTGGCACGTCTCTGTGGCCGTCCTGTCGACTCCCGTCCAAAGCGCCCACTGTAGAGCGCCCGCCATAGCTGCGAGTCGTCGGCCAGCCGGAGAAACCGTCGCGACACCGGCGCCACCGCCAGCAGCCCAGGCAGTGTCAGGTGTCCCAGGATGCGCACCAGCAGCTCGTCTGACAGCCGCGAGAGCCGGTCGCAAGACCCCCTTGTCCGCGTGCGTTTCGCCGGTCGCACGGCCATGTTGTTGTTGTCGATGTCGTCGTTGGCTGTTGCGCCGTCATCGGCTTCGCGTTCGCGCTTCATTCTGTGAGGCGGCCCCATCGCCGGGATATCGACACAAGGAGCGGAAGACGAAAACGAGATGAATAAAGGTGAAAACCGGCTGCGACCGTCTTTGTTCGGCGGGGAAATTGGTAGTGGCTACTTTGGCCTGCTAGCATTTTGCCGCCCAAAGCAGGTAGTCCCCATCGTACCAAAACACAGCCTCACGCAAGCAAATATCCTGGCAAGCCCAAAGTACAATACTGCTAGAGGCGAAATAACGTACAGCCAGGCCATCCGGCGAACCACTCTGCCTGTGGCCTCTGCCCCTCCGACTTCCGTCTTCCCTCCACCATCTTACTTCGCCTGCTCGCCCGCTAGCTCCCGCTCTGCCTGCTGGTAGTACTTGGCCGTGTCCACGCCGTGCTGCCCGTGGTTGACAAAGTTGAACCACGGCACTACCTGGAAGAACAGCGCCGAGTAGCGCGACTGCCGCGCCGCTACGCCCTGCATGTGTGGCGTCAGCCGGCTCTCGCCGTAGAGCGTCTCGCCTGCCTTGACCTTGGCCACCATCTCGTTCATGTCCATCTCGATCTCGCGGGCGTTCTCTGACATGCCGTAGAAGCGCACTGTACGTTAGCATCCCATCTGTCTCCCTCCGCACGTCCAAAACTTACAGCAGGACCGCTGGTAAAAGTAGAGGAAGCCACCAGCCAGACCCAGGAAGCCGCCTAGCCGCATGACCTGGGCAAAGCCGCCCTTGCCGACGTACGACGGTGCAAGCCGCTCCATGAGCAGGAGTGTCGTTGGACCAGCCGCCGCTGCCACTGCGCCGTGTGCATAGTCGGACGGCCGGGCGTATCGGATCACACGCTTGAAGTGTCTGGACAGCTGTCAGAACGCGGAATACGAGGAACAGAGCCAGGAAGCTTGGGGTACGTCGCCGTGAGGCTGCCCGCTGGAGCCCCCCCGAGTCGTGGAGTGCGCTTACGGGTCATTGTCGATAAGCTATATGTTGGCGACATTGTCAGCTCAAACTTCGCTCCAAAAGTAGCATCGATACAGGCGGCTCAGTCGGTCGTACGACTGCCAATTGGCTTTGCTACACTCACAGGATAGTCGGACTGAACCACCCGGCTGGGGATGTATGTTGGTGCTGTAGAATTCGCCATGTTGTGTGCCCGAGGAAAGGAAAGCCGCTGGTTGCAGAGTCGAGCGTCGCTGGTCTGTCGAGATCTTCCGAGGATGAAGAGCCGTGTTGCTGCCTCAGGCCGCCCACAGAAAATACCACCAATCGCAGCTCCAGCAAATGTCAGTACTGTAATTGCTTAGTCATCCACTTAGTCACCACAGACGCGACGCGTCCCACTTTGCAAGGCTTCAGATCGACGGGCAAAGCGTCGCTTTCAGTCAGTGCCATATCACCTCCCCGATGGCTTCTGACGTGCGTCGACCACAAGCCCCGCCGCCGGCGGGTGGCTTCGAGGACTACCTTCCCGACGACCTGGCCGACTACGGCAGCCTGTTTAGCGACGAGCAGGATGGGGTCGACAAGTCTGGCAAGTCCAAAAAGGCAGACGGCGATGTAACTGCCGGCCTGGGAATCGACGAGGAGGTCGACGTAAAGAAGGCCGCCCGGGAACCGCGCGTGAAGCTAGACGAGACTCGGTGTGTATCTGCAGCAACTCCGCAACGTTTGTGCCTTTATGCTGACGAGCGCAAGGATCCTTTCTGCCAAAGGCATCCCGGCTCTGCGACAGCGTGCGAGAAACCTCAAACTGAAGGGCAAGGGCCACGAGGTCGGTTCTCCATTCCGCGTGCTCCTGCGCCTGCATATCGACTGACAAGCGGCCCTGCAGTTCTCCGACGCCTCCCGACTGCTGTCCATGTACCAACTGTGGTTGGACGACCTGTTTCCCAAGGCACGCTTTGGAGATGCCCTGGCCATGGTCGAGAAGGAGGGCCACAAGGCGAGCATGCACAAGATGCGAATGGAGTGGATCAACGAGTCGAAGCCGCGCGACCACGGCGGTTCTGACGCGGAACAACCGTCCGGCGAGCACGAAGAGGCGCAGCCAGCACAGCAGCCCAGTGTCCCAAGTCAGGGAGAGAAGGAACAGTCACAGCCACTTATACAACCACAGCAGGCGGGTACAAGCAGCGGCGAGACAATGGAGGAAGACCTGTTAGATGAGGACCTGTACGGAGCTTCCCCCGTGCGGCCTTCACGGAGACCGGAAGCAGACGAGGTGCCTGACGAGGACGAACTAGACGCCCTCATGGCTGAGGCGGCTGAGGCGCACGAGCCGCCGCCTGTGCCCACCAGAACGGCCATGGACGACATGGACGACATGGACGAACTAGATGCTCTCATGGCAGAGGCAGAAGCAGCACCATGACAGCGAACGCCTTGCATGTACAAGTACTTTATAGAAAGCGTAATGATTTATGCACTTATGCAGTTACGCGGTATTTGGTGCAAAACCCCGCCAAGGAGCGAAGAGCTGTGCTAGTTTCTTAGACGCTCCGTGTGGAAGGTACCACCCAAAACGGAAGCTGGCAGGCATCCTTGCCATATTCTCGCATTCTTGCATTATTCAACTGCCTCATGATGGAGACAATCCACGCGCGTGTCGAAGATGCCTCGTTCAGCAGCATCGACTCGCTACTGTTAGCGCGACGGCCACGGAGACGCAGGCCGCCGGCAGCAGCAGAGGTGATGGCGCGTCTCGAGAAGACACTGCTGCACCCACCGCAGGCGCTGCCACTCAAGATTGTCGAACGGGTTCAACAGTGCGTCTTTCTGTGCTCTGCATGTCTGTGTCCTAGGCATACGTACTGACCTTTGCAGGCGCTGGGATATGCAGGTGGACAAGACGCTTCTGTTTGAGATTGACCCACCGGACATTGGCACGCAGACCATCTTCTATCGCGGAGGACGGAACTTCCAGATTGTCGACTATGAGGAAATAGCGGCACCTCGAGACGTTGGCGGTGCAGACGGTACCCAGATGGGTCTCGGAGGTGGTGACGGCAGCAGCATTGCGGCATCATTGCCCCTCGCCGGAGTGAGCAACATGGCAGACTCGGCAGCCGACGCCGAGGAGCAGTGGCTTCAGCAGACTGTTCTTGCGAGCAACGCGGCAGCAAAGGCCAGGGAACGAGCGGCAGCAGCCAGCGCGGCCAACCTGCAGCGAGTGGTGCAGCCGGCGACCGGGGGACTGTTGGTGGCGGCGCCAGGGTTCGAACGAGGGATCCAGTTTCAGAAGAAGAAGCGAGCTGGCAGAGAGGGTAAGAAAAAGACGGGCGAGGAAGAGGACGCGGTGCAAGAAGAGGCCCGGACAGTGCGAGAAGACCTGGCCGCAGAGGGGGAGTTGGAAGCAGACAAAGACGACGAGAAAGCGGGGAATGTCGATGGGGATCGAGAGGAGGAGGAGCGGATGGACGAAAAGGACGACGAAGACGACGACGACGACATGGCGGTGGACGAGCTGCTGCCAGTGGAGTTTCCGTCATTACAGCCGAGCGGAGCAGCTCGCGGGCCCAAGAAGGAGCGACGGGAATGGGCACACATGGTGGACCTGTCGAAAGGGTCGGCCAACTTTGCCAGCCTGGCCGGAGGTGCAGACATGGCGCGAACGTGGCCGTTTGAGCTGGACGCGTTCCAGAAGGAGGCAATCTACCACCTGGAGTGCGGAGACTCGGTGTTTGTGGCGGCACACACATCGGCAGGCAAGACGGTGGTGGCGGAGTACGCGATCGCGCTGGCACAGAAGCACCAGACGAAGGCGATCTACACGTCGCCGATCAAGGCGCTGAGCAACCAGAAGTTCCGGGATTTCAAGCACGAGTTTGAGGACGTGGGGATCCTGACGGGCGACGTGCAGATCAACCCGGAAGCCAAGTGCCTCATCATGACGACGGAGATTTTGCGCAGCAAGCTGTACGGCCAGGCAGACCTGCTGCGCGAGGTGGAGTTTGTGATCTTCGACGAGGTGCACTACGTCAGCGACACGGAGCGCGGAGTGGTGTGGGAAGAGGTGATTATCATGCTGCCGGAGCACGTGTCGCTTATCCTGCTTTCGGCAACGGTGCCCAACACGTACGAGTTTGCGTCGTGGGTGGGCCGGACGAAACGGCGGGACGTGTACGTGATCTCGACGCCGAAGCGGCCGGTGCCACTGGAGCACTTCCTGTGGAGCGGCAAGGGGGTGCAGAAGATTGTGAGCGCGGACCGCAAGTGGCAGGAGACAGGATACCGGGAGGCGGTGGTGGCGAGCAGTCCGAAGACGGTGATGGTCAGCGCGAGCGGAGGGGGCAGCAGCAGAGGAGTGACCGTCCGGGGGGGTCCTAGAGGCCGGGGAGGGCCGGGCAGTCGAGGAGGACCGGGCGGTCGAGGAGGCGGAGCCGGTGGTCGAGGAGGAGGAGCCAGTGGTCGAGGAGGACCGCCTCGAGCTGCACACATGCCCGGACACATGGGCCGGACTGGCGGAACAGCATCGCTGGCACAGGACAAGACGCTCTGGGCAGACGTGGTGCGGTATCTGCGCAAGGCGACGCTGCTGCCGGCATGCATCTTTGTATTCTCGCGGGCGCGATGCGAGGAGTTTGCACAGTCGCTGGGGACGCTGGATTTTTGCGACGCGGGCGAGAAGACGCGGATCCACGCACTCTACTCCCGCAGCATTGCACGGCTGGCACGCGAAGACCAGGAGCTGCCGCAGATTGCACGGCTGCGCGACCTGGCCACACGCGGGATCGCGGTGCACCACGGCGGACTGCTGCCGATTGCCAAGGAGATCGTGGAGCTGCTGTTTGCACAGTCGCTGGTCAAGGTACTCTTTGCGACAGAGACGTTTGCGGTGGGACTGAACCTGCCGACACGAACGGTCGTCTTCTCGGACCACCGCAAGTTTGACGGGACGCGACGACGGGTGCTGTCACCGGGCGAATACACACAGATGGCCGGTCGAGCTGGCCGTCGCGGACTCGACAGCGTGGGCACGGCGATCCTGGTGCCGGCTGGCGAAGCACGCGAGATTCCACCGGCCGAGACGCTGCGCAGCTTGATCCTGGGCCAGCCCACGCGGCTGACGTCGCAGTTCCGGCTGACATACAACATGATCCTCAGTCTGCACCGGGTCGAGACGCTGCGGGTCGAGGACATGATGAAGCGGTCATTTTCCGAGAACGCGATGCAGAGCCGCCGGCCAGAGCACGAGGAGCAGGTGCGGGCTCTCGAGGCCGTGCTGGCCGAGCTGATACGGAAGCGGCCGGGATGCGACGTTTGTGACGACAGCAGCACGGCCAAGCGATCGATGACGACGTGTCACCAGGCCGCCCAGACGTTCCGGCAAGACTCGACCCAGATGTACGACAAGCTGGCCCGGCTGTCCCACGGCAACCCTCCCGTCTTTGGCCGCGGCCGACTGGTGGTCTTCCTGAACGAGAACGGTGTGCGGGCTGTCGGGGTGCTCGCGGAAGATGTGCGGATCCCGGCGGACGCTGCAGCGGCTGTCTCGCCCTCTTTGTCGGTCGTGGAGCTGCGGCCTCTGCGGACAACGGCTGACGGTAGCGACGCTCTCGCGTTTGTGCCGGCCCTGCGCTGCTTTCTGCCGCCAGCGAAGACGTCAGGGCTTGTCCGCACGGTCACAGTGCCACTGGCCCGGATCGAGCATGTGACCAGCATGGTGCTGCCGCTGGATGGCGAGGCCGAGACGGCAGTGGCATACCAGCTGACAAACGGCAAGGTCGACCTGTCGTGGGACTCGGCTGTGTGGGACGACGTGAACCTGGACCGCGTCCGCGACGTGGACATTGTCTGGTACCTGGACGATCGACGGGCCAAGGCGCAGATTGTGGCCAGCTCGGGGGCGCTGGCGTGTGCCAAGTTTGTAGACCATGTGAGTTTGTGTTTGCGTGTGCGTGTGCGCTTGTTTTCTTGTCTAACATACAAAGTACGCCCTTCGTCACGAGGAATGGACGGTGCAGGACCGACTGGCAACGCTGCGCCGATCAATGGACGACTCGACGCTGGCACTGCTGCCCGAATACGAGAACCGACTGGCGGTGCTCAAGCAGCTCGGATTTGTCAACAGCAGCGCGGTGGTACTGCTCAAGGGCCGGGTGGCATGCGAGGTGCGCACGGCGGACTCGCTGGTGCTGACGGAGACGATCCTCAACAACCTGCTGGCCGAGCTGGAGCCAGCGTCGATCGCGGCGTTGCTGTCGGTGTTTGTGTACCAGGGCAAGGACGACACGGACTTGGAGGCGGCGCCAGTGATCAGCGCAGAAATAACACGCGGACTGACGGCGGTGTATCGGATCCGCAAGGAGGTTGTGCAGACGCAGGAGCAGTTCCACGTGCTGTCGGCGGGCGACGAGGTCGAGTCGGCATCGCGACTGCACTTTGGGCTGATGGAGGTGGTGTACGAATGGGCCAGCGGCAGTCCGTTCAAGACGATCGCTGGCATGACGACGGAGCAGGAGGGCACGATTGTGCGGACGATTACGCGGCTGGAAGAGACGTGTCGGGAGGTGCGCAACATTGGGCGGATTATTGGCGATACGACGTTGGAGACGAAGATGAATGGGGTGAAGGAGGCGATTATGCGAAATATCACGACAGTGCCAAGTTTGTATTTATGAGTGGGGGGAGAGAGATGGGGGTGAAGATGGGGAGGAGATGGGGTGAAGATGGGGAGGAGATGGGATGATGATGGGGGTGATGGGGGTGATGGGGAGAATGGGTGATGGGGATGATGATGGGGATGATGATGGAGATGGAATTAACGATGGGGATGATGGACGATGGGGATGATGAACGATGGGGAGGACGATACGATACGATCACAACAAACAATTATCACAAAATCACAAATCACAAATCACAATAATCAGAATCTCAGACCATCAACACAATCAAATGATCAATGAACAAGTTGAATCATCCGCTGTGAATGGCAACAGAACAGGACATTTAAGAACAGACAACAAGTCCCGATGAAACCTAACTAGGGACAAGAACACCATTCGCCAACGCCATGACTTACTGGACTCAGGATTGATACTCGACTGCAGGCTGATCTCTGCACCACTCAACTGCACCTCTCCATCCCCACTCACGCCCTCAATGCCCTCAAACGCTGCTGCAACGCATCCTCCTCCTCAGGCGTGGGCTCAGCAGCAGCCGGCTCACGCACTGGCTCCGTCTTACTGACCTGGGCCGCGTTGAGCTCTTGCGACAGCTCGACGCCAGCATCGTCAGCCAGCTTGCCCAACAGCTCGTGGACGGCGTCGTCCGACACCTGGACAGACGTGTTCTGGGTCATGGCGTCGGTGTAGATGCTGTTGGACATGGCATAATCCTCGTTCTGCGTCCGGTACTGCTCCAGGGCCACCAGCGTGCGCTCCGGGTTGACACTGCGCTGTGCTCGGCTCATCGTGCGTGACGACTGCTGCATCATGGCCGTCATCCGGTTCATCGCGTTGTTGGCCTGGATCTGGGCCACCGACAGCTCGGCCATGTCGGCGGCCTGGTCCATCTGCGTGGCGATGGCCTGCTTCGCCAGTAGCATCCGCGCCTTCTGGGCCGCCTGTTGGGTTTCTCCTTTTTTGAGGAGCTGGCACGTCAGCAAAAATGAGGCTATTCCGACTTTCCGACCACGCAGACACCCACATTCTGGATCTGCTTCCGCAGCTCGCCGTCCTGCTTGGCTGCCTTTTGCGACTCGCGACGGGCCTGTTTGGCATGGAACTGCATCCTAGTTAGTTGCTCAGTGCTCAGCTTGCTCAGTGCTCAGTGCTCAGTGCTCAGCTTGTCGATCGCCTACCCGAGCCTGGAACTCCGTCTGCATATCGCGGGCGAGCTGTTTCTGCGACATGGTGCCGGCGAATATGTCGTCTGATCGATGGGAATCTCGGTCGCTTTGCACGTCGCTCTCGCCAATCGCCAAGTCGCTGTTCGCAAGAATCAAGTTGATGTTCGAATCGACAATCTGTCATTCGTCATCCCGCCTCAGGCCACGTGATCATCCCCTCAAACCACGTGATCAACCGCGCCTCAGGCATCCACGACACGAAACCCCCCCTAAATTGCATGTTGCTTGTCGTCTCCTCTTTCCAGCCTCTCATCGACAGAGCGCGTTTGGCGCGCAAACATCAACTTCTCTTGGACTCACGTATTCGCGGCCGAGCACCGTCCCGCAGCCCCATCCTGTCTGCTCTGGCGATGGCTGTTCCGGCCAAAGCCGCCCGCACGGGCGTCTCGCCTATTTCTGCTCAGAATCCCTCATTCTCCCCATCATCGTCATCGTCAACACCCATTTCCAGCTCGTCCAGCCTCTTCGCGCAGCCGAGTCGGTGGCTGCGGTCCTACGATGACTTTATTGCCCGCAATCTCGGCCAGGTGTCGCAGATCGAGTCGGCTCTGCGCTCGTTGACCTATATCATTCCAGGCCGCTTTCGCGACGCCGAGATCGCGTCCGAGACCATTCACACGGGCGTCCAGCTGCTGTCGCTCTACCACGATATGCTGCTGTTGCGGACACCATCTGGCACGGCCACCGTGTCGTCCACTGCGGCCTCGCGGCCTCCAGGCCCTTCACCTCCACCTCCCTCTCAACACACGCGTTACACGCGCTACTGGATTGAGAAGAGCCCCTTCTACCGCCGGGTGGCAGTCGTGTTGCGCATTGTTCGCTATACTGAGCTGCTGTGCGAGATGGCTGCCAAGCGGCGCGGAGAGCGTCTGCGCTGGCGGGTCGTCGTGCTGATCGAGGCCATCAAGGCCATCTGCCGTCTGTTGCTGCTGCGTGTCACACGAGGACGCACTCTGGTGCGGCCAACAATGCCGATGCGACAGCTGCCAGCTGAGGCCGGAGAAGACGAGCTGGAGGAGGAGCTGGACGAGGGCGACGAGTGCGACGAGGAGGCCAACCAGCACAAACAGGACAACCAAAGCAACGAGACTGCAGCTCCTCATCTCACACCTCCGCTTACAGCTATTCAGCCAAATCCCATCAGCCAGAAACAGCTCTCACCACAGCCGCCATTGTCGCCGCCACCGTCGCCGTCTCCAGCCAAGGCCACGGCCGTATTGCCACGCGCGACCCCACTGACAGCCCCCCCTTCGCCACCACCCTCGTCCTCGTCCTTCTCCGCAGCAGCCTCGCAGCAGGCCAAGGCCTGGACTATGCCCCGCACCGGAATGGCCATGCCGCCGTTGCCGCAGCCCGGCGATATCTCGGCCTATCTGCAGGGCCGCGTGTTGACAGCCGACGACATCAAGGCCGCTCCACGTCTGCTCAACCGGCTGCGTGGCTCTGGTCGTGCTGCCGAGGTGATGCACATCCTGGCCCCTGTCGTCTTTGCGGCTGCGCTCGCCCACACAAACTTAAACAAGAAGAACGGCAGCAGCAGAAACCAGTTGGCTGCTTGGACGCCCTGGCTGGCCGGCCTCGCCATGGAGTGTGCTGCCCGCCAGCTGCGCGACTACGACAACAACGGACTGCGCACCACAACACTCGAGCACGACGAGTGGACCCGACGCGGCTGGTCCATGGGCTGGTGGTCCATGCGTGGCGCCTTTTACGAACACGCCATGAAGGGCGTCGTGGCCGGCGTGCGGGCACGCGTGCCTTCGTTCGTCGGCGGCATTCTCGAGGACTACGAGTACCTGTGGGAGAACTACTACTTTAGCACCAGTCCGTGAGATGGCTGTGGAGCCCTGTTACATTATGCCTTTCCTTTCTTGTCTCATTAGTTTGTATCTTAATAGCACGTGACCCGTTGTGGAATATGCACAAGTGTCGGTGAAGATGCATGATAGACCGCCTCGAGCCCGACGGGTGGATCGATGTGTTGGCCTTGGAGCGCATGAGGTTGTATCGGACTGTTGAGAGGGACGGTACTCCGTGATACGTACAGAGTGCGGAGTACGGAGTATGTATCTTACTGCAGAATTGCGTTGCAGATGAGAGGTCACGTGATGCGACTGTATTTTAGCGCCACGTGATATGTATTGTAATGTTCAATCACAATATACAGTACTCGTACGACATCGCCAACTTCTGCCAAGGCATAGTAGTTAATAGTTAATAGTTATGGTCATTCATCTCTTCGGATCCCAAAGCAACCACAGACGCCACGGGACAAAGTCAGCCGACTTCCAATCCCACACCCAGTCCAGATCCCTGCGCTTTTAATACACTCAAAACACAACTTCTAGTTCAGTCGCCGGTGTATGTTGCCACCAAACGCCCGAGTCCTGCGTCGCTTCCATCCCGGCAGTCCCTTTGATAAGGGCTGCTTGTTCTGACAGCCCTTGCCTTGTCCGATCGTGTTGGCGGTAATGCTCGCTTCCGGCGAAGCCCCGACGCCGCGCTTCTCGTAAACCCGCAGCGTCCAGAGCAACGTGACCAATGCCTCCTTGGACGGGAGCGAGGCGCGGCCGCCCGGCCATGGCCAGGCACCGTCCGTCGCGCCGTCCGTCGACAGCTGAACAAGCCGCGTCCCAGCCGCGCCAGTCTCTCCGCCCACCCGGACAACGTCAAGTGGCTTCTCAGAACACACCAACCGCAATACCCGCATCGTCGCATCCGCTAGAGGACGCGCCAGTATGGGGTTGCTGGTCAGGATCTTCCGAAGCACCTTCAGTCTCAGGGTCGAAGAAAGACGGCTCGCCTGGGACGAGGCCGGAGCTGCCAACGAGGACGTCGTAGCCAGATGGCTGCTGCGCCCCGTCCGCATTGAGGAAGTCGTTGATGTCAAAGCCTGCGCCAAGGAGCGGCGGTAGGGCCTCGTTGTCAACCAGATAATTGAACTCAGAACTGCCCGAGTCGGGGGAATCGAGAAATCCCGCCTCAAGAACAAAGCTATCAGGGTCAGAGGATGACGGAAAGCCAAGAGAGCCGTCGTAGAGAGAGAGGTCAGCATCAGCTGGCAGAGCAAGGCCGTGTGCGCCAGCGTCAACGGCTGCGCCATCGTCCAGCCCCGGGGCACCTCCGCCGACAGACACTGCAGGTCTGGGCACAGCGTCGCAGCAGGACGTTGTGTCTTGTCGGGGGAGGGCCCAAGGAGGGACGATGCCAGAGCGGCGACGTCGGCTGTTGGCTGGGCCAGGTCTTGGAGTAGCTGTTGCTGGTGCATCGGTTGTGGCAGCGAGAGCGGCACGGGCTGTTGTTGCCTTGGCTCGTGGCCGTCGCTGTCGGCCGTCTCGCCAGACAGGTCGCGAACCGGGTTGAGCGGTGGCGAGAGAGAGCCGGGGTCGATGGTGTTTGCGTCTTGCGGCGACATGAAGCCGCCGCCGAGGAGGGACGCGTGGCCGTCCTGCGAGCTGAAGAGCTCCTGCGAGAGAGTGACGGGCGTGCTCCGGCTGGACGTCATCACGGCTGACTTGCCCTCGGCCTGGGTCAGCCGCTGGTACAGCATCAGGTTCTCCTTCTGGGCGTTGAGCAGGAGCGCTTCCAGCTCCTTGTTGCGCTCCTCAAGTGCCTCAACCTCGAGCCGCTTGCGCTCGCGAGACGACTGGGCGGCGCGGCGGTTCCGCAGAACCCGTTCTACCCGCCGCTGCTCCTTCTCGTCTTCGGTCTTGGCACGTTTTCGTGGCGGCAGATTGGTCTTGGGCTCGGGCAGCACCTGGCCCCATGACTTCCGCTTCTTGGTCTTCTTTTCTGTGGCCGGGCAATCTTCCGTCTTGATCATTCCCGCGTCGTCTAGGTCGAACGAGACCGACTTCTCGCGATGCTCATCCTCATCAATGACCGACACGTCTGCGCCATCCAGACTGTGTGGGGTAGCGGGTGCAGATGGTGAGGCAGATGCTTGTGAGAAGAGCGATGAGTACACCTCGCCGGGGGCAGACAGGAACGACTCCGCCGGCGACGTCTCCAGCTTGACGGACATGTCGAGGACGAGACCAGCCCGTCTAAGCGGATGTGCAGTGGAGGGGATGATTTGTTTGTTTTGGAGGTCTTGTGTTTGGAGGTCTTGTGTTTGGAGGTCTTGTGTTTGGAGGTGTGTTTGGAGAGTTTGTGCTGTCTGATACTCGTTGATTCGTTTGTGCAAATCATTGGCTGTCCCTCAGATGAAGAACCAGAGATCTTCTTTAGGAAGCCGCTATATTGCTGCCTACGCCAACTAGGGGCGGGGATTCAGACGGATGACTCGTACTCCTGCTGATGGTGTTTCCAAACACAAGGCAGAAGGCGATCTTTATGTAGAGGACACGTTGGCAAAAGAGGCCATGACTGCCTCAGGCAGCAGGTCGCAAACAGTGGGGCGTCTCAGGGGGAGGCGTGGGAGAGAGCCCCGATTGGTGGACGTGAGTGTGGGGCCCTCAGCACGCCACCATATTACGAGCAAATTGGCACGGCCTGGCAGAAGTGACATGCAGCGAGGCAGCGGTGTCTAGAGGTACTTTGTCGGCCCAGGCAGGGATGAAACCAGCGAGCGAGGACGAAGCACGCACTGTGGGGCGACTCCGCCGGAAAGGGCAGGCCAGCAGTGTTGGGGGCGAACAGGGCAGTTCGGGGCTCCATCTCCCTGCGTTAGTGCGACGACCAGACGAGGCAAGGCAGAAGAAGAAGAAAGGAGGGAGAAGAAAGGGGGGCCCTCAAGGGCGGAACGTGCTCAGCCAGCGTGCCAGTGAGCGGCTGCAGGTGGCTGTTGTGCTGGCTGGCCGCAGCTTGGGTAAATGAATAGGACTTGTTTGGGTGTTTTGCACGAGCACGATGAGATACACGTAAGCTAGACGGCCGTCAGCGTTTGCACAAGTCTGACTATGGCTACGCTATAGTGTTAGCTGTTACACTCAGCTGACGACTTCGAGGCAGTGCGGCTATCTTTAGACATCGTATGAACACTGTGTGTGCACTGTATTATCGAATCTTCTACGGAGTACAGTCGAGATTGCTGGCAATCTAGCTTACATACCCTGGGTCTCCAGGCTCCGTAAACAGCAAGCGAATCTGTGCTGGCCGAGTGATCCGCTATACGAGTACTCGTATCTTGCATCCGCACCCTGGTTTATGTATACATCGTAAGATACGTTGTACATACTGCATCTTATCATCTCATCCACTTTGGGCAGAGTTGCCGCGAAAGAGGCAGGTGTTGGGCGGAAGGGATGCAGATTTGTAGACCGCCATTAATGCTCCGTTCTACTACATTGGCCATTATGCATGCTATGCTACTTACAGGGCCTGCCTACTCCGCACATACGTCGTAGAATGTACGTATCTCACGGACTACGAGTACGTTCTCCGTACTTACTCCGAATGCCACCAGGATCACGTGATTGAATCTACTCCACACAAATCTAGTCTAGCCCCAGCCAATCAACACGTGTATTTCCGCACGTGATTGGACTGTGTCTTCTCTTTGCTTATCCTATTATCTCCTCTTATCACATCTATCTCCACAGCTCGCCACTGCGCTCGACAAGATGGAAGAAGAGGACAGAGGTACGAGGGAACTTTGAGGGAATTGGCCATGCGTTATGTCGCTGACTAGCTGCAGATTCGACCGCGCAGTCGGAGAACGACCAGGACGAGGTGATGGAGGACGTGGACGACGCGGAAAACGACCGCGAGGGGGAGGGGGATGAAGAGGACCAGCTGGACGAGGAGGCGGAAGCGGAGGCGGAAGCTGACGCGGAAGCTGAAGCTGAAGCAGAAGCAGACGCCGAAGCAGAAGCTGAAGCTGAAGCTGAAGCTGAAGCAGACGCAGACGCCGAAGCAGAAGCTGAAGCAGACGCAGACGCCGAAGCAGAAGCTGAAGCAGACAGAGAAGGCGAGACCGAGACAGGCGGCGGGTCACCAGGCAAGAGGAGTTCTCGCAGCACAGCCGCAGCGGACGGAACGGCAGTGGACTCGGCGGAGACGATGGCAGCGACGCGGCAGCGAACAGGAAGCGCGTCGCCGGCAGCCATGCAACGGGTATGGGCCAGAGCAGTGACAGCACGGATGTACGACATTGTGCCGACGATGGCGGCACCACAGGCGACGAGCATCAACGCGCTGGCCGTCACGCCGGACCTGCGCTTCATCATGACCGGCGGCTCAGACGGCTACATTCGCAAGTACGACGGGCCCGGCACCATCAACGGCAAGCAACTGCTGACCGTGGCCCAGCGCCACCCGTTTGTCGACAGCGTCGTCAAGGCCGGCATCCTGATGTCGTACTGGGAGAACGACGAGCCGCCGCCGGGCAGTGGTGGCGCTGTCGGGAGCGGCAGCAGTGGCGGCGGTCTGGGCGGCGGGTCTGGCATGACAGCCACAACAGCAGCAGTGGCCGCTGCTGCAGCACGCAGTGCGGCCGAGGACCACATCCTGTCGCCGGTCTACTCGCTGGCCGTGCACTCGCACGGCCTCTGGCTGCTGGCCGGCACAGAAGGCGGCGGCATCAATCTGCAGAGCGTGCGGCACGACGAGGGCAAGCGCATCACCAGCCTGCTCGGCCATAGCAATGCCGTCAGCGTGCTGCAGCTGGCGCCCGACGAGCGGAGCGTCTTGAGCGGCAGCTGGGACAAGAACATTTTCGACTGGGATCTTAACACAGGTCACGTGCGCCGCCATTTCGACGGCACCGGCGGTCAGGTCTCGGCCATGGAGCTACGGCCGGCCAGCGGCGCGCCCATCGCGTCACAGGACGACCAGTCGGCAGCAGCAGCAGCAGCAACGGCAACAGGGCGAAGCGGACTGGGCGTCGATTCCACCTTTTCGTCCAACAATGGCCAACCGCTGACTAATGGCATCTCCGTGCACGACGGCGCGACCAGTCGAGAGACCATTGGAGAGACCGGCCTGGGCACGACAGCCGGGGCTGGATCAGCCGGCGGTGTGGGCGCAGGTGCATCAGCGAGCGGCGCATCGGCCACGATCAACGGCGACGACCCCATCCCCGACCACGAGTCGCTGTTTGGCAGTCCGGGTGCACCGCTCTTTGACGACAGTCTGGGCGGAAATCCGTTTGGCGACGACGACGGCGGCATGGCCACGGCTGTCGACAGCTTCGAGCAGGACGTCGACATGGTGCTGGACAGCAGCAACAACAACAACGACGATGACGACGCTGCCGCCACCGATGCCTTTGGTGACTCTTTTGGCGCCGATACCGCCGCTTCTATCTCTGCTCTTTCAGCCTCTGCTACAGCGCCACCTCTCGACGACGACCCGCCAGCCATAGACTCCATGGCCGACCAGCCATTTACGCCGGCCGCTCTCCAGCAGCAGCTGTCGGTCCAGACCCATGGCCCCGACTTGGTCGACGTCCCGCTGCTCGCGTCCTCCGCCATCGAACCGCCCGCATCGCAGACTGAGCCCAGCTCCCAGGCCACCCAGACTGCTGTCGACACCACCCAGACGTCCCAGATCAAGTCAGAGGCCGCCCTGCCATCTCAGCACGGCTCTCCCCCGCCCGTCTCCTCTCCTTCGGCTCTCGTCTACTCGTCGCAACCGCCTCCGGCTGAGTTCGATCCCACACAGGTCTCTGAGACCACCTTTTTCTCTGCCAGCATCGACGGCACCATCCGCATCTGGGACCGTCGTCAGAGCCTGCCTGTCGCCCGCATTGGCAACCGGCCTGGCGTGCCGCCCTGGTGCATGGGTGCCTGCTGGAGCCCTGATGGCAACCGCATCTACGCCGGACGTCGCAATGGCATCGTTGAGGAGTTTAACATCCATCGTGCCCGCAGCTCCTGGAAGCCTGAGCGCTCCCTTCGCTTTCCTGCCGGTAGCGGGCCTGTTAGTGCTGTCCGCGCCATGGTCAATGGCCGTCATCTTGTGTGGTGAGTGTTTTTTGGTTTTTTTTCCTCTTTTTTCTTCTTTTACTTTATTCTTTTTCAACCCTCTTCTTTTCTTCTTCTTTCTTCTCCCTAACCCAATAGTGCCTCCCATGACATCCTCCGTCTCTACGACCTCAACGACGCCGCCTCTAGGACCTCCAGTGTCCCCTTCCTCATCATCCCCGGACCCCCACGCGCCGGCGTCATCTCACACCTCTACATCGACCGCACTTCGCGCTACATGTTTTCGACCGCCGGCACTCGTGGCTGGGAGGGCACAAGCACCGAAGCCCTGATCGGCTACGAGATCAACTCCGTCGTCAGCTAGGAGGTACCACGATAGACTTCGGAAAGTACGAAAGCCAGGACCAGAACCAGAATGGGCTTGCGAGCCTCATCCACGAAGAAGATGGCTTGGCGAAGTCGGCTACGCTAAAAGGCACAGCGTTCGTCCGTACAGTTATCACTACGGTGCTGCCACATACCTTTAGGGCAGGAATACAGACCTACGTACAGCACAAGGCAGCTTCGTGCCAATGCTACCTACTGCTTTATTTCCCTGGTCTATATAAAATGCCACAGGTCCATTCGCCAGATGGCCTTCCAGCCTCGACCGCCCGAGCTGCTACAATGCAGATGGTATTTCCCCCATGCAAAAACAAGCGAGGCCCAAAGTACAGAAAAATAGAGAGCACGCAAACGCAGACAGCCAGATATGCAGCCAGGAAAAGACGTGGAAGCATTGTTTGCACACCAAGAAATATGCTAATGTATGTAACTAGCTGGCGCTTTAAAGGCCGAGCGTATTATGTATGCGCCGTTCAGCACATTTCAGAGACACCGACGTGTAGCAGGACCGGTTCTGCCAGTGGACTGGGGCAACCAAGAGTATCTCCGCCAACGTCCGCGGAGCAGCCGCTCGCAACAAACAGCGGCGTGTCACCAGCCCTGCTGGATGCCGGGCTAGGATGTGACCCAAGAGACGGCTGGGAGTCGCTCTGGCCAGACTGACTGCGACTGCGGCTGTGACTGTGACTGTGGCTGTGGCTGTGGCTGTGACTGTAGCTGCGGCTGCGGCTGCTCGGAGACCCACAGCCTTGGAGAGACAATCGGCCAGCGTCGGAAAGATCGCCCGCTGCTGCATTGCTGCTGTTGACCAGTCGAGAATCCTACTTCGTCGCCCGGTCTGTGGGGGTCTTCCACAAGCCGTAGTCGCCCTCGCAGTTCTTCCACATCTTGATCGTGCCGTCCTCCGACCCGGTGGCATACAGCTTTCCGTCCGGAGAGAAGGCGACCGACCAGACAGGTCCGTGGTGGCCCTTGAGAACATCTGACTGGTTAGCGAACAGAAGAGGGAAACAGAAAAAAAAAAAAAAAAAAAAAACCGAACCAATCTCGTTGCCATCCTCCCAGGAATACACCCGCACCCAGGTGCCCGGCTCCTCGCCCACGATGAACTTGCGGCCCTTCAGATCGAGCCCAACGCTGGCCACGCCGTGCGACAGCTGAAAGTCCTTGATCTTGTTGTCGAACTGCTCGCCGTCCCAGAAGTACACCGACTTCCCGGCGGCCGCCGCCAGCACCGGCTTGCCGCCGCCAATGTCTGACGGGCTGCTGTAGCCCTGTGCCAGCTCGATAACCTCGCAGGACTTGATCTCGCCGTCCAGCACCTCCTCGCGGACACAGCTCAGCGACGGGACGTCAAACCAGCGGAGCGTGTTTCCAGACGCCGTGATCAGGATGGTCGGCTTGTTCGTCCACACGATGAACTTGATCGAGTCCTTGTGCACGCCGGCTCCAATCTCAAAGGCCGCCCCGGCCTCGAGGGTAACCGACTCTATTGGCGCGGAAGCGGACGGCGAGCTCGGTCGAGGTCTGGTCTCAGCCAGGTCGAAGATGCGCAGCTTCTTCTCAAAACCACCGGTAGCGATCATATCTGCATTATGGGGAGGGTAGGCAATGGCGCGGACGATGTGGTTGTGCTGGAGCGTGTAGAGGAGCTCGCCCGTATGGGTGTCCCAGATCTTGCTACGAGAACGGGTTAGGAGCTGGCGCGTCGCGTTAGTTTCGCTGGAAGCCGGCACCACTTACGCTGTAAAGTCGGCCGAGGCCGTGGCAGCCGTCGAGATGTCGTGGCTCAGCTTAGCCTGCCAGACGGCACCCTTGTGGCCGATAAAGGTGCCAATCCTGTCTCGTTAGCAGCTGGCAGTTGTGCTGGCTAGCCCTCCGTTGCAACGTACCAGTCGCCCGTACGGCCGTCTCGGAGGATAGGATTTCCATCTGGAGCAGAGTCAGCCAGCTTCTACGGCGAGGTCGGCGAGCAAAATGGTCCTCACCCTTGCAGGCTGAAATGAGGTAGTAGTTCTCGTCACGGGCCAGAGACGAGAAGCCAATGTGTGGCACCGGACGAGAATGGCCGTGGCAGGTCAGTGGCACATACTGCCGGCCATCAGGGGGTACGCCGGTCATTGGTGCTGTCTGTGCGTCGTTTCGAGAGAGGGCGGAGGAGGCCGTGGTGCTCGACACGGATGTCGAAGATGGAGGCTGGAGAGAGGCAGAGACAGGAGACTCGACTCGGATCTCAGCAGAAAAGATCTGTCGGTGAAGGGATTTCGAGCAGGGAAAGAGCGTGTAGGACCAGAGATGCAAGGCACAGAAGGCGCAACCGTCGGACAGAGGCCAGCAAGAGCTGCAAAAGAAGGAGCGTTTCGGTCGTATAAAGTCGTGACGTAATAGCAGTTTTCCCAGACCGTGTCCAAAGAGCGAGAAATACAGGGCGAGAGCACAAAAGACTAACGAGAAGCAGAGCAGAGCAGGCAGACCCAAGGAAAAGGGAAGCAGGTTGTGCTTTATTTTATTTCGGGGTTTCATCGAGTAGGAGCGCCACAAGCGCCACAACTCTATCACGACGGCGGGGTAGGTGCGATCCACTGCAGACGCAGAGCTTCGCCCACGGCGATTAGTCAGCATGCTTTACAAACAAGCACATCTAGGCCGCAGCCTCTTTTCCCACTCTCGACAGCAACCTTGAACCGACTCTTCTCGCCGCTCAGAACAAGGCCACGATGGCGGACAGCAACGGCGACTTCCAGCTCTCGGCCAGCCTGGCCGGACACGACAAGGATGTAAGTGGAGAAGGCGATGCACCGTTGCGCCGTTGAAGCTGCAGACCACTTGCTCACGCCCACAGGTTCGTGCCGTCTGCTTCCCTGCACCGGGCACAGTCTTCACGGCTTCCCGCGACTGCACGGTCCAGGCCTGGCACGAGTCCACGGCGAGCCCGCCCACATATGCGGCAACGCTGCTGGCACAGGCGCCCTACTCGTTCAACTCGCTCGCCTATCTCCCGCCGTCCGAAACGCGGCCCCAACACCCAAACGGCCTCGTTCTGGCCGGAAGCCAGGGCCACACGATCGAGGTACGGCAGCCCGAGTCGAACGTGTCGGAGCCCCGCGTGGCCCTGCTCTCGGGCCACGCCAGCAACGTGTCGACCATGGACGTGTCTCCCAGCGGCGACTTTGTCGTCTCGGGCGACTGGGACGGCCGGGTGAAGCTATGGAGCACGGCAACGTGGGAGTTGCAGCTGGACCTGCCTGGGCCAGACCTCAGCGACAAGCAGCGGGCGATCTGGGCCGTGCTCGCGTACAACGACAAGATTGTGATTACGGGCTCGGCCGACCACGTCATCCGTGGATACACGCTGCAGGGGTCGCACGACGGCGGCGAGCTCAGGGCTGGTGTGGTGATCCGCACGCCTGACGTGGTGCGGGCGCTGTGCCGCGTGCGTAAACATGTCGGTGGCGCCAAGATTGCGAGTGCCGGCAACGACTTCTTGATCCGGCTGTGGCAGTTCAACGGCACCGAAGTCGGCGTGCTGCACGGCCACGACAGCTTCATCTACGCACTGGACAGCCTGCCGACCGGCGAGCTGGTCAGCTCCAGCGAGGACCGTACCGTGCGCATCTGGCGAGACACGTCCTGCATCCAGACCATCACGCTCCCGGCTCTCTCTATCTGGTCCGTATCGGTGTGCCAGCAGACGGGCGACTTTGCCACCGGCTCCAGCGACAACCTGGCCCGCATCTTCACGCGGAGCCACGACCGTATCGCCGCTCCGGCCGTGCTGCAGGAGTTCCAGGAGGCTGTCCAGCACTCGGCCATTCCGCAGCAGCAAGTCGGTGACGTCAACGCGAGCACGCTGCCCGGGCCAGACTTTATCGAGACCAAGTCCGGCACGAAGGAGGGACAGACGGTCATGATCAACTCGGGAGGCGGCAACATCAGCGTGTACCAGTGGTCTGTAGGCAAGTAACCATCCGCCCTGCGTCTCGTTCGCACACATGCTGACACTCTGTGCAGGCCAGAACCAGTGGCTCCTTGTCGGCACCGTGGTGGACTCGTCCGCTGCAGAGGCAGGAAATGCAGCAGACAACGCCTTCACTCTAGACATGGCGCCTCCAGCCAACCAAGGGCCACCAAAGCCGAGCATCAGCCATCCGCTCGGCACGCAAGCCGTGTTTGCCACGCTGCTTCAGAGCAATTTTGCCCGTGAGTAGGCCAGAGGAGACAAGGGCGAACGGACGACGACTGACACGCTCGCAGCCGTTCTCAAGCGCATACACACGGTGAACAGCACTCTCGACGATGGATCTGCGATGGATGCCGAGCAGCTGGCGAGGTTGGACGCCTTGGTGCAGACTCTCGGCAAGGAGGTGCCCCAGATAGCCGCCGCAGTGCCGGCAACAGTGCGGCCGACGACAAGGACGTTTGCCCTCGACGCCGACTCGGTGGCGCTGGTTCTGCGACTGGCCACGACCTGGCCGTACAAGGACCGGCTGCCCAGCCTCGATCTGCTGCGGTGCATGGCCGCATCGCCGTCCGTGGCCACGTACAGCGACGGCGAGGGGCATAGCGTGCTGGACGCGCTTCTGCCGAGCGTCCTCGCCTTCCCGGCTGATGCCAAGGCGGCTGAGAACAACAGCATGATGGTGTTGCGGTTGATGACTAATCTCTTTGTCACCGCCGCCGGCCAGCAGCTAGTGGCCAAGAATGCCAAAGGCGCCGTGGGCTTCCTCTCGGACGTGCTCGACTTTAGCGAGCGCAAGACCCGGAACTTGATGGTGGCACTGGCGTCGGCAGCAAGCAACATGACGGCATTTGCACTACGGGAGCACGAGGCGAAGAGCGAGTCAGCCTTTGGCGGAGAGACACTGGCCAAGCTGATCAAGGTGCTGGCGGTGCCGGTTTTGGATCTGGCCGACGGCGAGGTGGTGTATCGGTCGCTGGTGGCGCTGGGCAACCTGGCCAGCATACCGGGCGGCGAGTATGCGCATCACTTGCGCACGGCCGGGGCGAAGTCGTGGATCAGCGCGGCGACCGACAAGATCAAAGAAGAGAGGATACGGTCGATCGGAGAGACGATTCTCCAGCTGCTCTAGGCTCGTTCAAACGGTGTTTATGAATTATGGTATGCTGCCGGCCAGGGTATGATAACAATGGAAGAGTGCGGTGCAGAGACAGCACCAAATATAAATACAAATTCGTGGACCCCAGCCCGGTCCTTTCGTCGTTCGTTGCCCCAAACGCCAGTCTATATATGTACACAGGGCGAGTCCCAGACAGCCCAGTCCGACCGCCAGTCCGACAGGTCGGCCAGTGCTTACAGCAGCAGCCACAAGCCGGCGACGAGGAGCGGCAGCCAGCGGATGGCGAGCGAGCCACGGGCAGCGGACGGGGCTCCCGCGCCGGACGTGACGTTGGTGGCGACCTTGGTGGCGATGGTGTAGAGGGTGGAGAAGCCAATATCGGTGCTGTTGAAGCAGTTGGTCTCGTTGACGGGATTGAGACGCGAGTCGTTGTTGTCGACAAAGGTGATGTCGACGCACTGTTTTGTCAGTACAAGGAGCAGAACAAGACAAGGGCAATACAGAAACTCACGGAAAACAAAGAGGCGCCATGCACGGCCAGTTCAACGACCTGGATGGTGGCATTGTCGCCCACCTTGACATTCGCGTTGGCCGGCAGCGGAACCTGTGGCAGACAGATGGTGCCTGGATACGGGTTCTTGGACGGGCCGGTGATGCCAAACTGCGAGACCATGACATTGGACATGTTGCCCGGACCGCCGTCAGGGCCGTCGGTCCCGAAGCCCATGTTGATGAAGAGCTGGGCAGTGGCATGGCCCTGGAACCAGCCGGGCTGGAATGACACGGCGCCGCCACCAATGGGCCAAAAGGTGCGGTTGGTCGTGAGCTTCATGCCACCGCACGGGTATATCCACTGCATGCCGTAGGGAAAGGTTGCGTTTTCTATCAGATTGTCGCCTCGCCAGCCAGGATAGACGATGACGGTGTGTGCCGAGACCAGGGCGGCGCCGAGGATGGCAACGAGAAGCGAGAGCGAGGACATGGCGGATGGTGCTGCCGGTTGCGATGGGAGAGCTTGGAGGCGACAGGAGAGACCGCAAGCAGAGGCCGAGAAGTGCAGGAAAAAGGTCGATGCCGAGAAGGATTGGCGACAGAGTGTGGGTGGTCTAGGCCATATCTACTCGCTCGGCCCTGCTCGCTCGGAGCAGCAGCGCTCTGCTGTCGGGAATGTGACGGCACATGCAGTAGGCAGAGTTGGCTGGCCAGGACGAGAAGTGATTCCCCCTCTCTGCTCGCCCGTGGGCCAATCACATCGCCGTGCTCCTCCGCCTCTGGCTGCTCGAACCGCCCGGCCTTCTGGCGAGCGGTTCTCTGGCCTGCCGGCCAATCAGACTGCCAGCCAGCCATGCTGACCCCTGCCAGAACCACTTTTCGTCGTCACAGCATCAGCCAATGGCAGGCGGAGCGGCACGAGCGAGCAGCGACTCGCCGTCGAACCCCCGTCAATGGCCAGACGAGGCCGTTGCAGATCGCTGGCTGGACCGTCTGTCGCACGCGCTGGGGAAGGACCGTGTCCGTACGATCATCAGGTGGCCGTGCGATGCCAATCTGTCTGGAGAAGTTGGTCCCGGATGAGTGTCAGACGAGTCGCAACACAGGTGAGACTGCGCGCAGGACGCTTGGCGTAAGCGCCGGCATCAGTCCACGGGTGGAGGAAGTGATCTTTTGGGTTGCATCTATGTGTACGACGGCTGTCTGGTGCATATGTGAACACAAGGTGTCTTGTGTTGTGCAACGGTCTTTTATTTGGTGAGTTGGAGTACAGAGTACGAGTACAGAGTGCACAGAAAACACAGAAAGGTGTACTGTTGTGTATTGTATAGTGCAACGGTATTCTGTTGAGCCGGGTACAGTGTGCACAGTGTTCGATTGCTGTCCTGTTTAGTGCAACTCTGTTTGGTCCATAAGTTGGTACAGAGTACGGATACGGGTACACCAAATAAGGTGTACCCTGTTCTGTCTTTGTACAGTGCAACGGTCTTCTGTTGCTGAGTGCAGTGTGTTTCTGTTGTGCTGTTCAGTGAAACCTGTTTGGTGCATATATGTACCCACTCCGTACGCCTTTCGTCTTTAGTTGCATGCTTGTTTGGTGCATATATGAGGTACGCCTTTTGTGAGATAGTCGCCAAAGTCTGCTTCACCTCACCACTGCAACCTGCAGCACCATGTCTGCATCGCCACCCGCTATTCCTGACGACGACAGCGCCAACTCTGCTTCGCCATGGACCGTCGTCAGGGTCAAGGGCAGCCACCACAGGGGCTCCGGCCGCCGCGGACGCAGTGCTGCCGCCCTAGACTTCCATCAACCAGAGCCCATCCGATCGTCGGCCACGGGCCCGGCCTCTGCGGCCGACATTGAACATATCCGGCGCGAACACGCACGTATGGCGATAGAGCTCAGCGTACAGCCGTCGTGGCGCCACATCACCGCCTGGGTCGCCGACAATGCGCCCGGCCATGCAGCCGTGTCCCGGGCCGTCTGTCTTGGTGCCGGGTCATTTGGCAGTCCCCTTGACGGTGGAGAGGCCATTCGTCGTGCCCATGTCCAGACATCCGTGTTCCTGTCGATTGTCGACATTCTGGGTGTGTGCTGTCAGCCCTCAGTCTCCTGCCATCTCTTCCTGCTGACCCTCAGCCCCCGCTGGCATCCCGTGCTTCTTTCAGGAGCCGCTGTATGGCGATGCCGATCGCAAGTTTCTCGAAAGCCTGGGCCACTCCGTCGTCGAGACGCCTGCTGCCACGGCCATGATCACTGCCGACACGCTGGTGTTTGCCATCCACCTGCCCGCCCGCACATATCTGGACTGTCTCGCAGGCGACCAGCCGGCCCTGCTGATCGGTACGGGCTACGACTGTTATGAGCGGTAAGTGAAGCAGTGAGACCAGAGATGTCAGACAGCATCTGACATGTAGACCGTCCAGATTGCCCCAGTTTGCCACAGCCGAAACATCCCAGCAGCTGCAGCATCTGCGGGAGATTCACAGCACGTTTGCACGCTTTGCATTTCCGCAGGAGAAGCACGACTACTGCTTCTCCGACACCTTTCTCTACTGGCGGCCCATCCAGAATGGCGGCCAGGACTGATAGCCACTGGTCGTCTTCAGTTGGCCGTGCCTTGGCCGCTCTGCTGCGAAGTAGCCAGAGGCTCTTGCTGCTGTCCAGAACGGCGGTCTGACAGCCGTCCATATGATGCCTTCAAAAGCATGTCATCTATAAGCTGCACGCTTCGTCGACCCGTACTTTCCCATCTTGTCACCCACCAGATGCCGTCAGGCCAGAGAACTCTGTAACATGTCACTGCATCGAACAGGGGCTTCACGCACCGTCACTCGGCACGCCTGCCTGCCCAACGCCTCCCCGTCAACCTGTCGTGTCAGTGGCCGACTATCGGCCTGCAGCGATCTGTTGGCCTAGACGTCCGTCCCCATGTGAGAGTGGTGGACACTCTGGGCCGTTGAGAGACTTGAAGTTGTGGATGCAAACCGTCTCTCCGGCACCAGTATCAGAACCACCAAGAGCCAATCTGGGCTTCGAGGCAAAATACTCCCAGTTGCTGGATGAATCGTTGGCGATGCAAAAGGTCTGACCAGTCTGGAACTTTGGAGAGCTCAAACATGATTGTTTCTTTCTAGGGAAATGATTACACGAAAGGCAGGTACGCGACGCGTAATGATAGCAGGACAGGAAAGAGCATCCATCGTATAATTGGCAAAGCTTGTAATCCTTGGCCACATCGGGAGGGCAGCTGCTGACAAATGCGGACATATACCGGGCCTGGAATCACTCTTTCGGGCCAACTTGATGATCCTTGGGGATGTCCGTAACGTTGTGTGGGTTGCAATAGGATCGACTAACCCTTTCTCGCTGCTCTTACAGCGACGTCCAATCAAGTCACAGCTCCCATTCGGTATTTCAGCGACAGGTCTCACTCTCGGACACCTCCAACCCACCATTGGCATCTAATCTTCCACACCTCCAACCCACAGCTTAATCGTCACCATTCGTCGCATCTCGATCATGCCCACACCATTTGTCGCCGTTGCAGGCGCCTCTGGTGGACTGGGCAAGCTTGTCACGGGCGCGCTGATAAGACGAGGCGTGGCCGTTAAGGCCCTCGTGCGTCCCGGCACGGCCTCTTCGCGAACAGACGGCCTTCGCCAAGCTGGAGCGACCATTGTTCCTGTCAGCCTCACAGACGTGCCGACTCTCACACGGGAACTCGCAGGAGCAATCTGCGTGGTGTCGACGCTCCAGGGACTGAAAGATACCATCCACACCATGCAGGGAAAGCTCCTCGACGCCTCGGTGGCCGCCAAGGTTCCACGCTTCATCCCGTCGGATTTCTCGCTGGACTTTACAAAGACGAAACCAGGATCGAACCGGAACCTGGATCTGCGCCGCGAGTTCCACCAGACGCTGAACCAGTCGGGCATCAGTTGGACCAGCATCCTGAACGGCGGCTTCATGGACCTGATGGCCGGCGACTCGCCCATGATCGACCACAAGAAGCACAGGGTGCCGTACGTCGGCAAACCAACGCAGCTGCTCGACTTCACCACGATGGTGGACACTGCCACCTACACTGCCGCCGTGGCCACAGATGCGAACCCTGCTCCGAACTTTCTCCGCATTGCCGGCGTCTCTGTCAGCGCACAGGACATTGCCGATGCGCAAACAGCAGTACAGGGTGTGAAGTACAAGCCCTTCTGGATGGGCACGGTGGGGACCACAGAGCTTATGATTCGGGCCATGCGTCTGTTCGCTGTCGGGGGTGGCGAGAAGGACATCTTTCCCGCTTGGCAGGGCATGCAATACATGGTGAACATGATGTCCGGAGCCGGAAAACTCGAGCCGCTGGACAATGGGAGATATGAAGATTTGACATGGACAAAGTTGGAGGACTTCTTCGCTGCGGAGCGAAACAAGAAATGAGCGAGTGGTCCTGTATTGCAGTGCAGTCTTTTTATCATACCCCAACTCAGCACAGCTTCAGCATGATACGTCTCGCGTCGTCGTCCTCCTCTTGCTCGGGATGGGCTCGTAGCGCAGGCAGTCAAAGTCCTGGCCGCGGTTGCCATGTCGAAGAGGAAGTGCGCAGCATGTCAGACTCTTCGTAGGATGAGTTGACGAAGAGGACCTTATGGCGTGACGGGATGGACCGTAACGACGGTGTGGACGGCCTTGGTGATGGGTGACGCAGGACGGCCGGGCCGTCATTGTCGCGGATCTCGTGCGAAGTCGGTTGGCCGTCGTGTGCAGAGCCGTAAGGCCCTCGAGGTGCTTGGGGAAGGACGGAGAGAGTCGGTCGTAGGCATGGTTCATCTGGGCTGTTAGCATCGGTACGGAGGCGAATAACGGGGCTACGGGCATGGACAAAGTACACTGGAGATGATCTTGTCAGCATCGGCTCCAGGAGGCGACTCGAGCAGGCAGAAAGAGGTCAGACCAAGCGGCTTGGCTTCGGTGGTCGCTGAGTCAGCAAGTTGAGACCCGGGCAAACAGGTCTAGGTTGAGCTGGTCGACGTGGATCTGGATTGGGCTCTAAGGCTGAAAGATGGCGAGACGTGCGAGCTGGAAGAAATTTTCTGCTAGTCAGCCTGGAAGCACTGGAAGCACTGGAGAGAGAGTGTCCTCTCCCACTTACGAAGATGTCCGAAGAGTACGAGGGAAGGCTCTTTAACGTCCTCTTCTGAAAATGATCGAGATTTGCATGGATGCCTGCACCATTCGATCCTCTACTGGCCATGTCGCTCGGTGTCATTAATCTCCTGTACTCGTCGCTACCGCACTGTCTCATTGCCGTGTCCGTCTTCTTTTGTGTAGATGCTAGGTAGACTGAAAGAATGGATCAATTTTCTGTTCCATTGCCCGGCTCTGGGTGGTTAAGAAGGGCCCGACTTTCACGACCAGCTACATAGACAGGAACTGGCAGTCAGTAGACTACGGCCAGAGCGCGGCGTTCTTCTTGACAAATTCAGCCCACGTAACGGGCTTGGCATCCAGCAGCTTCAGGCTAGGTTCGAGGCTCTCGCCGAGATAGTAGCCCGGATCCTCTATGAAGAGATGATTTTCAAGAAACTCCAGGGCGGATGCCTCGGGCAGTAAAGTCTTGTACTGCTCGGGAGTGACCTGGGTAAAGACCGCCTTCTTGCCAGTAACCCTGCTGAAGGTTTCCACAATCTCTTCGGGGGTGTAGTACTCGGTGGCAGCGAGGACCTGCTTGCCTTGCAGGGTATCGAGGTTTTTGAGGATGGCCTTCACGAAAAGGCCTGGGATGCGTCAGCAAGATTTCACCAGAAAGGCACGAAACACGTACCGGTATCGTTGGCAGCATCGAAAAGCGGAAACTTGGCTTTCTTGCCATTGACAGGATAGAAAAGCTGGTAAGTGCCATCCGGGGTTTTGTTGAGCATGCTGCCGAAGTTGCTCATGAAGTAGCCGGGCAGGATGAAGGTGCACTTGAGCCCCGAATTGCGAATGTATTTCTCGACCTTGGCCTTGCTGTCAAAGTGATGAACGTTCGGCAGGCGACCCTTGGTGTCATCGGAGACGTGGTGCAGCGACGAGAAGATGATGTGCGACACGCCGACCTTCTTGGCCACATCGCACACATTCTTGCCCTGTGAGTATTCGATTTCACCATCGAGAGCCTCCCAGAAGTTGGTGACGAGGAAGACGACGTCGGTTCCGGCCAGGGCCTTGGTCAGAGACTCGACGGAATTCAAGTTGGCCTAACACTCGTCAGTCGAGATCTCTGTGTCATCCACAACGGAAAAACATACATTCACAACCTCAACACCCTTCTGGGAAAGTTCCACGGCGGATTTCTTCTTGGTGTCCCGGGTTATGCCGCGAATTTTATACTCGTTAGAAAGCACGGCATCCTCGAGAATGCTCTTGATGACAGAACCGCCCTGGTTTCCGGTGGCTCCAAACACGGTGATTAATTTAGACATTGTGGAAATTGGAATGTCGAGCGGGTTTGGAGTGCAGCGAGTACTTTGTTCGAGTCGGAACCCCGCGAAGCTCAGACATCTTATACTCTCGTTGGCCATTACATCATCTCGCATCCCCAAGCTCGACACCTTTCCACGCGCGCTTTGTCACGCTTTGTAATCCGGTCCAATAGAGGATCTACACATACATATATCATTCTATGCTATGTACATATATATAGATTGGCTGCACAAACGCCCTCGAGGCAAGCTTTCAGCCGAGTATAACATAAAGACTGGCTATTACCATTCCAAGACCGGCCAGCCCTACTCCAGTGTAGCTTGCGGCCCGGTAACCCCCCAGCACGTCCTCTCCGTGATTGCCGACATAACTTTCCACGGTACCGGCAATGCCCAGGCCGATGGAGACGGAATAGTTCACGACCGTATTGACCACAGATGCTGCGATTCCCTGGTGCTCGTGCGGCATGGAGTTGCTGAGGATCAGCGTGCCGGACGGGAAGGACATGTCCCTGGTTGCATTAGAAAGACAGACAGATATAGGGCCTTGCAGGCGGGTGCACTCACATTCCCCAGGGCGTAACGATGGTGATGACAAAGGCCTGTGCCCAGTAGATCTGGCCGATAGGCAGAGTGGCCAGCAGTATCTGACCGACAGCAAAGGCGGTCATGGCGCCCAGCATGATCAACGATGGCCGGATGCGGGACATGAGGAAGCCGGTGGCCAGAGATGCCAGTGCGCCAGACACGGTAGAGCCAGACCATTTGGCCGACACGAGCAGCGGAGAGTTGTGGTTGATGACCTCCATGATCTGGAAGTAGTAGAACACCACGACGCCAAAGCTGGACCAGCCCGCCGCAATGCAGCCCAGGACCCAGCCGAGCTCACGGGTGAAGAGTGCAGGCGGCAGCAGCGGTCGTGGGGCACGGCGCTCGATGAAGCCAAACAGGCCCAGGGCCAGGAAGCCGACGATAAGCAGCACGTAGATATAGGGCACGTCCCAGCCGACGACAGGGCCCTGGTTCCAGGCGAAGTTGATCAGGATCAGGCCGGTGATGATGGCAGCCGAGCCAGGAAGGTCGAGCCGGCTGGCCCAGTGCAGTGAACGGTCGATCTTGGGGGCCGGGCTCGTGGGGATGACGACGATCCCCAACACAGCCAGGACGAAGCAGACGATGCCCATGATCCAGTAAGCCCACGGCCACCACAGGCGCTCAGCCAGCAGCGACGACATAGCAGCACCGACAGAGTAGCCAGCCGGCGCGGCAGCCCCAAACAGACTAAAGACCATGCTCTTCCGCGGGCCTGGTGCATACATGCGGCCGAGAAGGGCGACGGCATTGGGCATCAGCATGGCCGGACCCATGCCCTGGAAGGCGCGGCAGCAGTCAAAGAAGACCTGGTTCGACCAGACGGAGAAGCCAGCCAGCAGCGACCAGAGCCCGAACCAGGCAAAGCCCACGATAAAGAGCCGCCGATGGCCAAAGTCGTCGCCCAGCCGTCCGGCGATCAGGATGAAGGTGCCGACTGTGAGGCTGTAGGCAGAGGCGTACCAGCTCAGCTCGCCGGCCGTCGGCGCGTTGAAGCTTGCGCCGATGATGTGCAGGGGCGCAATGGCCATGGCGAGAGCAGCCTGCGTCATGAGTTGGGCCATGCATATCGTGACGATCAGCAGCATCTCCCGGCCCAGCGGTTTGGGGTACGAGGGCCCTGGACGGACGTCGGACGAGTCGCTGAAACCGCCAGAGTCGTCGGGCTGGAGCCCTTCCATTTTCGACATCGTTGCGGGCGTCCTTGTGGACGAGACCGTTGGACAGCCACCGCAGCTAATCGACGCGCCGGCTCGCCGTTTTGACTACGGGCTTCAGATCCGTATTTCCGACTGAAGACCCGCTCTGCCGATCTGCTCAGTCAGCGACCAACCCGTTTTGGCGATCCGTGCATTCTGGCTGCCAATTTCTACACTTGATTCTTGTTCGAGTGCAACGCTGTCTTTGATCAACCAAGGCGCGGCTTGGCTTTACCCTTGTTCGCATTCGTTTCGCCGGAAGCGCCATTCTCGAGCGTTGCGCTAAACCCGTACCAAAGGCAAATGCGTCGGTATCTTTATTCTATTTATGAGTTGCTATTTGTACGATTTTGTCTGTACAATAATTTCACCGATAAAAGAAGAGCGTTACTATGTATTTAATATATTGCTAAGAAATAATACATGGGTGGGGCCATTTTCTATACTTATGTAGCTATTAAATTCGCCACACTATGGGCCTTCCGACCTACCAGGCTATATAGCCCTATAATTGCTTAGAAGGCGATAAGTAGGACTAAACACTATTATCAAATCGGATCCCTAAAAGGATTGCAATGTGTTTAGTATAATATACTTGTTTACTTACACCTTACCCTGTTTAACCTATTACTCTTTATAACTCTTTATAATATAACTATATCAGCCTAAAGTAAGCTAAAATATAACCTTTTAAAGAAAAAACCATTTAGCTAAAGTAAAAAGTAGGTAGGACCTATATGAGCAATAATGTGACGGGCTATGGCCCGGTGTAAGTCCTCGGCTCCGCCCTCGGCTCGGAACAACCAGTCGGCCGTGTCACGTGGCCTGCCGCGCGACCCGACCAAACCTAATTGGGCGCACGCCAATTGGCGCGGTCTCCCTGCGCACGCGCTGCGCGCTGCCTGCGAACCCCCTTTCCAAGTCTCCACCCCTCGGCTATAGTCTGCCCCACTTAATGCTTGACGGTGACTCACACAAGCAGAGAGCAGGGGCTAGTAAGGGGGGATCTTGTAGACTAGGAAGAGAAGAAGGAAGCTATATAAGAAGGAAGAAAGCAGGCCTGTTTATGTAGATATCTTTCTTCTTCTTTAGCTTAGTTTTCAACCAGTTTGATTCACCCAACAGTGATTTCTCCTATTGGGCTGGATCCTTACAAAGCGTGCGCAGAGAGACCGCAAGATGGGCGCAATGTGCCTTCTTGCATAGGTGCTGCATATTGGCACTAATTGGGTTTAGTCGGATTATGCGGCAGGTCACGTGACACGGCCGACTGGTTGTTCCGAGCCGAGGGCAGGGCCGAGAACTTACACCGGGCCATAGCCTGTTATAATCGTAGCGGTTAATTAAATTTTTTTTTAACAAAAACACGATAGTAGTTTAAAAAACTAAGGAAGCTACACACGCCTTTTATATTATAAGGCTTTTTTTAAGCTTAAATTATAGTGATTTTTTTAAGTCTACCTTTAAGCCCTTTTTAAGAACTATAAGGTAGCTAAGAAACTAAGTTTCTTTTACTTTCAAGCGAGACTTAAACTAGCCTAGCTATAAGCTTGCTTTTAAAAGCCTAGTAATAGTGCTAATAACCTTTATACAATAATCCTTTTAAAAGCCGTATAAATAAATAACCACGTTATTAATATAAGCGGCTACCTAGCGGCTAAGAAAAAATTCACAAAGTACGTAGTTAATTGTAAGGGTATTCTCCACATGCACCCAGCACCGGTTCGGCAACCAGTCGCTTACCAAGCGGCGAACTTACAAACTGTCAATAGCACGTGCACAACCCACACCTAAGCCACAATAGCGCGCTACGCCGTACCAAGGGCTGCGCTACCGCGCACAGGGTTATTACTCCTAGCTAGACGTATATAAAGGAATAGCAGGCTATCGCCTACCAGTCTCTTACAGTTCGTTAAGTTGAAGTCTTAATACTACAACCTATATTGAAGCCTTCGTGATTACACATTGCATACAAACCCTTACATTAATATATTGTTAAAAGCTAACAAAGGCTTCTTAAAGATTAAACGAAGTAACTAACCACTTAAAAGAGCCTAGTCTAGTGCGAAAAGCGGTTTTTTATTTATCTCCTAGCTTAACGCAATGTCGGTAAAAAGTAAAGATAACGTCAAGCTTGAAGATCTAGCGATAAGAGGTGATTTTGCATCCTTAATCGTTATTGTTTAGCCTGCTATATCTATACAAAAACGCAGTCTACCCCTAAACTTCTTAACAAAGAAAACGAGTATAGCGGCGAACAAAGACAAAGGACGAATAAAGCCTTAGGCTTTAGTTTAGAAAGTGGTTTTATATATAAAAGGCTCCTTACATAATATAAATTAAAGGGGCTATGTAATGACCACATTACACGGCAAGCCCAAGTAGAGGCCAGGCGGTCTTACATAGCAGAATGCACAGAAACCAATAGGAGCACAGGCTGCCTAAAGATTACGAGACCAGGGGTTAGTAATAATACGGATAAGGATCACGGGACAGTGATCACGATTACGGTAATTAAGGGTAATCGCCTAGGGAGGTGATTACTACGATTACAGTGATTAGGAATAATTACTGCATAACAGTGATTAAGGGTGATTGTGATTACGGTAATTAATAGTGATTAGAGGAGGAGATGGAAGAAGCACTTATGTATATGACTACAGTCCTTACTACCTAGATAGCATTTCCTTCTTACAGTTCTTTAGCAATCAATCTAAGTATTTAGTCTTAGTATTGAATAGGCCTTGTAGCCTGATAACATATTGAAGAACAACAATATAATAGAGATCTGCACAGCAAAACATATCCTTCGATTGTATAGCAAGCGGTCTTGACCTGCCTACTTATATAAACCCTTTAACACGCTAAGGTTTATTATTAAGGAAATAGTGTGTTTATTATAGGCCGGGCTAGGACAACTATACCTTTTTAAAGTTTAATTTCTTAGTTATAGCTAGGGCGGTTTAAAGAAAGCTTTTTAGCGTTTTCGCGATTAAAGGTGCCTAGGGCTAAAAGCGTAGGGTTAAAGCTTTAAAGGCAGGGTTAAGGTAGATTTTTACAAGGCGGCTTATACGTCGTTTAAAGAGACGGCGTATAATTTTAGAGTTTTAGTATAAAGATGCCTTTTTGTTTACTTAGTTATGATAGCGGTAGTTAAGGGTAGCGTGCCTTTTAAAGTTGCTTAAAAGGGTTTTCGCAAAATAATCTAATCTAATACTAAACAAAGAGAAGTATTACTTTATAAACTAGCTAATGCTAAGGATTATAGGATTTATTTGTTTAAGAATAACGTAGACCGTGGTTTTTGGTGTAAATCCTCTAATGTCTAGTAAAAAGGTGGCTACTTTGTAAATAATTAAAATATTTCTTTAAAGGGTTATTTAATTAAAGGGGCAAGGCGTAATTAAGGTGGTTAAAAGGGAAAGGCGTTTAACTAGTTGCTTAAAGACGGTTATATAGCAAAGGCATTTAAAGTTTACAAACAAGCGTATATTCGTTTTCTTTATAAAGGCGTCTATATACATTCTACGGCCAAACTCTAGCTTTTTAGCCTGTTTCGTCTTTAGTAGCTTTTGGTAAAACTTAGCTTAATAGCAGCTAGTTTTCTAACTTTAACTTAGATTTAAACACTTTTAAGGTTTCTAAGCATAGGCGGGGCAAGGGTAGGCTTTTTTCGAAATAGCTTTCTTAACTTTTATATAACAAAGGCATAGAAAGGCTAGTTTAAACTTAAGGCAGTTTTTAAGTGGCTCGCCTTGCCGTAGTAATAACACAGGCCTTTAGTGTAACGGTAGTCTTTTTCTTTATTAAATAAGCGGCTTATGGCGAAGCAAACTAAAGGGTTTAGGTTTATATAGCCTTAGAATAAGCTGCTTAAAGTTTTACCTCTTTAGGCTAAATTTAATCCGAGTAGCCTAAAGAGTTAAGGTAAGAGCTAATTGTGAAAAGCTAATGTATATATCCTTAGTAGTTATTAGCGATTTAAGTAGTAACTAAGGCGCGGCGTAAGTTTTAAATAAAAGGCTCCTTTTTAAGTATTCCTTTTTAACTAGTTTAAGGGTAAAGGCGAGTCTGGCCTTAGCAAAGAGGCGTTTAAAACGCGGTAAAAATAGATTAAAAGATTTAGCAAGGCGCTGCTTAAGCGTTAAAGTTAGTCGAAGGAACGAGCGGCAAGGTATAATGACCACATTACACGGCAAGCCTAAATATAGGCCAGGCGGTCTTATATAGCAGAATGCACAGGAACCAATAGGAACACAGGTTCCCTAGAGATCACGGGACAAGATGTCACGTGAAGATACGGATAAGGATCATCAGGATCATTTGGTGATCCGGGATTACTAGGATTATCTAATGATCCAAATAAGCCAGGAAGAGATGGAAGAAGCACTTATGTATAGAAGACCACAGCCTCTACCACCTAGATAGGATTTTCCTTCTTACAGCTCTTTAGCAATCAATCTAAGTCTTTATCTGAATAGGCCTCACAGCCTAGTAATACATTGAAGAACTTACAATGCACACGAAGATTAACACCGCAAGACTTATCTTTCTATTGTACAGCAAACGACCTTAACCTACCTACTTACATAAACCTTCTTGGCACGCTAGGTTTATTCCTGAGGAATAGTGTGTTTATTACACAAGGTTATAAAAGTCGAGTTTAAGTATGCTAAGAAGAAGTTACGGTTTTTACTATATGTGGCTTTTACAAAGGGCGCTAATAAAAGGGCGGCCTTTGGTTTTAAACGAGTAAATAAGTAGGTAGATTAAAAGGCTAAGGGTTTAATAGCTACCGTCAATCTACATCTTACTTCTTACCTTTAAGGACAAAGCACGGTAGTCTTTTCGGTTACCAAAAAGCAAAGGATATTTAAAAAGACTTTCCTAGGGCGGAAGCAGGGATAGAGGCAAAGGTAAAGGTAAAGGCAAAGGGGGTCTTTAGACTAAGGGTTTTAAGCAAAGATTTTAAGATAGTTAAGGCAGGGTGTTTTAAGGCAGCTAAACGGGCAGCTAGTTCTTAGTTTTAGTGTAAAAGCTATTATAAAACAGCTTATAGAATAAAGACTAGCAAGGGAGTGGCGGTCTATTCTAAGGGAGGGCTTATAGTAAGGTTAAGGTAAGAGGGAAAGTCTTCTATTTATTATAAAAGGTTTAAAAGTATTTTATTCTAGGACAAGACTAGCACACAAGAAAGCCACAAACTAAGGCTTTAAGATTAAGTGTTTCTAAGGTAGGTATCGACGGAATTTATACGTTGAACATTAAAAAGAGTGTAACAAAATCTTAAAGTCTAAAAAATTAAGAAATTGCTTTAAAAAGCACTAAGGGTCTAAAGGGCTTAAAGAGTTTAAAGAAATAAGCTTAGTTTATATAAGGATTTAGTTTAATTGGAAAAGTCACTATTGGGTAAATTAAACTGGTTAAAAACTAAGCTAAAGAAGAAAAGAGATATTCATACAAACAAGCTTGCTTGCTTCCTTCTTAAGTAGCTCCCTCCTTACTTCTCTGTCTTCTCTCTGTCCTTTATAAGGTCCTCCTTACTGGTTCCTTCTTCTTTCCCGTGCAAGTCACCGGCGAGCTTGTTGTACGTGGCGAACAGACTACGTAGCGTATAGTTTGTGGCCGGTGGTGAAGCTGTGGGGGGGGGGAGGGGGGAGGGGGGAGGGCCGAGGCATCATACCGGGCTATAGCCCGTTATAAATTTTAATTAATAGTTACGTTACCGGCTTTATAACGTAAGGTGGCTAGCGTTAGGTTATTAGTATATATAGTGTAAATCGTACTAGTTAAAAACGGCGGTAACGCTAGCTAATTCTTTTAGCCTTTATAAACTTTAGTAAATAAAAACTGGTAAAGCTATTTATTGCTTACTTATTATTATTAAGCTACTAGTTAGCTATATAAAGCTTAGCCTTTTAACCTTATTTAGTTTTAGTTAACGTTAAGCCGCTTTTACCTTATAGTTAAAGAAGGATTAAACAGATTTTATATTATTTTTATTAAACGTTTATTAACTAATTACTTTTACACATTATAAAATTTAACGGTTTACCTAATAAAGCGAGTTTTTTTAGTTTTGTATAATCTACTCCTTTAGTTTTATTTTATACTATATTATAAGTAAGTAATACGTTAATAATAGTTATATAATAAAGTTATTAATACTAAACTAAACTAAAGCGTAGTTTTTTTTTATCTTGTATAAGTGGATACACTGAAATGTAGGTTTATATCTTTAAGCTTGCTACTTAGCTAGTAATAGCTATCTAATAAGTAAGCGCTATACTTTAGCTACTTATTTAAAGCGTATTTTACTATAGTAGTAGTAAGGATAAGGGTAACGTTTTAAAATTAATATATAATAGTTAAGCAATAGTTAAGCGACTATAAGCTAAAAAGCTTAGTATAGGTTTTAGTTTAGGTTTAATAAATAAAAAGCTAGTAATTATACTACAAAGCTACTATAGCATATATAGGCGTAATTTACGTTACAAATATAATAATTATTCTTAGTTAAAGTATCATTAAATGCTTATTATATAGTAGTAGTCTTTTAATTTTTTATAAATACGTTTTATATACTTTTAGTAAACTTATAGCTTATATATATTATACTTAGCTAGTTTTTTATTCTATTAAAACTTAATTTATAAGTACTAGTATTTTTTACTTTGTATTCTTCTTAATCCCCTACTTTTTTTAAAAAAAATAAGAGCTTTTCCTCCTTCTTTATAAAAGTAGTTTATATATAGCTTAAAGTACAAAACGCAAAATACGTTATATTAGTAAGTATACTATAATAGTAGGGCAGCCTAGTACGTTACTAGTCCTAGCTTATCTATAGTTATATATATAGAATATAGGGTTAAGCTTTTTTAAGCCTACTAAGTTAAGATGCTTTATAAATAAGCCGATAAATTTACTATAAACGAATTCCTTATAAAACGTTGCTTATTATAGACTTTATTTTATTGGCAAACTACTTATTCTTATAAAATCTTTAGCTTATGGTAACAAGCTTATAGCTAAAATATACTTTGCACGCCTTTAACCTTAGCGTTTATAAAAAAAAGTTATTTATAAGGGTAGTATATATATAAATGTAGTATATATAATATATAAAAAGCAGATATACCTATAATAGTAGTAAGCGTTATTATAAACAAACTTAGCTATACTTAGTACTTAGGTTTATTAGAAATACTTTTTTAAGGTTTAGTTTAAAATTTTATTACCTTCGTAACATTATTAATACGCCTTATAAAAGTATAAGCTTCTTTTAAAACAGACTAGTAAATAGGGAGTCTTAGTAGTTAATAATAATCTTAGTAATACTATATTTTTAACTTTTATAGAGGTTAGAGAGATAGTTAACGTTTACTTTTATTTACTATACTTAAGTTAAGAAAGCCGCTTTTAAAAAAAACCTACCCTTGTCTTGTTTAAAAACTTAAAAACCTTAAAAGTGTTTAAATTAAAGCTATGATTAGAAAACTAAACGCTTTTAAGTTAAGTCTCGCTTAAGAGCCACTAAAGACAAAGTAAAGGAACTAAAGTTTAGCTATAAGATATATAAATAAACGCCTTTATAAAAGAAATGAATATACGCTTGTTTATAAACCTTAGGTGCCTTTACTGTATAACCGTCTTTAAGTAATAATTTATACGCTTATCCCTTTTAAGTACCTTAATTACGCCTTACCCCTTTAAGTAAGTAGTCTTTTAAAGAAACTCTTTGATTATTGACAATGTAGCTAGCTACCTTTTCGCTAGATATTAAAGGATATACGCGTAAAACAACAGCCTACATTATCCTTACACAAATAAACCCTATAATCCTTAGTATTAGCTAGCTTGTAAAGTATAACGCCTTCCTTCGCCTTGCTTTAAATTAAATTATCCTTTAAAAACCCTTTTAAGTAACCTTAAAAGGTATAAATACCCTTAGCTACCGCTATCTTAACTAAGTAACCGAAAAAGCATCTTTGCACGAAAACTTCAAAACTTTCACGCCGTTACCTTAAACAACGTGTAAGCCGCCTTATAAGAAAAGCCTTATTCTAACCCTACTTTTAAAGCTTTAAACTAGCTAGTTTTAGCGTTTAACTAAAAGAAGGCAAAGGAGCCTTCTTTAAGCCGCCCTAGCTACAACTACAAAATTAAACTTTAAAAAGGCGTAGTTGTTTTTACTTAGCCCCTTTACTTTATATTACGTAAAAAGCTCTCAGTGCTTTAAAAGACACTTTTAAGCATTATTTGTCCCTCCTTCTTCTTCGCCGCTATAATTAACACACTATTCCTTAGTAATAAACCGTAGCATGTTAAAGGATTTATATAAGTAGGTAGGTTAAGGCCGCTTGTATACAATAAAAGGATAAGTCTTGCTATATAATCTTCTCGTGCGTATAAAGTTCTCCAATGTGTTAGGCTGCAAGGCCTATTTAAAGAGTAAATACTTAGATAAATACTTAGATTAATTGCTAAAGAGCTGTAAAAAAGAAATGCTATCTAGGTAGTAGAGACCATAGTCTTATATAAAAAAGTTCCTTCCTCCCTATTCTTCCGCATTAGGATGGCTCGATGCTATTTTATTGATATTAGTAATAGTTTTGTTAGTAGTAATTAAAATCTTACAATATTTTTTCGCTCCTTATAGTAAATAAATGGCTAAACAACGTCTAAGGGTTAATTACTTATTTCTTAAAAGGTTGTTTACTCAGTTCCTAACTTATTATAAAAAGTATTAAAAAAAAGTTAATTTCTCCCGCTGCTATAAAAGGCAGGGGGGCACGCGGTTATGCCCCGTGTTGTAATCTAACTAATTAGATAATGATTATACCATTACTAATACCACAGCGGGGGTGGGGGAGGGGTTAAATTACCCCTCCACCACCCTCCCCACTCCTTTTTCACAGCACCACATGGTGCGTCCAAAAACGCGCGCACTAGGTTGCTATTATATACAGCATATAAGAAGACAAAAAAGTTTAGCCGCACAAAATCTGGCCGCAACTTACATTAGCTGGACGCTGATTTTCTGGCCATTGTTGTAGAAGCACTGCGTAATACTTTCCATTGTCTTGTCAATCGTTGAGACATATGAAACTGCACGGCCATTCTGGCAGGAATCAGAGTCATTTCCCCTAAGCAACGTACCAATGATTCTTCCATATCTGTCATACACGGCCGCACCACTGTCGCCAGAGGATGAGAAATGTCGACCTCCGATGTCCAAGATAGTCAGGTGGCGGCCAGTGACAGTTATATCCTCGCCGTCCAGTTTGTACTGAATGGTAACGTGGTCTCTGAGACCGTTGACATAGCCGACTGTAAATCCGCTTGTCCGGCCAAACATAAATGCAACGGGAGGAAAGTCATCATCTTCTTCCTGGGCAAAAACGTCACCCACGGCAACCTGTTTCCCGCGCTGTCTTTCCTCGCAGTGGTGGAGGAAGTTGTCGAGGGCCGTTTGCCTCTTCTGACCGATCAAAAGAGTCCTAGTAGGCCTGAAACGGGTTTGAAGCTCGATTGCAGGAAATAGGATATCCGCGCAAAGTTTAAAGCCATCGTGAATTTCACTGGGGTCGTCCGCTGGACACTTCCCGGGATGCACGCGGATCAAAGCCCAATCCTGAAAAGGAATGGAGGGACTGGTTTCGCTAATTCCGCTAGATGCAATCACATGCCCAAGCACCAAATTGTCTTGCAGCATGCCCACTCGATGTAGCCGGTCAAAAGCGAAATTCAACACGGTCTCGGTATCACGGTACCGAGAAAGAACGTTCGTTTGACGTCCCGTGTTGATATGTTCGTTATTAAAAGTCCCCTTTATCTGGCTGAGCATGTTTTCCATATCTGCGACGATCGTTTGGGAAACGTTCTTGTAGAGCTGAAGATCGACTGCCGATGGGCACTCCACCGGAATCGGATTGTCATGTTGTGCATCGAAGGGACGTGGTGTCTGGCAGAGGACATGATGCGCTGTAATCGCTGCCAAATAATTTTGCCCATCGTCCTGTTCAATGAGGACAATAGGACCCAAGCTTCCACGCATCTCCGAACCCTGACGCGAAATGCTGACTCCAGGTCGCGGGCCAAGAAGAGCAAGCTCCATAATGTCATCGCTGGCTTCATCGATCCCAAAATAGGGAATTCCGGGTGTATTAAAGGGGGTATGTGCATACGCGACATGTACTTGTATGTCGGTGAAGCAAAATCTGGCTGTTAATAATGGAACAGTGGGAAAATAAATTAATCAAGATAAGACTCACCTCTTCAGAATGTCCGTCACGACTTTCACAGCCTCGTTTGCCCTATCGACAATATCTGGCAAGCGGCTCTCAGAAAGACCGACCATAGTCACTGGATTCTTCTTCCATTCGCTGTGCCTACCAAATCGGCGAACCCAAATTGCTCGCCACTCAATAGAAGCAAACGCTGTTTGGATTTCAGCTTCGAGTCTACCATACCGTAACACTAGGTGGTGGCCGTGCTCGATGGGGAAAAAATGGGCATTGCCCGAACCCAAGTCGATCAGATCTTCGCTTTTGGCAATGCATACAAGCCCGGTTCCGGTACCTTGGTACTCTTGGAACATCCACCGCTGGAATTCTAGCTTGTGGGTTTTGTTCATTGTGGAGCTTTCGTGCAGGGAACAGTGGGGCGAGCTTTAGACGGATACACGGCGTGATGTGATTTGTGCAGGGATAAAGGTTTTAACTACCATGTACGGAGTACGGAGTAGTGCATGTTTTCCACGGGACCCATATTAATGTGCCACGTAATCACCACCGCAGGAGCATGTTGGGGGCGTGTGAAAGGAAGGAGCGGGAGGAGGAGTAATTTAACCCCTCCTCTACCCCGCTCCTAAATTATTGACCGGGCTCGTATAATGAGGAAATGATTACAAAGAACACACAAACACCTACAGTGTACTCCGTGGACTAGAGAAACATATGAATTCTCTAAGGGATTACTTTAAGGGGCGGGCGGGGTCGAAGGAGGGGTACAAATACCCCAGGGGTCCTTTACCCCCTCGCACCTTCTTTAGTGGCCCTACACAGTCCCTTACCCCTCTTTTCGACCACCCCCCCATTTCGACCAATAATCTCTTAAACCACGCCCATCTTTTATTCAGTCTTCCTAGACTATTAAGAAATAGAGTTTGTAAGAAGCTTGAATTTCTCTAAGTACAGCTAATTACAGGGGAATGCAAAGGAAGGGTTTTATTACCCTTTTATACCATATATAAACCTAATGTTATAACACTGTGAGGATCCAGCCCAATGAAAGAAGTCGCTGTAGGGTGAATTAAACTGGTTAAAAACTAAGCTAAAGAAGAAAAGAGATATTCATACAAACAAGCTTGCTTCCTTCCTTCTTAAGTAGCTCCCTCTTTCCTTTCTATTCTCCTCCTCTCTTCTCTACAAGGTCCTCTACTGGTTCCTTCCTCTTGCCGTGTAAGTTACCGGCGAGCCTGTTACACGTGGTAAGCAGGCTACGTGGCACACACTTTGTGGCCGGTGGTAGGGCTGTAGGGGGGGAAAATAGGATGTTGCATTATGTAAAGCCGAGGACAGGGCCGAGATGTGATGACCACATCACACGGCAAGCAGGAGAAGAAGCCAGACAGGCTCCACACGGCAGAATGCACATGACCCAATGGGAGCACGAGCGGTCTGGAGATCACGTGACGACACGGATAAGGATCGAAGACTCGAAGCATCGAGCCATCGAGCCAGGATCGAAAACTCGAAGCATCGAGCCAGCGATCCAAGGAAGAGATGGAAGAAGCACTTGTGTATATAAGACTACAGTCCCTACCACCTAGATAGCACTCTCCTTCTTACAGCTCTTCAGCAATCAATCTAAGTATTCAGTCTCAACACCTGAATAGGCCTCGCTGCCTTATGCCACATTGGAAGAACGACAACAAAGCATAACAGAGATCTGCCTACACGTATTGTACACGAAGCGGCCTTGACCTGCCTACTTACACAAACCCCTTGACACCACCAGGTTTATCACTGAGGAAATAGTGTGGTTCATAACACGAGAGGCCTTATACCGGGCCATGGCCAGTTACAAAACCTATTTTGTTTAAATTATATCTTAAACTATAAACTCCTATTTAAAATAAACCGCTATACCCTCGCCAGTTTAACCTATAAGCTGTTTTATAGCAGCTTTTACACTAAAACTAAAAACTAGCTACTTATTTAGCCGCCTTTAAACACTTTACCTTAATTACTTTAAAATCTTTGCTTAAAACTCTTAGCCTAAAGATCCCTTTAACCTTTACCCCTACCTGCTACTGCTTTTATTTCCTGATTAAAGAAAGTCCTCTTTAATATACCCTGCTTTTTTAGTAACTAAAAGGATTACTATACCCAGTCTTTAAAAGCTAAAAGCAAGGTTTAAATAAACGGTTAAGCCATTAAACAATTAGCCTTTTAGTTTACCTACCTTTTTACTTACCTTAATTTAAAAGCCGCCTTTTTAGTAGCCCTATTTATAAAAGCTATGTATAAAGAAAACTAAAATCCTAACTCTTTTCTAGCTTACTTAAACTCTATCTTTATTAACCTAAACAAATTTTAAGTGGCCAGCCTTGCTATAGTAATAACAAAGGCCTCCTATACAACGGTAGTCTCTTTCTTTATTATATAAGTGGCTTACAGAAAAGTAAACTAATAAATAGGTCTAAATTTATAGTCTTAGAATAGGTTGCTTAAGGCCTTACCTTTTTAGGCTAGGCTTGATTTGCAAAGCCTAAAGAGTTAAAACTAAAGCTAACTATAAAGAGTTAATGTATATATCCTTAATAGTTATTAGGAATTTAAGTAGTAACTAAGGCGCGGCAAAGGTTTAAAACGAGGGCTCCTTTTCAGTAGCCTTTCTTAATTAGTTTAAAGGTAAAAGCTAGCCTTGCTTTATAAGAAGACGTTTAAAGCAAGGTAGGAATAAAGTAAGGGTTTTAATAAGGCGCTACTTAAGCGTTTAAAGTTAGTTTAAAGAGTAAAAGGCTAGATTAGGGTTTATAAAATTAAGTTTAAGTAGGCTAAAAAAACGTCTAGGTTATACTTTTTACTATACGTAACTTTTACAAAGGAGGCCACTAAAAGGGCGGCTTTTTAGGTTTAAACAAGTAAAAAGGTGCAAACTTAGAGGCTAAAGATTTAATAGTTTAACCGTCTATTTAAATCTTGCTTTTAACCCTACAAGACTAAGCATAGTAGTCTTTTTAGTTACTAGAAAAGTAGGGGATATTTAGGAAGACTTTTTTTAGGTAAAAAATAAAGGCAATAGTAGTAATAAAGGTAATGAATGGTAAGGGTAAAAAAGGTCTTTAAGCTAGGGGTTTCAGGCAAAGGTTTCAAGGTAGCTAAGGTAAGGTGTTTAAAGGCAGCTAGTTAAGTAGCTAGTTTTTAGTTTTAGTGTAAAAGCTATTGTAAAACAGCTTATAGGTTAAAGACTGGCAAGGGTACGGCGGTTTATTTTAAGGGAGGGTTTATAGTAAGTTAAGATAAAGGGGTTCTTCTTTTACTTATTTTAAAAGATTTAAAAGTGCTTTAATTTAAGACGAGACTAGCACATAAAAAAGCCACAAACTAAGGCTTTAAGGTTAAGTGCTTTTAAGGTGGGTATCGACGGGATTTATACGCTAAACATTAAAGGAAGTATAAAAAAAGCTTACAGTTTAAGGGTTTAAGAAATTGCTTTAAAAAACTAAGGATTTAGGGATAATTAAAGCTTAGTTTTATATAAAGATCTAACCTAATAAGAAAAGTCACTATTAAGTAAATTAAACTGGTTAAAAACTAAGCTAAAGAAGAGAAAGAGATATTCGTACATACAAGCTTCCTTCTTTCTTAAGTAGCCGTCTTCTTACCTTCCTGCCTCCTCCTCTCCCCTTTACAAGGTCCTCCTTATTAATTCCTTCTTGCCCGTGTAAGTCACCGGCGAGCTTTTACACATAGTAAGCAGGCTACGTAGCGTATAGTCTGTGGCCAAAGGTAATGCTGTAGGGGGGAAAGCGAGGGCGTTGCGTTATGTAGAGCTAAGGGTAGGCCAAGGCATTATACCGAGCTATGGCCCGTTATAACAGCCTTTTACTACCTCTTTTAATGTATTAGACGTTTAAGGAGCCGAACAAAGCTATTTATAAGTGTACTGCTTTAAATAGGTACCGCTTAAGAAAAGCTTTTAATACTTTAAAAGGCCCTTTTAAAGCTAAGGCTTTATTCGTCCTTTATCTTTATCTACCGCTATACCCGTTTTTTATTAATAAGCTTAGTGGTAGACTTTGTTTCTACGTAGACTTTTAGGCTAAAACGCTATAACGATTAAGGATATATATCCTTTAGTTAATAGCTAAGACCCTTTGCAAAATATCTTTTTACCGCTAAATTTTAGAGCTTAACGTTATCTTTGCTTTTTACAAGCTACGAACTATGTATAGGGTTGGAAAACTAGTATACTAGTACTAGTAAAGCTTTTTTATTATACTAAAAAGAGTAAGTATAGCGGTTTATATAATTTACTCCTTATTTTAACTTCATTAAATACTTTATATTTATAAAGCTTACTACTATAAGTAAAGTCTTTACCACTTTCTGTTAGTAACAGTAGTATAATATATATAGAGAAAGCTGTTAGCAATAGTATGCCAAAGCGCAGTGTACTAGCTCAGTATAATACTCCGCTTATTAATATATTTATAAGGTATTTAGGATAGAATACAACTTAATAAACACTATAAAGTTTACTTAACTTAGCTAAAGAATAAAAAACTTATTAGCTTATAGTTTATTATAGTACTTTCGTTAATTTTATAGCTAGTTAGTTACTTACTTAAATAGTCTTTGTAATTTTAATAGTAGCTAGCTATTTTTTTATTACAATTACTATAGCGCCAACTCTTAGATTTATAGATAATTTCCTTTAAGGTATCCTTATAGTTAGGTATTATTTTTAACTTAGCTAAAAAGGTAAGAAAGTATATTAAGTTAACGGTTTTAAAAATATATAGTCTATACATAAGACCTTATTACTTATACACGCCAAGTAGTCGGTGATAAATAAGCGTATATTAAATATTATATTTAAGTTGGTTGTAAAAGAGAGGTTTGTATACTAGTAAAAGTACTTATTATAGTTTTCTTTAGGGTACGTAGCTTCTTATACCGCTAAAGCATTAACGTTTTTAAGGCTTAGGGTTTTAACCTTTATAAGGTAGCATCCTTGCTTTTGTAAACGCGCTTTTATATAGGTTAAAAGGCTAAAAATAAAACGCTTTATATAGTTAAAACTATTCTTTATAGAAAAGAGGTTAGCCATTTACTACAATTAAACGTTTGCTAGGTTTTTATCCTTTTAACTAGATTTACTTTTAACGTATAAAAAGCGCTTTATAAAGCCGTTGTTTTTATACTAAAATGGCCTTTTTAAAATAAACGTTAGTAGAAAAGATATAATACTAACTATAACTCTATAAAATAACTATAGCGTTAATTATAGCTAGGTAATCCCTTTCTTACTAATACACATTTTAAGTAAAATGTATAAAGCTAGTAAAATAAGTAATAGCTACTTAGACTTTAACTACCTTTATAAGCCTACTAGCTATATACTAACGTTAACTAAGGATAAAGCTATACCTAGTAAATAACTTTTAGCAGCAACCTACTACCGTTAAAACCCCTTAGAAAGTCCTTTAAAGGTTACAGCCTTTACCTTAAATACCTTAGTAATATAGTAGACTAAGATAAAGTTTTTAAAAGTTATGTTTTTCTTTAAAAAACAAAAACGGAAGAAAACAATAGCTAAGATAAAAGAATAGTACTACTATTAAAATACTGATATATATATTAATATATTAAAATATTTAAATAATATTTAAATAATAGGGTTAACTAGCGACTGAGCTTAGTATATTAGTAAAGTATTATAGTAAATTATAAGCTAATAACTTGTCTTTAAAAAATAGCCTTATTAATATAGCTGTAATAATCCAGCCTAATAGGAGAAGTCAGTGTTAAGTAAATCAAACTGGTTAAAAACTAAGCTAAAGAAAAGAAAGAGATTTTTACAAATAAGCTTCCTTCCTTCCTCCTTAAGTAGCTCCCTCTTAGCCTTTCTATTTTCTCCTCTTTCCTCTACAAGGTCCTCCTTACTAGTTCCTTCCTTTTGCCCGTGTAAGTTACCAGCGAGCTTGTTATACAGTAGACTACGTGGCGTATAGCCTGTAGCCGGTGGTAAGGCTACAAGGGAGGGTAAGGACGTTGCGTTAAGTAAAACTAAGGGTAGGGCCAAGGCACTATACCGGGCTGTAGCCCGTTACAATAGCCCCCTCTTTTCTTTACAAGGGTAGGGTAGAGAGAAGATTATAATAAGTAGGCTAAAGGACTTGGGAAATTACATAGCTCTTTCCTATATAGCTTCTCTTCGCTACTAAGCCTTATTGCTAAAGAGAGGTTTATGCTAAAAGTAGTTCCGGTTTTTTTTTTTAATTATTATAAAGTTATTAAGCGTAACTTTTTATGCTGCGTTAACCTCTTTTTATTCTTTACTTATAAGTATAGGTTGCTATTTAAGTTGCTTCCTCTTAGGTTGTTTGCAGTTGCGTATAGTATTTTATCTCGCTGTAGTTATAGCATTTAAAAGTTTTTGTTTTTCAAGTTTTTAAATCATTATTTTATTAAGCTATGTTAAGTTTTATAGGTTTAAATGTAGTATTATACGCTATAAACTTAAAATAGTATACCTTTTTTAGTGTTAGCTTTATACGTAAGAGTAGTTTGCTAATTATTATTGTTTTTATGTACGGCTATAGTAATAAATGCTAATAGTTTATTTGGTCTTTTAATAAGTTTATTCTTTATTTTTTTTCTTAAGTCTTATATAAAACTAGTTTATTAAGGATTTATTATTTTATAGCCTAGCTATAATAAGATTTGCTTAAAGGTTGCAGCATACTTTAATGTTAATGTTTTAGTTAAAGAAAGAGGGGAGGTAGTAAGTAGCCTTAGGAGGGCTTGCCAAGGTCCTCTACCGGAGCCACAAGTACCTAGTCCTTACTACCTAGATAATATTCTCTTTTTTAAAGCTTTTTAGCAATTAATTTTAAGTATTCAGTCTTAACACTTAAATAGGCCTTATAGCCTAATAATACATTAAAAAACAACGATAATAAAAAATAAGCATAGTAAAATATATCCTTTTAATTATATACTAAGCGGCCTTAACCTGCCTACTTATATAAACCTTTTAATATACTAAGGCTTAATACTAAGGAAATAGTATGGTTTATTATATTTTAATTGCTTTTATATAGTAAGGTTAACGCTACCTACTTTACAATATTAAAAAGCTACGTAATAGCTACTTTAAAACTATTTACTAAGATAACTACGCTTAAGATAACGTAAAAGGAATAAAACATTTAAGTTTAATAATCAATCGAGGATTAAAAGGCAATAATCGCTAAGCTAACAAAAGCTAGCAAGATAGAATTTAAACAATATATAGCAAAAGTTAAAAAACTTAAGGATTAAATGAATAAAACTTATAGTGTTAAGAAAAAGGACTATAAAATAAATCTGCTAACTTTTTATAACGAAACTAAGGGTCTACTTAAAGGATTTATTATTAAATATAAAACTTACTATTAATATTATAGTAAACAGGTATTAAAAAATAAGGAAAAGATTCTTTTTACCTTGTAGTATATAATAAAACCCCTTTTTAACTAAATAAAAACTATTATTTACAGCTATTTATACAATAATAAAGCTAATAAAGACAATAATACTAAAACATTATTTAAAGGCCTTTAATAGCTTTAAATAAAGACCAAATAAAAGAAAGAAAACTTATAAAATGTAATTAAAAAACATTAACATTAAAGTATGCTGCAACCTTTAAGCAAATCTTATTATAGCTAGGCTATAAAATAATAAATCCTTAATAAACTAGTTTTATATAAGACTTAAGAAAAAAAATAAAGAATAAACTTATTAAAAGACCAAATAAACTATTAGCATTTATTACTATAGCCGTACATAAAAACAATAATAATTAGCAAACTACTCTAGTTTTCGTTAAAATAGTAGGAAACACTACTAAAAAAAACAGTAAAGACTTAACAAACATCCTACTAAAATATAAAAAATTTAGCAAACTGTTTTAAAATAAGTTAGAAACAAAACTACTAGAATATAGCATTTAAGACTACAAAATACTATTAAAAGAAGAAACCTATCCTAGATTTAATTAAATTTATAAGCCAAACGAAGAATAGCTTAAAGCACTTATGGAGTACTTTATAAAAAATATTAATAAGGGATATAGTAAAAGATTTATATTACTAGCAAGATATTTACTCCTATTTATACTAACGAAGAACGGAAAGCTAAGACTATAACTATAAACAACTTAACAATATAACTATTAGAAACCGCTATCCGTTGCTACTTAGTATAAAGCTACGTAGAAGACTTTAAAAAGCAAAATACTTTACAGCATTAAATCTTACAACGCTTATAATCTTATATGAATAAAAGAAGGAGAAAAGTAAAAAACAGCGTTTAAAACACGCTATAAATACTATAAATACTTAGTAATGCCTTATAAACTAATAAACGCACCGGCTTTATTTTAAAAATAATTAATTAAGTATTACGTAAACACTTAAACGACTTTATAATTGCATACTTTAACAATATACTACTTAAAACCCCTTAAAAAACATAGAAAGCATGTAATAAAGATACTATAAAAGCTGTAAAACGCAAACCTTTTAGTTAAACTAAAGAAAAACAGGTTTTATACTTGAAAAGTCGACTACCTAGGATTTACGATTATATTAAGATAAATCTATATATAAAAATTAAAAACTAAAGCTATTAAGACTTAGCTTATACCTATACGTATTATTAAAGTTGGAAGATTTTTAAGATTTACTAACTTTTACAAACGATTTATTAAAAGTTACACCAGTATTATAAAAACTACTTATAAAACTTATAGGAAAAGATAAGACATTTAAATAAACTAATATAGAATAAGCAGTATTTAATAAAATTAAAAACTTTACTATAAAAAACTAGTATTAATAAGGGCAAACTTAAAAAAAGAATATAAAATTAAAATAAATATATTAAACTTTGCAATTAAAAGATAGTTAGGCTAAAGAAATAAGAACAGAAAACTATACCTTATAGCCTTCTTTTTTAGAAAACCTAACAAACTTAAACTTAACTATTTAATTTATAATAAAGACCTTATAACAATTATTTACGCATTTTAAAACTAGTAGCACTACTTAATTAAAGTAAAATATAAAATTAAAGTATATATATATAGACTATAAAAATTTAATACAGTTTATAACTTCCAAGGTTTTGAATAAAAAACAGACTAAATAAGCGGAATTCTTATCGCAATTTAACTTTCGCATTATATACCAAAAAAAAATCAGAAAACGGCAAGGCTAACGCACTTAGCAAACGCGTAGACTATTAGCAAGATATACTACTAAAAACATAAACAATATTTTAAATTACAGCGAAAGGAGATCTTACTATAAAAAGAAACTTTTAGCAGCATACTAAATACTAGCAAACAACGAATAGCTAAAAGACTTTAAACAAGTATAACGAAATATAACAACGAAAGAATAAAACTAAACAATAAAAGAAATAAACGATAAACTTTAAAAGTATAACAATAAAACCTATATACTATAAGCACTTTAAGAAAAGCTAATTTAGCAACTTTAAAAGCACTCGCCTACGGATATTAAGGAATTAAAGCAATAATAAATAGGATTAAGCAAACTTATAACTTCTTTAAAATTAAAAAGAAAATTAAATAAATACTAGTAAAATGTAATATATATAAGAAAACTAAGACAGAAAAATATAAACCTTATAAATTACTAAAACTACTACTAGTTTTAATATAAGCATAAGAATTTATTAGCCTAAACGTTATTACGAAGCTGCTACTATTAAACCTTTAACTAAAACCTTTTATACTAGTAATAATAAACAAACTTATAAAGTATTTATACTTTATTCTGTATAAAAAAGCTAGTAACGTAAAAAAACTTACATATACATTTCTATAAAACATTATTAGTTAGTACGGTTTACTGAACAAGATAGTGTTAAACAAAGACAAGCTATTTACGTTAAACGTTTAAAAGTTACTTACAGTATAACTTAAAATAAAACATAAGCTATTTACAGCTTACTACCTATAAACAAATAAATAAACAAAACGACTTAATTAAATACTAAAGCAATATCTTTAATGCTATATTAACTAAGTATAAAACGATTAGGTTAAATAGCTACCGTTAGCATAGTTTGCTTATAATAGCGCAACTACTAACACTACTAAAATATTACTATATTACGCAAGCTATAGTTATAAACAAAGCTTATAAATAAGAAAACAAGGAAACTAAAGCACTAAAGGCAATATAACAAGTAAACAAAATCTAAAAACTTTAAAAACAACTATAAACAAACCTTAAATGTATAGAAAAACGTATAACGCACTATGCAAGCAAGTCTTAATAAAGATTAAGGGACCAACCTTAAAAAAGGGAGATAAAGTATATCTTTTTTTAAAGAAATTTAAAAACGAAACAACTAAATAAAAAACTTAACTATAAGAAAATTAGACTATTTTAGATTAAAGAAAAACTGATAAGCACTAACTTTAAGCTAGTACGGTTAATAAATATATAAATATACCTAATATTTTATATATCGCTACTAAAACTAGCATACTTAAACACTTAATTAAAGAATATAAAGTTAAAGAAACTAAGGATAAACAAATTAAAGGCAAATAAAAAGAATATTTAATAAAATAAAAAAACTACTTAAAAGCAGAAAATACATAAAAGCTAGTTACGCATTTAGTAAACGCTTAATAAGCCCTTTAAAAGTACTACTACCAACAACGCCTTAACCTAACATCTTAAAAATCACACTAAAAAACAACTCGGAAGCTAGCAAAGCATCCTAGTTAACCTTAGAAACAACCGGAACAGCGGTAAGCGCGGCAACCTCGACGGTTGCAGCAGCCTCGCGCTCCTAACGCTCTAACTCTATAAACGTTCTTATGCTACGCTTTACTATCTAAGCAATTTGCTCTGCTTAAAGACAACGTTAACAACAAAGACGAGTAGCCTTTTATTGCTAGGCAATCAAGAGCTCTTCCTTACACAGCAAATTATCGTCGAACGAAGCTAACGACTAGCTAAGGCTACCTTGGACGCAGTAATACCGGCAAAATTGTGGCCTCCCTGTTAATCTTAAATGCACCGCTTATAACGAAAAGAGTTGGCTAGTAAAGCATAATAAAGAACCTTTCGGGTAATATAACAAGTATAGGGCAGCATGTTTACCGTATAAGCAGAAATAATAGATAGAAGGTTCTTATGCTGCTAAACCTTTTGTAAACGAAGAATGCAACCACTAAACACACAATTAAACATCGTTATAAGGAAAAAGAGGATGTAAGAAGGAAAACTTACTTTAAAGACAAAGTATAACTACATTATACAGCAAGCCTAAGTAAAGGCTAGGCAGTCTTATATAGCAAAGTATAGGAACTAATAAGAGTATAAGGCTGCCTAAAGATTACAAGACTAAGGATTACGTAATAATAAAGATAAAGACCGTTAAACCGAAAGCATCGAGCCTTTAATCTTAAACCGTAGGACTAAACACGTTAAGCTATTAAGCCGTCCTAATTAAGAAGAAATAAAAGAAGCACTCGTATATATAAGACTACAGTCCCTACTACCTAAATAGTATTCTCCTTCTTACAGCTTTTTGGCAATTAATTTAAGTATTTATCTTAACACTTAAATAGGCCTTGCAGCCTAATACACATTAAAGAATAACGATAACAGAAAACAAGCATAGCAAGACATATCCTTCCGATTGTATAGCAAGCGGCCTTTACTTACATAAACCCTTTAACACACTAAGGTTTATTACTAAGGAAATAGTGTGGTTTATTACATTTTAATTGCTCTTATATAGTAAGGTTAACGCTACCTACTTTACAATATTAAAGGATACGCAATGGCTACTTTAAGACTATCTACTAAGATAACTGCGCCTAAGATAACGTAAGAGGAAAACGATATATAGCAAAAGTTAAGGAACTTAAGGAACAGATTAATAAAACTTATAGTGTTAAGAAAAAGGACTATAAAATAAATCTGCTAACACTGTACGATAGAACTAAGGGCACTCTTAAAGGATTTATTACTAAGACTTACTATCGATACTATAGCGAACAGTTTTTAAGACTTAAGGAAAAGATCCTCTTTGCCTTTTCCCACGCAGGTCTACGAAGCACCCCCCCCCCCAAGGCCCATCCTTAACCAAAGGAAGCACAATACGTGACCGCCGGTAAACCTACACGGGCAAGAAGTAGGAGTCAGTAAGGAGGACTTGGTGGAGTAAAGGAAGAGAGAGAGAGAGAGAGAGGAGGTATTTAAGGAGGAAGGAAGCTTGTTTGTACGGATATCTCTTCTTCTTTTTTAGCTTAGTTTTTAACCAGTTTAACTCACCCAACAGTGATTTCTTACATTAGACTAGATCCTTACATATAAGATACTATTAAAAGAAGGAACTAATCCTAGATTTAATCGGATTTACAAGCTAACAGCTTAAAGCACTTAAAGAGTACCTTACGGAAACCTTAATAAAGGATATATTAGAAGATTTACGTTACTAGCAAGATACTTACTCTTATTTATACTAAAGAAGAATAAAAAGCTAAGACTATGCATAGACTATAGATAACTTAATAACATTACTATTAAAAACCGTTACTCGTTGCTACTTATTAAAAAGCTACGCGGAAAACTTTAAAAGGTAAAATAGTTTACAGTATTAGATTTTAAAGGAGCTTACAACCTTATACAAATAAAAAAGAGAGAAGAATAAAAGATAGCGTTTAAAACACGCTACGTATACTATAAGTGCTTAGTAATGCCTCTTAGACTCATAAACGCACCAGCATCGTTTAAAACATAATTAATTAGGTATTACGCAAACACTTAGATGATTTTATAATTGCATACCTTAACGATAACCCTTAAAGAATATAAAGAGTATATAACGAAGATATTGTAAAAGCTGTAAAATATAACCCTTTTAGTTAAACTAAAGAAAATCAAGTTTTACACTTAAGAAGTGGACTACTTAGGATTTACAATTATACTAAGATAAATCTATATGCAGAAATTATAGATTAAAGCTATTAAGACTTAGCCTACACTTATAAGTATTATAAAATTTAAAGGATTTCTAACTTTTATAAATAATTTATTAAACGTTACAGCAACATTGCAAGACTACTTATAAAACTTACGGGAAAAGATAAGATATTTAAATAGACTAATAAAGAATAGATAGCTTTTAATAAAATTAAAGGATTTATTATAAAAAAGCTAGTATTAATAAAGGTAAACCTAGAAAAGAAATATAAAATTAAACAAATACATTAGACTTTACAATTAAAGGATAGTTAGGCTAAAAAGATAAAAACAGAAAGCTATACCCTATAGCCTTTTTTTAAGAAAACTTAACAAACTTAAACTTAACTATTTAATCTACAATAAAAAAACTCATAGCAATTATTTACGCATTTTAAAACTAGCAGTACTACTTAATCAAAGTAAAACATAAGATTAAAGTGTATATAACTATAAGAATTTACAATTACTAAGGTTTTTAATAAAAGATAGACTAAATAGGCAGAATTCTTGTTATAATTTAACTTTTACATTACGTACTAAAAAGGGTTAAAAAAACAGCAAGGCTAACGCACTTAGTAAACCCGTAAACTATTAGCAAAATATACTACTAAAAGCATAAACGATACTTTAAATTATAGTACAAAGAGATCTTACTATAAGAAAGAAACTTTTAGCAGCATACCGAATACTAGCAAATAACGAATAGCTAAAAGACTTTAAATAAGCATAGCAGAATATAATAACGGAAGAATAAAACTAACAATAAAGGAAATAAACAATAAACTTTAAAAGTACAATAATAAGACTTATATACTATAATCACATTAGGAAGGACTAATTTGGCAACTTTATAAAGCACTAGCCTATAAATATTAAGGAATTAAAACTTATAACTTTCTTAAAATTAAAGTTAAAATTAAATAAATACTAGTAAAATATAATATGTATAAGAAAACTAAGATAAAAAAATATAAACCTTATACATTATTAACTACTACTAGTTTTAATATAAGTATAAGGATTTATTAGCTTAAACTTTATTACTAAGCTATTATTATTAAAGAAACTTTTAACTAAAACCTTTTATATTAGTATACTTAGTAAATAAAGTATTTATACTTTATTTTATATAAAAAAGCTAGCAACGTAAAAAAGCTTACGTATACATTTTTATAAAATATTATTAGTTAACACAGTTTACTAAACAAGATAATATTAAATAAAGACAAGCTATTTACGTTAAGTTTTTAAAATTTACTTATAGTATAACTTAGTAAACGAAGAGGTGCGTTAGTTAAGTGCTAGTATAGCGCCGAAAAGGAGGGCGGCCTAGTTGTCTTAAAAGAAGGTATAAATGCGTAAAAACACTTTTACTTTCTAGTTGGCCTTTTTGTAGCTTTATTAGTTTGAGTAAAAAGCAGTTAAGAGTTTGCGCATAATTACAGCCTTTTACAAATCTCTTTTTAAGTATTAAGATAAACCATTGGTTAAAGACGATAAAATTTAGCAGGCTATAGTAAGTAAAAACGAATCTAAGTTAATAGCGTTTATCTTTCTTATTAAGAGTAAAATAATAAACTTTAAAAGGCAGTCCTACAAAAAGGTTTTTACAGGGCGTGCCTTAAGAAGAAGATAAAAAAGGCAGTTTTATAATAAAATTAACGGATAGCTTAGCCTATAGTCGGTTTAGGATTAAAAGCGGCCTCAAAAGTCCTCTTTTTACTTCTCTTTATACTTTTACTTTGTTGCATACGTTATAGTTTTTAACTAATCTTTATACGTTTGCTAAAAGGCATAGCTAAGTGCATTCCTTAAAGACTAGGTCTTTAGTTCCCTTTTAGCCTAGGTAACTAAATAAAGGAGAGTTATAAATCTTTTAAGCTAAGGCTATGTAAAGGGGCTTAAAGTAAGGTATTTAAATCCGGTCGCTTTTGCGTAAACGGTGTTAGGGATTTACTAAGTATTTTATAATTGTAGCAAGTAAGCTAAAAGACTTTAAAAGCTAACGGGCACCTTTTTAAACGGCCTTTTTTGGCTTAAAGTATTAAGGGTTAGCAGCTGAGCGTTGTTACTCTAAAGCGGTTAAGGATTTATTGTTAAAGGAGGATTTTAAGGCTTAAACCTTTGCCGCGCCCTAGTTACCGCCTAGGTCCTCGATAACTACTAAAGATATATGCATTAGCTTTTACAGTTAGCTTTCGCCTTAACTCCTCAAGTTTAACTAATTAAGCCTGGCTAAAAGAGGCAAGGCTTTAAGCAGCCTACTCTAAGGCTATAAACCTAAACCCTCCGGTTTGCGCTACTATAGGGCCTATCTAATAAAGAAAGAGACTACCGTTATACAAAGGGCCTTTGCTATTACTGCGGCAAGGCTAGCTATTTAAAAACCGACTATCTTAAGCTAAAATCTGCCTCCTTACGCCCTTACCCTATAAAAGTTAAGCAATCCTCGTTAAAGAAGCCTGCCTCTGCCTCGTCTAAATGTATAAAGACCTTAAAAGAATTTAAGTCCTAGCTAAAGTCGGAAAACTAGCTGCTTTTAAACTAAGTCTTACTTAAGAGCTACTAAAGATAAAGTAGGCAAAAGAACTAAAATCTAGTTACGGCATATATAGACGCCTTTATAGAAGAAACGAATGTACGCCTGTTTATAGACTTTAAAAGCCTTTGCTACGCAACCGTCTTTAAGCAGCTAGTTAAGCGCCTTTACTTTTTAACTACCTCGATTGCGTCTTGCCTTTTTAAATTAGTAATATACTAAAAGAAACCTTTTAATTATCGATAAGGTAGCTACCTTCTCGCTAGATATTAGAGGGTTTAAGCGAAAGACTACGGCTTACGTTATCCTTAGTTAAATAGATCCTATAATTCTTAGCATTAGCTAGCTTGTTAAGTATGATGCCTCCCTTTATCTTATACGGAATTAGATTGTTTCGTAAAAGCCTTTTTAAGTAACGTTAAAGGGCACAATACTCTTAGACACCGCTATTTTAACTAAGCAAACAAAAAATCACATTTTTACTAAGACTTTAAAACTTTACGCCGTTACTTTAAATAACGTGCAAACTGCCTTTTAGGAAAAAATCTGCCTTTAAGGCCCTAGACTAGCTTTTCCCGGCACTATCCGCCTTTAACCGGAAAAAAGCAAAAAAACTCTCTCCGACCCGCCTAAGCTATAACTATAAAATTAATCTTCAAAACGGCGCCGTTATGCTAGCCCGGCCGCTTTATTTAATATTATAAGAAGAGCTCCTTATACTACAGAAACCCCTTTCTAAATTACAGGATTAAGGTTTATTCGTCCTTTATCTTCGTTTGCCGCCGCCTCTATCCTTTTCGTTAAGAAGCTTGGTAGGGGGCTGCGCTTTTGCGTACATTATCGCGAGTTAAATGCAATTACGATTAAAGACGCATATCCTTTACTACTAATTACTAAGACCCTTTGCAAAATTGCCTTTTGCCGCTAAATCTTAAAGCTTAACGTTATCTTTGCCTTTTACCGACTTTAAATTAAGCCTAGTAACGAACAGAAGACTGTATTTTAAATAAGGCTTAAGTTTTATAAATGGTTAGTTACTCTCTTTAGCCTTTAATTTAAGGAGCACGCTAGCTTCTAACAATATATAAATTACGCGCTTTGTAAATCTCTTAGCTAGTAGGTGGCCGCCTATATTAATAACGTAGTTATTTATTTTAACGGCTCTTAAAAAGACTGTTAAACGAAAGTTTTAAGCATAGTTACTAAGCTAGCAAAGGCAAGCTTGCAGCTTAAGTCTTGCTTTAAAGTAAAAGAGATACGGTTCCTTAAGTTAAGTACCTTGTAGTCTTTAGAAAAGGATTAAAAAAGATCTTTACGATTCAAGCTTAAAGGGAGCCTTATAACGTAAAAAGCGTCCGCAGCTTTCTTAGCTTTTCGAATTACTACCGTATTTTTATAAAAAACTTCTTTAAACTAACTGCTGCGCTAACCTTGCTTACTAAGAAAGACCGCACCTTTTATTATACTCTTAAATGTTAAGCCTCCTTTAATTCTTTAAAAAAAGCATTATTGTTAGCATCTTTGCTTGCTGCTTAGCACTTTAACCGTAAAACTAAGGTTAAGGCTAATGCCTTAGGCTACGTATTAAGCGGAGTCCTTTTTTAGCTAATAAGACGCTTTTTAGCACTCCGTTAAATACTACTCTTAAAAGCTTACTCTTACTAAGGCTAACTATCCTATTTGTAACGGGCTATGGCCCGGTGTAAGTCCTCGGCCCCGCCCTCGGCTCGGAACAACCAGACGGCCGTGTCACGTGGCCTACCGCGCGATCCGACCAAACCCAATTGGGCGCACGCCAATTCGCAGCACCTGCGCAAGACGGAACATTGCGCCCATCTTGCAGTCCCTGCGTACGCGCTGCGCGCCGCCTGCGAGCCCTTTCCAAGCCTCCACCTCTCGGCTATAGTCTGCCCCACTTGATGCTTGACGGTGACTCACACAAGCAGAGAACAGGGGCTAGTAAGGGGGGATCTTGTAGACTAGGAAGAGAAGGAGGAAGCTATATAAGAAGGAAGGAAGTAGGCCTGTTTGTGTAGATATCTTTCTTCTTCTTTAGCTTAGTTTTCAACCAGTTTGATTCACCCAACAGCGACTTCTCCCATTGGGCTGGATCCTCACACTATTTACAATAAAGAAATGCTAGCCGTAATAAGCTGCTTGTAAAAGTAGAGGCTAAAACTAGTAAGAAGACTGTTTAAGGTTTACTTTAATTACTAAAACTTAGGTTGCTTTTAAACAAAGCAACACTTAGCTAAAAGGTGGGCCTGCTAGGCATATAAACTCTCCAACTTTAACTTCTTTATTGTATACCGCTTTAAAGCCCTTTAGGTAGTCTTTAACGCATTGTTTTAAAGGAAGCAAAACTTTCTTGCAAAAGCAAAAAACGAAAGGATTTTTAAGAGAGACTGCACCCTTCTCTCCTTTTTGTGACGGGCTATGGCCCGGTGTAAGTCCTCGGCTCCGCCCTCGGCTCGGAACAACCAGTCGGCCGTGTCACGCGACCCACCACGTGACACATCCCGCGAGAGCCTATGACGCAACACCCCGATTAACACAGAAACCTAAAGACTCCTACCCCCCCCCTAGACCCCTACCTCTTGGCTACGGACTACCCCACCCTATGCCCGCCGGTGACTTATACGGGCAAGAAGCAGGAACTAGTAAGATAGGACCTAGTGGATTACGAAGGGAGGGAGGGAGTTATTTAAGAAGGAAGGAAGCAGGCCTGTTTGCATAGATATCTTTCTTTTTCTTTAGCTTAGTTTTCAACCAGTTTAATTCACCCAACAGTGATTTCTCCCATTGGGCTGGATCCTTACACTTTTAAGCTAACAGCTTTCTTAAAGTAAAGCTTGGCTACATTGCTTACGGTAATAAGGGTACGCTAAATAAAAACTTAAAAACTTACAAACTTTAAAGCTACTTTAGCTTAAACACTAAGAAATGGCTCCCTTTAAGTAGCTCTTTTTAACTAATTTAAGGGCGGTAGCTAGTCTTACTTCAGCAAGGAGACGTTTAAAACAAGGCAGGAATAAGGTAAAAGGTTTAGTAGGGCGCTGCCTAAGCGCACAAAGTTAGTGTAATACCACACTATTTTCTTAGTAATAAACCTAGTGGTGTTAAAGGGTATATAAGTAGGCAGGTTAAGGCCGCTTGCTATACAATCGGAAGGATATGTCTTGCTGTGCAGGTCTCTATTATTGCTGTTCTTCAATGTGTTATTAGGCTGCGAGGCCTATTTAAGTGTTAAGACTAAATACTTAAACTAATTGCTAAAAAGCTGTAAGAAGAAGAATACTATTTAGGTGGTAGGGACTGTAGTCTTATATACATGGGTGCTTCTTCCTGGCTTACTTGGATTATTAGATAATCCTAATAATCCTTATCCGTATTATTACGTAACCTCTAGTCTCGTAATCTTCTAGGCAGTCTATACTCCTATTAGTTGTTTATTCTACTATGTAGGACCGCTTAGCCTTTACTTAGGCTTGCCATGTAATGTAGTTTTTACTAATATAGTTATTACATTACCTCCCTCCTTCCATACTTTATCCTTAAAGTAAGTTCTTCCTCCTGCATCTCTTTTTCTTATAACGATGTCTAACCGTGTATCTAGAGGTCGCATTCTTCGTTCGCGCAAAACTTACCAGCGTAACGGTCTTCTTAAATTAATTCTTTACCGTCCGGCAGTAATGCCTACTTGCTCGTCTTGTGCTAAACGTCGTCTTCTTTCCTGCTGCGTTTCATCTTCGGATTCCTCTCGCTGTTCGTAGTGCATTCGCCTTAATCTTTCTTTTTATAACGTTTAATGTCTTTTCCGTTTAGCAGCTTCGTTGCATTAGTGCTTAGCACGAAAGGGTTAAGCTTGAGTTGGAAGCAGCTAAAGAGGAGCGTTATCATGTTAATGAGAAGATTAAGCGTTTTTGTTTTTAAAATTATAGCGTAAGAAAAAGCTTCGTACTATCGAGCGTGGTCTTGATTCAAGGAGATAGACGAGTTGGAGCGCTAGGAGCGCGAGGCCGCTGCGACCGTCAAGGTTGCCGCGCTTACCGCTGTTCCGGTTATTTTTAAGGTTAACTAGGATGCCTTGCTAGCTTTTAAGTTGTTTTTTTAGTGTGATTTTTAAGGTGTTAGTTGAGGCGTTGTTAGTGGTACTTTTAAAGGGCTTATTAAGCGTTTGTTAAATGCATAGCTAGCTATTATATGTTTTTTACTCTTAAGTAGTTTTTTTTTTATTTTACTAAATATTCTTTTTATTTGCCTTTAACTTATTTATCCTTAATTTTTTAACTTTGTATTCTTTAGTATCGTAAGCTTTATATATTCTTTTATTAAGTGTTTAAGTGTGCTAGTTTTAGTAGCGATATATAAAACACTAGGTATATTCGTATGTTTATTAGCAGTATTAACTTAAAGTTAGTGTTTAATATCTTTTCTTTAATTTAAAATAGTCTTATTTTTTTTATAGTTAAGTTTTTTTACCTGGTCGTTTTGTTTTTAAATTCTTTAAAAAGACATACTTTATTTTCTTCCTTTAAGGTTAGTCTTTTAATCCTTAACTTGTTTATATAGTGCGTTATACATTTTCTTATAAATTTAAGGTTTGTTTTAAAGTTTTTAAATCTTGTTTACTTATTATATTGCCTTTAGTGCTTTAGTTTCCTTATTCTTTTATTTATAGGCTTTTAGTTTATAACTATAGTTTACGTAAAATAGTAATATCTTTATAATACTAGTAGTTACTGTTATAAGCAAACTATGCTAACGGTAGCTATTTAACTTGATTGTTTTATAGTTAGTTAATATAGCATTAAAGGTATTATTTTAGTATTTAGTTAAATCGTTTTGTTTGTTTATTTGTTTATAAGTAGTAAGCTATAAATAACCCGTGTTTTATTCTAGCTTATCCTCTTTCTTCCTTACTTATAGGTATTACTTCCCGTTTTATCTCTACCTTTAAACCTAAAAAAATGTTCCTTCCTCTCCCCGGCTAAAAGGAGGCGCCTTTAGCTTATAAAATAAAAGGACCTATTAAACTTCGCTAAGCAGCCATAGCTAACGCATAAACAGCCTAAAAACGTTACGCTAACAAGTCCCGGCAAGCCGTAAAAGCCTTCTACGTTAATAACAAAGTCTTCCTACGCCTGCAAAACGTCTAAACAGCCCGCCACTTAAAGAAGCTCGATTAAATCAGCCTCTCCTTTAAGGTTATTAGCTTAGTCGGATTACACGCAGTCAAGCTTAACACTCCTCCTAAGATTTACCTAGTATTCTACGTTAACCTACTGCCCTTAAAAAACCCTTCCCCTCTTAAACTACCCCTAATTCCAGCCCTCCCTCTATTCTGCCCTTAGCCGCCGACGCAAACCACGGCGCAAAAGAATACTTGGTTAAATCGATCCTTTAATTTAAGAAGCGCGGCCGCGGCTACTAAGTTCTAGTTAAGTAGACCGGCTACCCTAGCCCTACCTAGGAGCCGTTATTAAACCTCCTTAATACAGTGGCATACAAGGCCTTTAAGGAGAGCCTCTCCACACCCCCCCCTGTAAAAAAGGAAGGGGGCTATTGTAACGGGCTCGGGACAACTAGTCGGCCGTGTTACGTAACCTGCCATGTAACGCGTTAGCATCCCGCGAGGGACCATAACATGCCATCCCGATCGACCTAGAAACTAAAGGGCACCTACCCCCTTCCCAAGCCTCTACCTCTCGGCTACAGACTGCCCCACTTTATGCTCGCCGATGGCTTACACGGGTAGAAAGCAGGGGCTAGTAAGGAGGGATCTTGTAGATTAGGAAGAGAGGGAGGGAGCTACTTAAGAAGGAAGGAAGTAGGCGTGTTTGTGTAAATATCTTTCTTCTTCTTTACCTTAGTTTTTAACCAGTTTAATTTACCTAACAGTAATTTCTCTCATTGGGCTGGATCCTTATACCTCAGCAGTTTAACCGCAAAATAAGGTTAAGGCTAATGCCTTAAAACTATGTACTGGGAAGAGTCCTTTTTTAGCTAAACCTATAAAACGCTCTTTAGCACCTTATTAAATACCACTCTTACCCCTACTAAGGCTAACTATCCTATCTACAATAAGGAAATGCCTGTCGTGGTAAGCTATTTGCAAGAGTAGAGGCTAGAGCTGGTAAGAAGACCATTCGAGGTACACTCTAATTACCGAAACCTAGGTCACTTTAAGATAAAATAACACTTAGCCATAAGGTAGGCTTGCTAGGCATACAAACTATCCGACTTTAATTTCTCTATTATGCACCGCCTTAGAGCCCTTTAAGTAGTATCCGACGCATTGTTTTAAAGGGAGCAAGACCTTCTTGTAAAAGTAAAAGACGAAAGGATTTTTGGAAGAGACTATACCCTTCTCTCCCTTTAGGCCAACAGCTTTCTTGGAGTAAAGCTTGGCTATATTGCCTACGGTGACGAGGGTACGCTAAATAAAAGACTTATAATGTAACGGGCTATAGCCTGGTATAATGCCTTGGCTCTGCCCTCGGCTCAGAATGACTAAAACTGGTCACGGGATTCACAGGACTAGGCACGCAGCGTGTTAGCTGCCTACGAAGCGCCCCCCCCCAAAGCCCATCCTTAACCAAAGGAAGCACAATATGTAGCCGCCGGTAACCTACACGGGCAAGAAGTAGGAGCTAGTAAGGGGGACTGGGTGGAGTAAAGAAAGAGAGAGAAAGAGAGAGAGAGGAGGTACTTAAGGAGGAAGGAAGCAAGCTTGTTTGTACTAATATCTATTCTTTTTCTTTAGCTTAGTTTTAACCAGTTTAATTTACCTAACAGTGACTTCTCTCATTGGGCTGGATTCTTACATATATACCTTAAAGCTAGTCTAGCTTAAACACTAGCCTTAGAACCCCCCTTTAACGATGAATCCCTAACCTTTTTATAGTAATAAGGCTTAGCTTTTAACCTTTAATATTTTAAGCTAAGAGAGGCCGTCTAGAAAGGTGCTTGTTAGTTCCTAAAGTTCTTCGGCTTACCCGTTCTAATTATCGTTTATGCTAGAGGGACCGGATTAAATACCTTACTTTAAGCCCCTCTGCATAGCCCTAGTAAAAGATTTATAACTCCTCCCTTTCCGGCCACCTAAGTTAGAAGAGGACTAAAGATTTAGTCTTAAGGGAATATACTTAGCCCAGCCTTTCGGCAAATATACGAAGGCTAGTAAGGAACTGTAATATTTGCGGAAAAGCTAAAGTTTAGAGAGAGGTAAAAAGGAGGCTTCTTAAGCCTCTCCCCGTCCCCGATTAGCTTTAGGCGGAACTGTCTATTAATTTCGTTACTAAACTGCCTACCTCGTCCCTTCCTTAAAGCATAGCCTGTAAAAACTTCTTAGTAGTAGCTAATCATCTCTTAAAATTAGCTATATTAGTGCTTATAGGAAAAATAAAGGCTATAAACGTAGCAAAAGCACTAGCCCGATTCGTCTTTGCTTACTATAGTTTACCGAGTTCAATCGTCTCGGACAAAGGCCCTTTATAAGGATCCAGCCCAATGGGAGAAGTCACTGTTAGGTGAATCAAACTGGTTAAAAACTAAGCTAAAAAAAAAGAACAGATATTAGTATAAACAAGCTTGCTTCCTTCCTCCTTAAGTATCTCCTCTCTTTCTCTTTCCAGTCTACAAGATCCCCCCTTACTACCCCCTGCTCTCTGCCTGTGTGAGTCACCGGCGAGCATCGAGTGGAGTAGACTATAGCCGAGAGGTGGAGGCTTGGAAAGGAGGTTGCAGGCAGTGCGTAGGGTGCGCGCAGGGAGATCGCAAGATAGGTTGGGTCACGCGGTAGGCCACGTGACACGGCCGACTAGTTGTTCCGAGCCGAGAGCGGGGCCGAGGACTTATACCGGGCTATAGCCCGTTATACCCTTAGTTCATCTTTATACTCTAGGGAGAAGTATTAGACTTCGCCTAAGCGGCTATGGCCGATGCATAAGAAGCCTAGGAACGCTACGCTAACAAGTCTTAGCAAGCCGCAAAAGCCTTTTACGTTAATAACAAAGTCTTCCTACGCTTGCAAATGTGACGGGCTAGGTGTGATGACTACATTACACGGCAAACTAAGAAGAAGCCGAACGGCCCCACATGGCAGAATTCACAGAAACTAATAAGAGCACAGGCGGTCCAGAGATCACGAGACCAAAGGTTACATGATGATAAACGATAAGTATTGCAAGGATCGCAAGTAGGGAATTGCGATCCTGGCGAGCCAGGAAGAGATGGTAGAAGCACTCGTGTATATAGGACTATAGTCCCTACCACCTAGATAGCACTCTCCTTCTTACAGCTCTTCAGCAATCAATCTAAGTATTCAGTCTCAACACCTGAATAGGCCTCGCTGCCTTATGCCACATTGAAAGAACGACAACAACGCACAACAGAGATCTGCCTACATGTATTGTATACAAAGCGGCCTTGACCTGCCTACTTATATAAACCCCTTAACACTACCAGGTTTATCACTGAGGAAATAGTATGGTTTATAACACTATATACATTAAGCTTGCCGGTAACTTACACGGGCAAGAAGTAATAGCCAGTTAGAAGGACCTTGTAGCGAGAAAGAGAGAGAAAGAAGGAGCTATTTAAGAAGGTAGGAAGTAGGCTTGTTTATGTAAATATCTTTCTTTTTCTTGAGCTTAGTTTTTAACTAGTTTAATTTACTTTTAGGCTGATCCTTATATAAAACGTTTAAACGGCCTGCCTCTTAAAAAAGCTTAATTAAATTAGCCTTCCTTTTAAGGTTATTAGCTTAGTTAGGTTATACACAGTTAAGCTTAATACGCCGCCAAGGATTTACCCTGTCTTCTACATTAATCTGCTTTGCCGCGCCTCTACAAACCCCTTTCCCTTTTAAACCACCTTAAACTTTTTTCCCTTACCTATCCTGCCGGCCGTATAAGGATCCAGCCTAATAGAAAAAGTTACTGTTAGGTAAATTAAACTGATTAAAAACTAAGCTAAAGGAGAAAAAATATATTTATACAAATAAGCTGTTAAGGGTATACTTGGGTAGGCCAGGTAAGTCAGGCAGGCAAGGAGGTATCTCTTTAACAGGAGGAGGCAGCGGTATATTTAATAGCTAATTCTTGCCTCCTGAACTCTGAGGGAGTGCGGGAGGCGCTCTTTATCATATGTGCACCTCTTGCGCACCAGGTGCGCGACCCCGCTTCTACTTGGCCCGTGCGCCAGCACGTGCTGTGGCCTGTGCGCAAACTGCGCCACGCAGCCTGCGCCACAAGCACCGCTTTCAGACCACGATGCGCAAGCTGTGCGCATACTGCGTACGGCTTGCGCGTGGCCTGCGCCGGTGCCCTTCCTTGGGCGGCGTTACAAGCACCCTGTTAAATATTACTCTTAAAAGCTTACACCTACTAAGGCCAACTACCCTATCTACAATAAGGAAATGCTGGCCGTAATAAGCTGCTTACGGGAGTAGAGGCTGAAACTAGTAAGAAGACCATTTAAGGTGTTACGGACGGGCAGGCGGACAGGTAGGCGGGGCCGGGATTCGGGACGGAAAGGTATATTCAGAATGGCTAGTCTTCTACAGAGGTGCAGGCAGGGTCAGGTTGTTGACGAAGACGTAGCTTTAAGGAGCTACGTTTCAGATGCAGGATTCTTCGTGGATATATATTCACCAGAGCGGTGTGCAGTGGCAGTACTCCAGGAGTGGGTCCTAAGTGGGAGCCTTAGGTAGGCGCAGTCTCTCCCCATGGGGAGGGAGAGAGGCACCGAGCGGGTTGGTGCCTCAGGCAGGCAGGCTGTCACCTGATCGTGCAATCGCTCCCCATAGGATGGAAGAGAGGCACCGAGCAGGTGGGAGCCTCAGGCTGTCATGGCAGTCCATGACATAAGGTCTACTTTAATTATCGGAACCTAGGTTACTTTAAAATAAAGCAATACTTAGCTGAAAGGTAGGCTCGCTAAGCATATAAACTCTTTAACTTTAACTTTTTTATTATACACCGCCCTAAAGCCTTTTAGGTAGTCTTTAACGCATTATCTCAAAAGAAGCAAAACCTTCCTGTAAGAGTAAAAGACAAAAGGATTTTTAAGAGAGACCGCACCTTTCTCTCCTTTTAGGCCGACAGCTTTTTTAGAGTAAAGCTTAGCTACATCGCTTACGGTAATAAGGGCACGCTAAACAAAAAACTTACAAACCTTAAAGCTAGTTTAGCACAGATACTAGCCTTAAAATACCCCTTTAACGACGAATCCTTAACCGCCTTATAGCAATAAGTGTGAGGATCCAGCCCAATGGGAGAAATCACTGTTGGGTGAATCAAACTGGTTGAAAACTAAACTAAAGAAAAAGAAAGATATCTATGCAAACAGGCCTGCTTCCTTCCTTCTTAAATAACTCCCTCCCTCCCTTCGTAATCCACTAGGTCCAATCTTACTAGCCCCTGCCTCTTGCCCGTATAAGTTACCGGCGGGCATAGGGTGGGGTAGTCCGTAGCCAAGAGGTAAGGGTCTAGGGGGGGGGTAGGAGTCTTTAGGTTTCTGCGTTAATCGGGGTGTTGCGTCATAGGCTCTCGCAGGATGTGTCACGTGGTGGGTCGCGTGACACGGCCGACTGGTTGTTCCGAGCCGAGGGCGGAGCCGAGAACTTACACCGGGCCATAGCCCGTCATAATAAGGCTTAAATGCTAATCTATAATACTTTAAGCTAAGAAAGGCAGTCTAAAAAGGTGCCCGTTAGTTCCTAAAGTCTTTCGGCTTACTTGTTACAATTATAGAATGCTCGGTAAATCTTTAACACCGTCTACGCTAAAGAGACCGGATTTAAATACCTTACTTTAAACCCCTCCGTATAACTGTGAGGATCCAGCCCAATGGGAGAAGTCGCTGTTGGGTGAATCAAACTGGTTGAAAACTAAGCTGAAGAAGAAGAAGAAAGATATCTACACAAACAGGCCTGCTTCCTCCCTTCTTATATACACGAGTGCTTTTTCCATCTCTTCCTAGCTCGATGGCTCGATGCTTCGAGTCTTCGATCCTTATCCGTATCGTCACGTGACTTCCAGACCGCCTGTGCTCCCATTGGTCCGTGGCAGCGCGTGCGCAAGATGGGCGCAATGTGCCAATTGGGCGCATGCCAATACGCAGCACCTGCGCAAGAAGGCACATTGCGCCCATTTTGCGGTCTCTCTGCGCACGCTCTGCGCGATGCCTGCGACCCCCTTTCCAAGCCTCTACCTCTCGGCTATAGTCTGCTCCACTTGATGCCTGACGGTGACTCATACAGGCAGAGAGCAGGGGCTAGTAAGGAGGGATCTTGTAGACTAGAAAGAGAAGGAGGAAGCTATATAAGAAGGAAGGAAGTAGGCCTGTTTGTATAGATATCTTTCTTCTTCTTTAGCTTAGTTTTCAACCAGTTTGATTCACCCAACAGTGACTTCTCCCATTGGGCTGGATCTTTACAGGTATAGCCGAAGCATTATACTGGGCCATGGCCTGTTACACTTTCTTTCTTTCTTTCTTTTACTACCTATATAAACCCTACCTAGTTTTTACTTTCGCTAAATAGTTTTTTCCTTAAAGGGTTTTATTATAGCTTATATTAGGCCAGTATAGTTAAGACTAACTTTTGTTTTTTAGGTTTTATGTATATAGATTAGTCAATAGCGGAATAAATAATAACAACTATAACCTAACTATTATACGAGGCTTAATATATATATTAACTTAATAGCTTTTAAAATAGAGAGTTAGAAGTATTTTAAACCTATCCTCTTTAGATTATAATTAACTAGTAAATATAAATAAGGGTATAAATTGTTAAAGGCTAAAATTATAGTATATGTTTAAGTAGTAGCTAAACTTGACTAACTAATATATTAACGTTATTGTAAGCTTTAATCTGTATATATTGTATACAGTTTAGACTTTAGTTAACCTACTTATAAAATATTATTACTAGATATTCTAAAGGCTTTCAGCCTACTATAAGACGTGTAACTGGTCCGGGAATCCTACAAGGATTAATGTACGGGTCTTACGCCGTGTACGTTACAGACTAGTGGTGCACCGAGTAGAAGCCACACTTGTACACGGCCCCACTATTCCGCTAGCTCGGGGGTCGATTACTCATTTCTGGGGGGCCGTGTACTCCGTCCCTAAAAAAACTGGCACCGACTGGTTCTATATAGATAAAGTAGGAGTACAAAACAGCACTCCTATATCTCATATATCAAGCCAGGGAGCACATATTCACATATTGTTGAAGCCAACACAATATTGCAAATTACCAGCAGCGCGCCACCCAATCAAGTCACAACATACACCACACGTGACCAAAGGAGTTGAAGCAGAGGGAAGAAGAAGCCCATGGTGAGGACGACGGACTCCAGCCTGGGGTGAATGATCTGGCAGCGGTGGTGACGACCGAAAAAGTCGATGATAGCCATCCATCCGATGAAGATGGAAGCCCAAGGCCAGCCGAGCGACAGCGGCTTTTACCCTCCCACGATCCCTTGCCAAAGTCAAGTCATGACGAGGCGAGGGGTCGTAGTGATGATTACAGCGACGATGAGCTTAATGACAACAAAGCCGACTCGAAGGAAGATGAGGATCCACGTCCTATGAAGCGGAAACGGCCATCCTCATCTCACGACGGCCCAATGCAAAAGAAGCGCAAGCACCATCTTTAGCAGAGATCTACCCACCAACATAGACCACATTCCAAGCCTCATCGACGTTCTCCCAAGTCTCACTCCCCCCATGATCAGGGTTCGAGAGTCACCGCAGTATCCAGTGCTAAGGGCCGATTGACTTCGCTGGCACTTTCGGCGCCACAGACCATGGATACAGAGATGCCATCTGACTACAGCAACCTGGGCGGATCATCTAGTGACATCCTACCGACGTTGACCGAGGTTACGTTCCATCCGCACTCCCCACACTGCTGTTCCTTTACAGCAGTCATCCGGGACGGCTGTGACAGGCGAGGAGTCTCTTTCAGCCAGGTTGCTCAACTCATCGAGAGCAACGGCCATATGGGGAAGATCGACGACTTCACCATCAAGCCGATGGAGCAACATTTGTTCCTCCTGACTGGCTTTAGCCGGCATACCTCGTCCCAACCCTCGTCCGGCGGAGGGACCGCGTCGACTGCAGAGGTAGGCCGTATCCACAGACTACGACGCGTACCCAGCCCCAGGATGGCAGAGCCGTTGATGCCAAGGCTTTTGCATCGCGAAGTGAGCCGTCAAATAGTGACGACGACGGTGGATTGAGCGACAGCGATCCCGAGTCCAGCAGCGACGATGACGAATGTTCGAGCGGGGACGAGCAGGACCGTTCGAGCACGAGCAAACATAGCCGATGGGACGGCATTAACGAGCAGCGCTTGCTGGCATACAAGAAAGAGGACAAGTCTTGGGACTGGATGTTAAAGAAGTTTCCAGGCAGGACTCTGGCCGCAGTACGCGCGCGCTGGACCATGGTACAGCAGAGTCAAATGAGTTTCCTCCCACAGGTGGACAGGCAGCAGCTCAAGCTCTCTGCCTACTTACCCCTAGGCCTCTGCTGGGACGAATATCGAGGATCTCATCCTTCTATCAGCTAGTCCCAACGCGGGAGCACGGTACGGTCGAGGGAAGAGGTGTTCACAGCGGAGAGGATGAGAGATCAGATGCCAGGGTGAAACACCACAAAGAAAATGGAGAGGTTGACATCGGAAGCAGACATGAGAAAGTATCGAGAACCTCGCCTACAAAAGGCTTAAGCTTTTCGAGTTGATCGTCCGTGAACGCAGACCGTCCGAACCCCACAGAATAATCAGGCTGTGGGCGAGGACGGTAGAAAGGTTCGGCGCAGTTCCAGCCTTCATTGACACTTTCATTTAAAGGCTTGAGATGTTTCGCACCATAGATCCTTAGCACTTGGGCAGACGGACATATCAGTGGGGAAATGTCTCGAACAATCATAGCTTCATTTCTCGCTCGCACGCTCTCGCAAGGTTCGTCGAACAGATCGTCACGAAACAGTGTATCTTGAGGGACTGATTGTTCTGCCTCAAGCAAAGTTCGACAGAGTTTCTTGCTTGCATCTGTGATACCCAAGTCGAACTTGCCCATAAAGCTACCCTTGGTTGCAAGTATAGTCTCATAGCTTGGACGCATACGGGGTACTTTTGGCTTCCCTCGGCTTCTGATCGCTAGGTGTAGTTGAACTAGGTGCGTCAGAGCCAGCTTCCGATTGTTTACCACGAAGAGAAGACGACGACTTCTTCCTTGCAAGTAGGTGATTCAACCTTATCCCTGTTACCCAGGGTATCCCGTTGTATTTTTCGAAATATTTCCTAGTCTGATCGTCTTGGTTGAAATATTCCTTAGGCCAGCGCCCCTCTTCGCTCCAATATGCAATTGAATTGGTCTTGTTATCGTTGATGCCGCTCGTTGCCCTCTGGCCCTGTGTGTACTTAGAAGCAGCATCTGCAGGAGACGTCCGCCGTTGCTTTTGAAGGGGCACGGATGGAGCGAGACTGGATGGACCTTCGGGTTCTTGCGATCGTTTTCCTGTTCGTTCTCGTTCCCCAGCCTGTGGAAGCTTGATTTGAGTTAGCTTTAGAGCATAGCAGGAGAAGAGTAACATGCCTCTGTGCCGGGAGTTTTGCTAGTTGGGAAGGGAAGTGGGTGCTTGGGTTCGGTGTTAGTGTCCTTGGATACAGTGCGATTCTGGCGGCGTTGTAGGCGTGGGCTTTTACGAGGAAAAAATTGTGGGCGTTCTTGATACCTTGTGGCCCCGCTTCTATCAACGATCAGTCAAAGTATTCCGTCTTTTGGCACCGAGCGTTGCCGCCCAACTTTTTGGATGTTTCGGTTTGCTTGACGCGGGGCCATATCGACTGAAAGGAGGAGGGGCAACAAGTGGGTTTATATTGCCGCTGGGGTTGCTGGGCGGAGGTGGAAGGAAGAGTCAAAGATACAGCGCCTGACGAGGGGGTGGTGGGTGATGAATGCCGACTTTTGAGATAAAGAGAGTTTGGGGATCGTACGGGGCTGCGCTGGGACATCAGTTTGCGCTAGTCTATAAAGATTAGTTGGCATCTAGTGGTACGACAGGGGTTGTAAGAAATCTTCGACACCCCCCATGTAGGCGGTGGGATCAGCTGCCCACCCATAGAACCACATCGAATCCAGCGATATTCCCCGCAAATTTCCTAAAGTGGTGTCAGAAGCAAAGGGAGATGTCGATGATTTCTTTGCAAACCCCCTTTCGTTTGTGCGGATGCACACAGATCTGGTTTGCGGCCTGATCCGCAAGGTAAATTTTGCAACTCCCGATTTACTTGCCGTTGGACGGCAAAACCGCTGAAGAACCTGACCTGAGGGAAGGCATCAATCCCAAACGAGGGCGGGAACTAGAGTGTCAAGGCCATAACTACGGAGGGCCATGCAGCACCTACGAAATGATTTGCAAGCAAAGGCTCGGCGCTTAGAAACTGGGTATGGCCCGTCATTACATACTGACAGTGGTATCTCATAAGTCAGCCTGGCCCCACCAAACTCTGCACCTTGCGCTATCTCCGGAATGCATCCATAACCCATTTTGGATGATTGTATACGACATTGCTTTAATGAGTTTGAGGGGAGTGCACCAGAAGATAGCAATTATGCGCCTCTCCAGTTTGGGAATTTTGCCGGTTGTGATCTGAGTACTCCATAAGGACCAAATTAAGGTAGTTTTGGGTTATTCGTTTTAGGCTTCCATCTACCAAATAACACACAAACTGCTGTATCTAACAAAAACCAACAGCCTTACAGATACATTGGAAACTGAAACATCAAAGACAGTACATAATGAAGGCAATGCAGGCTGCATCACTAACATAATTATTTCCTGTCTTTAGAAAGCTACTGCAAGTCGCGCAAAACCCAAACATTGGCAAAGGTATCAAATTACTAGATAGGTCTCTGAAATTATTATTGTAAGAAAAATGTTAATTTATATCTTATTCCTAATCTCGCCTCCGCTCTCAGCTCTCCGAAAATACTTATTGTCTAGAAGAAATTTCGGCTCGATCGGTAGCTGCAGAGGTTGGCGTTTTAGGGTTCGTGTGCTGTGGCATTCTACACGCTTTCTTTATGTATGAGAAGCTAATGCCTTTGAGTTAGAAGCTTGCGATACGTAATGATGGTCGGGAATCATCGCGAGGATAAGTGCGGATGGGTGAAATAGGATTTGAAAATAATTGAATTGTTATCCAAACCACGCCCTCGCCTTTCTAAGTGGTGAGGAACCTATTACTGTACAATTATTAGATGGTTCTTATAATTATATATTGTAAAGTTATATTAGCTAACCCTTTACGAATGTGGTAGGAATCTGCCCGTTATCGTAGTCCATAGGCAAGATATAGAAATATAACTAGAAAGAACAAAATGTGTAGGATTAATAGACTGTGTATAATATAACACTCTATTAATAATGCAGTAGAAAGTAAGATAAACACGTTATGCCATCGTCTCTAGTAAGTCGACCATGCCGAAATAAACATAGATAGGAGGGATAACAGTATGTTATTATTATAGTTTACGCAAGACAACCATTCTTTCTGCGTATATACAAACACTGCACGATAGATGGTGTTAATTTCATAGTTTGTAATAATGGTTAAGGATGGGAGATTTATCCGCTAAACGCCTAATTAACTTAACCGTTCTTAAATAACAACTAATATACGGAGTAGGCCGATTGCTCACCAGGTCGAGTTATCGAAGCAGCTAGGCAAGAAGTACGTACATTGCTACATTGCATCATAAACCGGACAGGACAAATCAAAGAACATATCCTTCGACAGTCCACCGGCATAGACTACTAAAAAACTGGCACCGACTGGTTTTATACAAACCAAGTACAAAATAGCGCTCCCCATGTTAAGCCAGCCACCACGTATTGTTAAGACAACTAGGTGTTGCAAATTACCAGCAGCGCGCCACCCAATCAAGTCACAATATACACGTGACCAATACATAATAGACAAATCACGAGTGCCCCAGTCGGGGAATAATCAATTACGATAGCCACGTAGAAACACCATGCCCGTATGTTACAAATACCCCAAAGCAAACAAATCCCATAATCGTCGTCACTGCCCAAACCGATCAAGCCGCAAAGAAAGGGTGTATCATCAAATCAACCACCGAAACCGTACAGGGTGCGGCCCTGCCGCTTCAATGCGTAGACAACATCGAGCGACGTGACTGTCTTCCGCTTGGCATGCTCCGTGTATGTGACAGCATCACGAATAACGCCCTCAAGGAAAGACTTGAGAACACCACGCGTCTCCTCGTAGATCACTAAAACTGATTAGAAAAGACAGCCATGTTGAAGCCAAAAGGTGACACGTACGAGCAGAGATACGCTTAACACCACCACGACGCGCAAGACGCCGAATAGCAGGCTTGGTAATGCCCTGGATGTTGTCACGAAGAATCTTCCGGTGACGCTTTGCGCCACCCTTGCCGAGACCCTTGCCACCCTTGCCGCCTGTAAGATGTTAGGTCTGTTTATTGGTAGCCGTGGCAAACGGAGTTACTCACGTCCAGTCATATTGATGGTGAAAAGTGGTAAGGTAAAAGAAGGAGTTGATTGGTGTTAATGAAACGAGACTTGCGTTATTAGTGTAGGCTGAGAGAATGACCAGAGCAGCGGGGAACAAGCAGCTTTAAATGCGGGCGGGGTGGCAGCGCGGCTGATGCGGGCGGAGTCCAGATCAGTGGCTGATTTGGGCAGGAATTGATAGGAAAACGGGCGGCTTGGAAGAGAGAAATTGGTCTGGGCGAAAATCCAGCCAATCAGATTTCGTGTCCGATAAACACCGGCAAAAATGGCGATTGCGGTCAGGGCTGTTTATTAAGAAACTTGTGGACCTTGCGTTTCTGGATTAGATTGCAGCACGAGAACGAGTCCGGACTACGGAGTACTGCATGTTGGACCCGGTAAGCCCTGCAAACACGGGCGGCTCGGAGATGGGCTGTAAATAAGAAGCAGTAGGATGTACGAGGACATACAAGAGCAAGCTCAGAGATCCTGTAAGAGCATTTCCTTAGACGAGCGCGCAGGAGCTATCTTAAACCGGTCGTTTTGCCCAGACACGTGATCACACCGTATTACTCATACCCTTGAGCCAATCATAAATTACCAACCTCATAATCGGTAGCCTGGTATTTTACATATTTTACCTCCGCACAACAAAGAGATCCATAACCGCTAAATCAAGTAGCGAAAATAAAAAAGGAGCCCCCCCAAAACAACAGCGCCAAAACACACACCCCTGTCTTTTGCCCCGCTCTTCCGAATCAGCCTGCAACGCGTCTGGGACTGCTGTTGCCTACTTAAACCTTTCGCCGCCCACCCCACCTAACCAAATATTTCCTCTCACAACATCATCATCTCACATCCACCCAATCATCAAGGCTCAACCCACCACATTACTTTTCATCAACTTCACATTCACCTCAATAATGGCGCGCACGAAGCAGACTGCCCGCAAGTCCACTGGTGGCAAGGCACCCCGCAAGCAGCTGGCCTCCAAGGCAGCTCGCAAGAGTGCACCGTCGACCGGCGGTGTCAAGAAGCCTCACCGCTACAAGCCGGGTACCGTCGCTCTTCGCGAGATCCGTCGCTATCAGAAGTCGACTGAGCTTTTGATCCGCAAGCTGCCATTCCAGCGTCTGGTACGTTCTCCATTTCTTGCAGACCAGGCCGAATCATTTTCTAACAAAACTCAGGTTCGTGAGATTGCTCAAGACTTCAAGTCCGACCTTCGCTTCCAGTCGTCGGCCATCGGCGCTCTGCAGGAGTCGGTCGAGTCTTACCTCGTCTCCCTGTTCGAGGATACCAACCTCTGCGCCATCCACGCCAAGCGTGTCACCATCCAGTCCAAGGACATCCAGCTCGCCCGCCGCCTTCGCGGTGAGCGCAACTAAGCTTGCTGTTAGGCATCGGTAGCTTCGACGACACAGCAGACATCGGGATGTCATCGTGATGATTGGGTTTCACTGGCTGGGAATAATACAAGGCGTTTGGCCACACTGGCTTATTTGGGTTTGAGAATTGTACACTACAGAATCGCAGCTAGTACGGCTGCCTCCAAAGCATTGATTCATGACAAATGTGAAGCGTATCTTCATGAACGTGTGACTGCGGTGACGTTGCAACACTGCAATATCAATTACTGTTGATTGAAATAACTTCTATAATGTCTTGCCATGTCTTTGCATCTGTTCGGCGGTTCTCAACGCGTATTCTGTGTGGGCTAGACCAGTCCATAAAGGTCACGCTGCAAATCGAGGTCACGTGGACTGGTGGCGAACAAACGAAGTGCACGGCCGCCACACGTACCTTCCTGCTTTCAGCATGTGCTGGCGCTGCCCCATTGCAAAGGCCAATCAACGCCTATTGCACAACGACAACACGTCATACGCTGCCTTCCCATTCGCTAGCTCGTGTCTCTATCGGATTACTCCTTCAAGCTGCATTTCCTGTATGCAACAGCCTTATTTGCTACAGCTATCCCACAACGGGGCAACAGGCAGCATTTTTTGCCGACGATCAGGCAAATCTCTTTCCCACCCCCTTCGGACGCGTCCAGTCTGCCTGTCCGACCAGAAGACTCTTGGTCTGGCACTTCTGCGGCGTCGCAACACCATCCTCACGCTGCCTCAGCCTTGTCCCCATCAAACAGAAAGAAGAACAAGACTGTGGCCGGGTCGAGATCGAACGACGCCGGCGTCTGCGGCAGGGCTTAGCTGCCAATGGCTGGCCGTCACGCAGACCAGCAGCATACATATGGCCCGCAATGCCGGTTGGCACCTGTGCCACAACCCGCGGCCGACTCGCGGCTGCTCGAGGGCATTCCGGCAGCCAACGCACAGTTCTTCTACTCGTCGCCCATCTCCCTCGACGACCCGCTCTCAGCAGCTACAGCGACCGGCACTGATGCCAGGGCCGGCAAACTGCCGCTCCGCCCCTTTGCCCAGGGCGACAGTAATGCCCTCGAAAAGGCCTGGCTGGCGCTCTCGACGGAAACCGACCGCAAGGCACACATTGCTGCCCAGCAGCACCGCAGCCCGAGTCCGTCGGTGGGTCGGGCTAACGACAAGAAGCTCATCGTCCTCGTGCGCAGTCTGGCTGCCCGGCACCGTCAGAAACATGCGCGGGAGGATTCGTCGACGCCGCAGGAAGCCGTTGACAGCATTGGCACAATCATCCGTGCCACCCTGCAGGGCGCCAGCACGGACCTGCCTGTCTGCTGCAAGCAGCTTTCTGTCGATGTTGCTACCGAGCTGGCTGACGTGTTCTGTCCTCTAACGCGTAAGCGGCAGCCGTCCCTGAGTGCCAGCCGGGTGGTGCAACAGGTGATGTTGATTCTGAACAGCAGCAGCAACGGCAAAAACAATAGTGGCAGAAATAACAGCAGCAGAAACAATACCAACAGAAACAACATCCACTGCAGGAGCGCCAACAACAGCGCCAACAACAGCGCCAGTAACAGCCGCAGGACGTCCCTGGTGCTCTCTGATGCCCAGTATGGCCGCGGTGCCGTACTGCCGCTCAGCATTCCCAAGTCTGTTGCCTCGACGAGATACGACATACCGTCGCCGCGGCGGTTCAGCCCACTGCCATCGACGCCGCTCTCATCGTCTACGGCTGCTCACGGCTGTGCTGGCACCCAGGAGCCGCCGCAGGCCACTGACAACGCCGTAACGGCTGCCACCGAGGAGCATCTGGCACCAAGCACGTCCGTGGATGCCTCGCCCGGAGAGGCCGAGCGCGCTCAGGCAGCCGAGAGAGAGAAGGAGCTGGCGGCAGCATCTAGCATGCTGCAAGACCTGAAGGCGTCGGCTGCGGTGCCTGTTGGGGTATCCCGCCTGCACGTGGTGGACCTGCCGGCGCTGCAGATGCGGCCAATCTACTGGTCACCGGTCCACGACATTGCAGTTGTGCAGCGGGCCACGTGGTTTTACCGAGACACGTTGCTGCCGCTGGAGCCGGCCGTGGCCAACCAGCTGGAATCGGTGTACCGCGAGTTGCGCCCGTGGACCGACACGTGGGCCGACGAGCTGCGGTGTGCACTCGACGTTGGCGCTGTGGGCGAGGAGAAGGTGTCGCAGCCTGTGTGGCCGAAGCCGGTGGTCCGCGACGCCAAGAGCAGGGGGCGTGTCGAGCCACAAGAGCCGCTGGTGTCCAACGACCGCTTCTGCGCGTCCCGATGTCTCCAGGGGGCTGCAGCCGTCGAGGGATCACTGGAGCCACAGACGGTCCTCGAAGAAGACGAGGCAGCTCCGGATGTGTCCCGCGATGCAGCTGCGGCGGCTGCGGCGAGGAGCTTCGCCAGCTTCCACGTCATCTTCAAGGACGGAAGGACAGCCTTCCTGCTCAAGCCCAGCCTCAAGCCGTCAGCCTACTATGGCCGACGGCCGATTGCCAAGATATGCAAGGGGGCCACCGTGGGCATCCCGATCGTGCGCGGCTTTGACCGCGATGCGTGGAGCCGGGCGCACGAGAAGGCTTCGAAAGCAACAGCCACAGCAACCATGGCGACGGCGATGCGAGCGGCGATGCGGGACGTCGCCGGAGCCACAACCGGGGCCGGACAGGACGGCCCCGAGGCCGGGCACGGGCTGATCGACTGTCCGGGCTGCCGCGCCGAGAAGATGGGCAGCCAGGTGACAGACCTCGTGCTGGTGGCTCACGGCGTGGGCCAGAAGCTGGCCGAACGTGTCGAGAGCTTCCACTTCACACACGCCATCAACGGGCTGCGACGGGCCGTCAACGCGGAGCTGTGCAACCCGGCCGTGCAGGCCGTCCTCCGGCCAGACCACAACGGCATCATGCTGCTGCCGGTCAACTGGCGCCACACGGTCTCGTTTGAGGACAGAGGTCCGACGGCCGGCCAGGAGGCCGAGTCCAGCGGCGCGGTCTTTGGGCTCAAGGACATTGAGCCCGACACGATTCCGGCGGTGCGCAGCGTCATCTCCGACGTCATGTTTGACATTCCCTTTTACATGTCGCACCACAAGCCAACGATGATCCGCGCGCTGGTGCAGGAGGCCAACCGCGTCTACCGGCTGTGGTGCCGCAACAATCCGGGTTTTGCTGAACACGGCCGCGTCCATCTGATCGGCCACTCGCTGGGCAGTGCCATGGCCATCGAGGTGCTCTCGCGCCAGCCCACGGTGCCACCGGCGCCCAGTCCTGCGGCCGTGCTGCCGCAGACGGCCTTTTTCGAGTTCGACACCAAGAACCTGTTCCTGCTCGGCAGCCCGGCAGCCTTCTTCCTGCTCCTCGAGCGCGGGTCGTTGGTGCCGCGACGCGGTCGTCACAAGCCGGGCTTCGACGCCAGCAGTGGCCAGGCTGACGGCCTCGACAGCCTCGACGATCTGGACGGCCGTGTCGTCAGTGAGGCCGGCTTTGGCTGTCTCGCCGTGGACAACATCTACAACATCCTCGCCAAGGAAGACCCCATCGCCTACCTGCTCAACGGCACCATCGACACGACCTATGCAGCCGGTCTGCGGCCAGCCTACGTACCGTCAGCCACGGCCGGGCTGCTTGCCTCCGTTGGCCACGCACTGCGCGGCTTCGTACCCGGCATGGCCACTACGCCCCATCCGGCCGAGACGTCGCTGCTGTCCTCGCCGGCTGCCGCTGCTGCTGCTCCGGCCATGGTGCGGCTGCCGTCGCAGCTCGAGCTCGAGGTGCACGACTTCACGCGAGAGGAGATTGCCGAGCGCAAGGCGTATCTGCTCAACGACAACGGCCAGATCGACTACTTTCTGCATTCGGGCGGCGGTCCGCTGGAAATGCAGTATCTAAACATGCTCAGCGCTCACACCAGCTACTGGACCAACCCAGATCTTGTCCGCATGCTGTGTGTCGAGATTGGCCGTCGTCCTGGTCGCCAGCACACGCTTCCGGCCATGCGTGCTGTCAAGGCCATGAAGAGGATCCTTCCGGCGAGGTGAAGAGTTTGGGTGGTGGGTGTGGACAGGAAGAAAAGCAGTTGAGAGAGAAATACTTGGACACTAGAATTGGCGCAAGTATTGGCTAATACGGAGTACTCCCGTACATGGTAGAAATGGTAGTACGGAGTAAATACCCATCCTCTCGAACGGCCCACTCTATCTGTAGAAAATTCTGCCACCAATTACCGCTAAAGTTTTTTACTTGATCGCAGAAAAGCATCTTGCACACAAACGCTCTCTCAACGGTCTTGCGTCCATACCACACTAGCATACGAACACAAAACTGCCTTGGCTGCCGTCTTGTGGAAGAAGAAGCACGATGAACGTCTCTCAGCCGGTGGCCTCCACCGTGGAGAGTGTCGAATTTGTCTTTCTCTCGGCCAACGAAATTCGTGCTGCTTCTGTACGGCGAATCGAGAACGAGACCACATTCGACTCTCTCCTCAACCCGGTCCCCGGTGGTCTATACGACCCTGCCCTGGGAGCATGGGGTGACGCAATGTACGTTTGAACTGGAGAAGAAGAAGCAACAACAAAACACGTCCTGGATACTGATCGTGAATGCTTAGATGTACGACTTGCAATCTCAGCCAGTCTCTGTGTCCTGGACATGCTGGCCATATCGATCTTCCGGTTCCGGTATACCATCCGGTTTTTCTGGACCAGACTCTGCGCCTCCTCCGAGCCGAATGCATGTACTGCCATCACTTCCGGCTGCCTCACAAGGAGCTCAACCAATATGTCTGCAAGCTCCGCCTGCTGCAATACGGACTCCTGGCCGAGGCCACAAACATTGACGCCATCGGAGAGGACTACGACAGCCTGGCACTTCCCGATGTTCCACAAATCGAGATCGAGGCCGACGACGACAGCATGACTCTGTCTGACAGCGTGTCCCGCGCAAGAAGCGCCTATGTTCGGCAAGTCTTGCAGAACCACAAGGTCTCAGCTGGCGACATCCGGAAAGGCAAGCACGAAGGCGCCTCGGAGATGCGCCGTGATCTTGTCGCGCAGTTCATGAAGGACATTGTGAACAGCCGGCAATGCTCCCGTTGCAAGGGCATCTCGCCCAGCTATCGGCGCGATCGGTTTGTGAAAATCTTTGAAAAGCCCCTCAGCTCCAAGGAGCAGGCCAAGATGGCGGTCAGTGGCCACTTTAAAGTGCGTGACGCCCTGGCCATCCGGCGCAAGCCGTCGGATGCTGCGTCGGACGAGGGCATTGCCGACATCGATCTCGATTCGGGCAGCAGTGATTCGGAGACGGCGGAGAGGGATGTCGACGAGCTCGACGAGAGCGGCAAGTTGGCACAAAGGGAGGCTGATCAGGGGCCGTTGGCGCCGGAGGCTGCTGCCAAGCAACGCTACATCAGCGCGCAAGAAGTTCTCGAGCGACTGCGGCTGCTCTTCCACAACGAACAGGAGGTTCTGCAGCTAGTCTACAGCGCGCGGCCACAGGCCAAGGGCACACAAACATCGCCAGACATGTTCTTCATCGAGGCTCTGCTTGTGCCGCCCAACAAGTACCGGCCAGAGGCGCGGACAGGCGACTCCGAGGTGACGGAAGCACAGCAAAACTCGCTCTACAAGGGCGTGCTGGGCGCGTCGTTCAAGGTCGCCGACATCCATCGCGAGATCCTGACGGCCGGGACAGACCGGCGGCGGCAGGCTGGGCTGGCCGCCCGCGACATCATTGCGCTCCACGAGGCCTGGACCGAGCTCCAGACCACGGTCAACTCGCTGATCGACAGCAGCAAGAACCCGGTGCAGGGCCAGAACGCGAAGCGCATCGAGGAGGGCATCAAGCAGAAGCTCGAAAAGAAAGAGGGTCTATTCCGGAAGAACATGATGGGCAAGCGAGTCAACTTTGCGGCCCGCAGCGTTATCTCGCCAGACCCAAACATCGAGACCAACGAGATCGGCGTGCCGCCGGTGTTTGCCCGCAAGCTCACGTACCCAGAGCCGGTCACCAGCCACAACTTTAAGGTGCTGCAGCAGGCGGTGATCAACGGGACGGACAAGTGGCCCGGCGCATCGGCGATCGAGAACGAGAACGGCCAGGTGGTGAATCTGAGAAGCAAGTCGCTGGAGGAGCGCATGGCGCTGGCCAACCAGCTGCTGGCGCCGGCGAGCAACAGCAGCTCCAGCGGGATGCGCGGCAAGAAGGTCTACCGGCACCTCAGCAACGGCGACGTGGTGCTCATGAACCGCCAGCCCACACTGCACAAGCCGTCGATCATGGGCCACCGCGTCCGGGTGCTACCGGGCGAGAAGACGATCCGGATGCACTACGCCAACTGCAACACGTACAACGCCGACTTTGACGGCGACGAGATGAACATGCACTTCCCGCAAAACGAGATTGCGCGCGTGGAGGCGCTGCAGCTGGCCGACACAGACCACCAGTACCTCTCTGGCACGCAGGGCAAGCCGCTGCGCGGCCTCATCCAGGACCATCTGTCGATCTCGGTGGCGCTGTGCAGCAAAGACACGTTCTTCCCGCGCGGCACGTACCAGGAGCTCATCTACAGCGCGCTGCGCCCGGAGAGCGGCCACATCATGGGCGAGCGGATCAAGCTTGTGCCGCCGGCGATCCTGAAGCCGGTTGCACGATGGACGGGCAAGCAGGTGATTACGACGATCCTGAAGAACATCAAGCCAGTCACGCACGGCGACCTGTGGATGAGCGGAAAGTGTCAGGTGCCCGGCGGCCGGTGGGGGACGCACACGGAGGAGGGCACGGCCATCTTCCAGGACGGCGTGCTGGTCACGGGCATCCTGGACAAGGCCCATCTGGGGCCCAGCTCGGGCGGCTTCATCCATGCGATCCACGAGGTATACGGCGCGGCGGTGGCGGGCAAGCTGCTTAGCAGCATGGGCCGTCTCCTGACCAAGCTCCTGAACATGCAGGCGTTCACGTGCGGCATGGACGACCTCCGGCTGACGGCTGAAGGCGAGGCCAACCGCAGACGCACGTTGCGGGCGGTCGAGGGCGCCGGTCTCGAGGTGGCGGCTGCTTACGTCAGCCTACAGGAGCAGAAGCCAACGAGCAAAGACCCCGAGCTGCTGCACCGGCTGGAGGAGGTGATGCGCGACGACAGCAAGCAGGAGGGCCTGGACGTGCTGATGAACAACAAGAGCTCGAGCGTGTCGAGCGGCGTGACCAAGGCGTGCCTGCCGGACGGCCTGGAGAAGGCGTTCCCACACAACCACATGCAGTCGATGACGACGTCCGGGGCCAAGGGTGGCGGCGTGAACGCGAACCTGATCTCGTGCAATCTGGGACAGCAGGTGCTGGAGGGCCGGCGTGTGCCGCTGATGGTGAGCGGCAAGTCTCTGCCGTGTTTCCGGGAATACGACACGAGTCTGCGGGCGGGCGGCTACATTGTGAACCGGTTCTTGACGGGTATCCGGCCGCAGGAGTATTACTTCCATCACATGGCCGGCCGCGAGGGTCTGATCGACACGGCCGTCAAGACGTCGCGTTCGGGCTACCTGCAGCGCTGTCTGATCAAGGGCATGGAGGGTCTCAAGGTGGCGTACGACACGTCGGTGCGCGATGCCGACGGCAGCGTGGTGCAGTTCCTCTACGGCGAGGACGGGCTGGACGTGACGAAGCAGAAGTACCTGACAGACTTTAGCTTCCTGCTGCGCAACCTGGACTCGCAGATGTCGTACATGAAGTTCTCGGACCCGCGGACGGCAGCGCTGTTTGAGCACCGCGAGGAGTTTGCCAAGCAGACGAAGCGGATGATCAAGAAGGCCGGCAGCAGCTCGACGTTTGCGGAAGAGCCCGTCAACTCGCTCGTCAACCCGGCCCGGCACGCATATGCCATGTCAGAGAAGTTCTTCAGCGCCATGTCGACGTACATCCGCGAGAACAAGGACCGGCTGGTCAAGGACAAGAAGGAGCAGCAGACGGCCGGACCGGGGGCGATGGGACGCAAGTCTGTCGAGCGCGTGTTTGCGGCCAAGTATCTCCGCTCCCAGGTCGAGCCGGGCGAGTCAGTGGGCATCGTGGCCGGCCAGTCGGTGGGCGAGCCGTCGACGCAGATGACGCTGAACACGTTCCATCTGGCTGGCCACTCGGCCAAGAACGTGACGCTGGGTATTCCGCGTCTGCGCGAAATCCTGATGACGGCCAGCGCCAAGATCTCGACGCCGGCCATGACGCTCGTGCTGCAGGAGGGCGTTGCGCACGAGCAGGCAGAGCAGTTTGCCAAGTCTATTAGCCTGCTGCCGCTCGCGCACGTACTGGACGAGATCACGGTACGCGAGCGGGTGGGCAAGGGCGTGGGCTATGCCGTGGCCAAGATGTTCGACGTGCGGCTGCGCCTGTTCCCGTCGGCCGCGTACACGACGACGTATGCGGTCGAGGTGGCGCAGGTGCTGGATGCGGTAGAGAAGCGGCTGATGCCGACGCTGCGCAAGCTGATGGTCAAGGCCCTGAAGCAGCACGAGAAGAGCTCGAACAGCGGAGCGCTCCCGGAGATTGGCGTGCGGGCCGGCGTGGTGGAGGTGGCGGCGGCCGCTCCGGGCGGCGAGGGCGAAGGCGATGTCGCAGGCGAAGACGACGAGAGCGACGGCGATGAGGGCGACAACGATGCGACCAGCGCGAAGCAACGGGCCAACCGGGACGAGGCGGTCTCGTACGGACCCAACGACGACGACGACGACGCGATCCAGACACAGATGGACCGGACAGAGGACGAGCTGTCGGACGAGGGGGAAAACGGCGAGAACGAGGACGAAAACGGCGAGAAAGAGGACGAAAACGGCGAGAACGAGGACGAAATGGAGGTGGAAAACGACATGACAGGAGTACAGCTAGCAGAGCACCTGGCCAAGTCCAAAGAACGCGAGGCACGGGTGAAGGGAGCGAACCAGAACATTACGCGCTTCCGGGCAGACGAGAAGCTGGGCGAATGGTGCGAGTTCACGCTGGAGCTGGCGGCAGACGCGCCCAAGATGCTGATGCTGAGCGTGGTGGAGGACGCGGTGAGACGATCGGTGGTGCGGCAGATCAGCGGCGTGGGTGCATGCACGTTTGTCGAGAACGAAGAGATGGTCGACCCGCACAGCGGCGCCATGGTCAAGAAGCCGGTGGTGCACACAGTCGGCACCAACGTGCGGGCGATGCAGTCATTTAGCGACGTTATCGACACGGACCAGATCTCGACCAACGACATCGTGTCGGTGCTGGCGATCTACGGCGTGGAGGCCTGTCGAAATACCATCATCCGGGAGCTCAACGCCGTCTTCGGGTCGCACGGCATCAGTGTGGACCACCGCCACCTGAACCTGATTGGCGACTACATGACGCGTGGCGGCGCTTTCATGCCGTTTAACCGCTACGGCCTCAAGGGCAACGTGAGTCCGTTTACCAAGATGAGCTTCGAGACCACGCTGGCCTTTTTGAAGGACGCGCTGGTCGATGCAGACTGGGACGGCTTGACGACGCCGAGCAGTCGCATTGTCATGGGGCGTTTGAGCAAGACCGGCACAGGCTCGTTTGATGTGCTGACGAGAGTTCCGATGGAGCACTACGATCCGATGCAGGGAGTGGAGGTGTAGCTTGAGTGAGACGCGAGGGAGAAGGCGCGTGTTTATCTGTGTGTATTTGTGTTTTGACTACATAGAACAAAGCATTTGGTTTGTCGGTGAGGTGAGTTGTGTCTTGAGTTGTGTCTTGAGTTGTGTCTTGGGTGAGTTGTCTTGGGTGAGTGCCTTAATGGGCTTTAAGCAGTACATTTCGAGCCAAGGCGTATTAAGCTCCCTTTGGAGTTTTGACTGGTACCGTTGCTGATTAAGATGTACGAAATACGGTACTCTTATCGGATTCAGAGAGGGCTTAACTCCGTCCGTATCTTACTCCGTACTCCAAGTATCCTTCTGAGAGCCTCCACATAATACTGCGTATATGCAACTATCGGTTACCATTATGGCATACTACATTATATACGTATTGGGTACTATTCACGAAGACGACAACCTTTCTCATTATATTGTACCCGTACTCCCTCTATAACTAGGTACCACTTAAAAGACGACCGTACCCGTACCTCTATTGTATGCAACTACCATTTACAAAGACGACAACACCCACCGTACCGTCTCCGTACCTCCATGCAAATACTCTGTTGCACATTACCAATTTCAGCCCAGACTTCCTCCTTCAGATAGTCTTCCTTCTAAATATCTTACAACCATCTTCCGCTCTTATACTCCATCTTACATTATATGCAACTAGTTGTCATTACAAAGACGACAATATCCGTATATTGTACTCCCTCCATATGCAACTAGTTACATTCAAAACACCCCTACCCATCTAAATCCATCATCGCTGCATCCATCTCCTGGTCGTCATAGCTCGCCGCATACCGTGCCAAACCGGCCCCATTGATCTGCTGCTGCAGCTCGGCAATCCGGTCGTGGTCTGCCTTCTCCTGGTGCTTCCGCAGATCCGCCAGACTCCACGTGCTGATGCCCTCCTGGTCCCGGGCATGAAAGGGCTGAGCCATGTCTCGCAAGAACTTCTTGGCATTGCTCACTGCCATGTCCGTGCTCAGGTTCGCATCCGCCTCCAGCAGCGCCTGGTTGATCCATTTGGGCAGCTGATTCCGCTTCTTCTGGTACCGACGGTCGGCCAGTACCATGATGCCGTAGTCGTCTTTGCCACGCAACACACGGCCCAGACACTGGGCCGCATGTCTCATCGCGTCAAACGAGAGGAAGTCATTCTCGCGGATCCGGTACGTCTCGCGCAGAAACTCCAGCCGCGCCTTGAGAATGCGCGACTCTGTGTACTGGAACGGCACGCCCATCGACAGCACCGTCCGGCCATACTGGTGGTCAAAGTCGATCCCCTCCGACACTTTGCCACGGGCCACGCATAGCAGAATGGCCCCCCGCCCGTTGCAGCACGCCGTCCGGTACGTCTCCAACGCCAGCGAGGTCTCCTGGGCGTCGGGCGTCTCCACCAGGATCAACTTGTACTTCCACACCTCGTCTAGGATGCCCATGCCCTGCCACATGCTGATGATCGACTCCATGTACAAGTACGACGGGAAGAAGACCACCAGGCCGTCCGGCGTGATCTTGGCAAACTCCGTCAGGAGCGTGCCGTAGTTGCGCACCACGCTCGGCTCGTTGCGCACCTGGAAGCTCGTCGACATGGCCGCCTGGTCGCTGCCGCGCGTGACGATCATCGGCAGGAACGAGCGCCGGGCCAGCGTCATCGTGTACGACTCCTGCACCACCGTGCTGAAGCCGAGCATCTTGGGGTACATTTCCAGCGGCGAGATCGTGCCCGACGTGATGATCACGCTGCTGAACCGCTCAAACACGGGCTTGATCGCAATCGCCGCGTCCAGACACGTAAAGTGCAGCACCGGGTTGGGCACTTCGGCCGTGTCCGACTCAAACGGCTCGAGAATCAGCAGGAAGCCCTTTTCGTACGTTGCCACCAGCGTCGCAAACGTCGCCACCTCCCGCAGAGGCTGGTAGTCCTCGATGTTGGTGAGCTCCAGCGTCCGCACCAGCGAGGCCAGCCGCTCCGCGCAAAACCGCAGCGGCTTTTTCTCGATGAACGTGTACTCTTTGAGATGCGCCAGGAACGACGGCGGCGTCTCCGAGATCACCTGTCGTACTTTCATCCGCGTCTGCGTGTGTCCTGCGTCAGGTTCGGATGGGGCGACGATAGAGTGGCTTGCTTGCACCAACCTTGAGATACTCGATGAATCGCTTCAGAAACGCCACGAAGTGCTCTGCTCGCCTAATGTTGCCCGGGACAGCCTCTTTGAGCAGGTCTTCCGGGAGTGCTATAGAGGGCATTACAGTCAGCAGTGCAACAGCCAAAACGACTTGGGGCCTGACTGACTCGGGTTTGTCATAAACGCATCCTCTTGGCGCGCCTCGTCTGCCTCCCGCAGCCCCTGCACCAGCTTCTGGTACTCGTTCTCGAGCTGCTTCTGGTCTGTCTCTCTCATCTCGTTGATCTTCTTCTCGAGGTTCTGCGCACCCCGGGTTGCCTTTCGAAGCGAGTCTTCTGTGATGTCGGTGCTCAGAGACTCTATGCACACGTTGTCGATGTTGTGCGCCTCGTCAAAGACAACAATGCAGTCTTTGGACAACTCCTTGGACACCCGCTCCGCAATCTTGGGGTCCAGCAGGTAGTGGTACGAGTAGATGATCACGTTGCAGAATTGCATCTGCCACCATGTCAGAAGTGCTCCTTACGGGCTTTCGCCTGGTGGACTTCTTACCATGCGACGGGAAGTGAAGTAGGGACACTGTTTGTGCTCCTCGCCATAGTGCAGCAGGCCATCGAGCGTCCACACGCCGTTCGGGATGAGATTGTGCGGCTCGAGCTTGTCGAGGTTCTGCAAGGGTGACCTGTCAGCACGCCTCTAAGAGCAATGGAGCGCATGTGGACGCACGTCATGGTAGATGCAGACGTTGACATCCTCGCCGCGCTCCTTCTTCTCCATCACAAATCCCGCGGTCAAGCTGCGGCAGCGCGCATCCACCACGTTGCCACTCTTCTCGCGCTTGACCGATGGGTGAAGGCAGAGGTTTTTCCGACTGGTCAGGCCCAGCCCACGAAACTCCTCCTCGTAGCCAAGTTCCTGTGTCCGGTACTTCATCAGTGCCTTCAATTCCGCGAGGGCCTTCTCGATCTCGGACATTGTACCTTGGCAGGGTCAGCAGGAACGGCAACTCGCATGAAAGGAGAGCTCTGGGCACGAACGAGAGCAATATATCAGCTTGCGCTGGCCAGGATAGTACTGCTGGTAGGCAACGATGAGCGAGAGAAGGGAGACCGTCTTTCCTGTGCCCGAAGGCATCTCCAACACGCAGTGACCCGTCGCATCGAGAGTTCCTGTTTACAGGATTAGCTAGGGAACCGGTTCAGGTGCGTTCTGGGGGAGTACATACTCTTCAGATCACACATGTATCTGTTTGACACGCCGGGTTAGCAGCAGCCACAAGAACCTTGGGTGCAGAGCCAACTCTTACGCATATTGTTCTGCATCATTAGCACGTCACTTTAGCGCAGGCCCATGCCTCTGTATAGGGTTCAGCGTACCTGGATATATCCGTGGATACGGAAACAGAATCGGCAGGTCACTGGATCGCACAGTCACTTGTCAGCACACCCTCTGCCCGGACAGGGATCTCGAACAGCGAGGAGATCCTGGCGGATGGCTAATAGGTCAGACAGAGCTCACTCTATGTTGAACTTCATGGTGGAATAGAGCTTGGGGCCCTCGCCCACGGATTCCGCCCAACACTTTGGGGTCAGAGAAGAGTATCTGCAGTTCGTTGGCTCTTTTCCGGATGGGGGGGAGGTCGGTTGCGCAAAGCGTCTGTCTGCCTGTGGCGACGACGTCGCGTATGGACGATGGACGATGGACGATGGACGATGGAGGATGGAGGATCCAGGGCCTTGTTTTCTGCTTAGTCATGAATATACAGTGTGCATAATTTGAAACTGTGTTCGAGCAGTATGCTTTTACAAAGTATAACATGTGTTATTATGCATAAGCTCATAAGAAACTAGTCCCTCCATCAAAACCCAAAGCTGTCCAGCAACGAGTTGGCATCTGGCTCCTCAAACACCGTGGGCGCTGCGCGGCCGCCCGTTCTGACATCGCTGTGCAGCCCATCGCCGATGGGCGACATGGGCAGGTCGGCCACCACCAGCGAGCTCCGCCTTCCCAGCATCTTCAGCGGGTTGATGTCGCCGCCCAATCCCAGAGCCTCAGCCGGGGCCGGGTTCAGAAACTCCCAGTTCCGCACGAGATCCAGGCCCAGCAGGTCGCAGCCCATGCGGTCGTACAGCCGCGCGCTATGCAGCACCAGATCCCACTCGACCTTGGGTGTCACCTTGGAGGCACCGCGCAGCGTCTGCAGCGTCTTCTGGCGCAGCTGTGCGTAGAGGATCACGAGGGCCGGATCGTCGGTCAAGAACAGCTTCGACTTGAGGTCCGGCGAGCATGGCGTCTCGATCAGCGTGTAGACCGGTGTCTGCAAGTCAGCAAAGGACAGGCACAGGACGGCACAGGACATAAACACAAACACCTACGATCAACGCTCGCACCGACATATCGCGACGATGCAACATCCAAAACGCCCACGATGCCAGCCAGCGGTTGCCCTCTTGTGCCGCGAGTGGCAGTACCTCGTCCTCGAGGAACTTGCCCAGAATCGGGCCCTGGTCGCCCTCGTAGACGCGGGCAATGGCAATGGCTAGCTGCAGGTCCTGGAGCTGGTTGAAGCAGACGGCTACGGCGTCCTGCAGCCGGTCGGCCAGGAGAAAGAAGGCGACAGCATACTCTGCAAATAGTCAGAAAAAGATCGAGCAAGCCGAGAGACAGGTCGCCACGCACCAAACCGGCGCTTGCTCATCAACGCATACGCATTTTTCAACGCAGCCGTCCGCCACCGGGGCTCGTCAAAGCTGTTGGCCAGCAGCCGCAGCGTCGAGCCCTGCTCGCGGTTCCACGTCGCCATACGCCACAGTCCCTGCAGCACCGTCTTCTTCCGCAGGGCCAGGTAGAACAGGCTGCAGTCGACCGGGTTCTTCACCTCGCTCTTGGCGTACTCGTTCCGCGCCACCAGCTCGAACTGTGCTTTCTGCAGGGTATTAGCATGTGTCACGTGCCATATCCCAACCCAACACTCACCACTGCTGCGTTGTCTGCCAGCCACATGAACATGCCGCTCTCGCGGGCGTCACTCCACAGCACCGACCCGTGGTGCTGCCGCGACACAAAGTCGACCAGGATGTCCTGGCTCGTCGAGTGGTAGGCCCAGTTGATCTCGCGCCAGGACATGTGGATTTCGTTGGTGCGGCCCTTGCGCAGAACATGCTGCCGGAAGAAGAGCATGTAGCGCGCCGCGTTCTCGTCCATCGACCGGCGCTGCTTCTCCACCAGCCCGACGCACTCGACAATATCGACCAGCTGGATCTGTTCGTGGCCCGACAGCTGGGGCAGGGCCACGTTGGTCAGCTTTTCGCCGATGGCAGCCGCCACTTCTTCCGTAAACACGTCCTCGTCCTCGTCCGACACGTCTTGGCGCGAGAAGAACGACGTGGCCGCATTCCGGTCCGCTGCGTGGGACTCGGGCAGCTGCAAACGACCTGTCAGTCATGACATGCAGACAGTCTGCTGTAGACGGCGCTGCTCACCTTCTTTCTCATGTAGAACTCGGTCACGTCCAGGCCGAGGTAGTCGTCCACATCGTCGCCGGCCATGTAGAACTTGAGAATCCTGTGCAGGGCCAGTAGGATCTGCTGCATGAGGATGCTCTTTCCGGCCAGCATGCACTGGCTGAGGAATTGGGGGTGGAAGACCGGCAGCGGGCCGTTGAGCCTCTGCACCACGTCGAACAGGTCCCACGTGTGGCCCTTGGTCGTATGCGGCAGCCGCATGCTGGTGGCCAGCGAGCTGGGCACGCTGTAGAGCCGGTCGTGCACGAGTAGCTGGTTGCCCGTCCCGATGACGAGGTCGCCGTCGCCCAGCCAGGTCGAGTCGCCGATCGGGTGCGGCGTGTGCTCGCGCGTGCTAATCTCCCGCACGGCCGCCCAGGCCGGACCCTTGTTGAGGTAGTCGAAGCGCAGCTGCGACAGCAGCAGCACGCGGTGCGGAAAGCCTACGGCCAAGATCAGCTGCGAGTCCGGCGTCGACGTCCAGTCCAGGTCCTGCACCGTGTCGTGCTTCTCGAAGCTGCCGTCGTACTCGAGTTGCGCGCTGCGGATGTCCCAGATCGTCACGGCCGACCGCTGCGTATTCACCAGCGCCGCCTTCTTGCGCGTGCTGCCGCTGACGAGCGCCGGTTCTTGCACGCCCGTCTCCATCGACGACGTCAGCAGCCACTCCACCCGCCTCTGCTGGCAGTCCACGCGAGCCGTCCAGAACTCCACGCCGCCCGACTTGGTGTACAGGATGGCCACATCGCGTGCAAACACGTCCAAGAAGCCCGAGATCGTCGGGTTGGACCCGGCCGGGTCGACAGGCAGCACGTACGCCAGATCTCCGCTCTCACCCAGCTCGAACCGGCAGAACTCTTCCACAGACGGGCCGCCGCTGGCCTTGTGCTGCTGGTCGGCCGTGTACTCGGGCAGACTGACCTCCCAGACGATGCCGTGCTTCTCCGACGTGACGGTCGCAATGTGGGCTACCAACGCGTCCTCCACGTGCTCCCGCGGCAGCACCAGCAGACAGAGCGGCTTCCCCGAGACGGCGTAGGTGCAGCGTCCGAGTAGAGTTGGGGCTGGGCGACGGCAGTCCCAGGCCGTGATGCTGTTGCCGGTCAGGAAGATGACAAAGCGGCCCTTGCGCAGGACGCAGATGCGCAAGATCGGCCCGTCCGCCGACAGCAACATGGACTGGGGGTACAGCGGCGTGTCCTTGCTCCCGTGCGTGTGATGCCACACCATGCCGTCCCCGCCGTCGGTCCTGGACACAACGGCACTTCCGCTGAAATTGCGCACCATCTTGCTGATGGCGCCAGAGTGCCCCGTCCATATGGCCTTGCGCCACAGCCTTGGCTTTGTGGACGTGTCGTCCAGCAGGTGGGCGATGTCAGCCTCGTACACTTCGATCTTTCCCGCTACGTAGTGGATGAGGATGTGCAGATGGCCACCCGAATTGCAAAAGGTATAGATCTCGACGTGGGTCGGCGGCGATGGGGCAGACAGGCCCAGATTGTGCGAGAAGTCGAGGCTGGGCGAGACGAGCTGCGTGATATTGTAGACGTCGTTGGTCCTCTGCGCCCTGGAGTCTAGGTTCTCCAGCGACAGGGCGGACAGGGTGCCCTGGGCGTCGAGGACGAGGCAGATCTCCGAGCTGCGGTTGGCGATGGCCACCAGATGTCCCAGGGCGCGGTCGGTCTTGATGTCGCGCTCATCGCGCTCCTGGACCGCCTTTTCCGTGGCCGCAGACAGGTCGCGGCCCTGGATGACGAACGCCCAGACGATGGGCAGTAGCGAGGGCTCACTGCCGAGAGCGGCCGCGAGATCGACGGTGCCCCAGAGCGACAGCTGCTGGTGGACACTGCCAGACACCTCGGACGACGTCCAGATGCGCAGGATGTTGTCGGTGCAAAAGGTATAGAGGATGTGGTCGACCGTGTGGCCGACGTGGTAGGGAATGCGCCACTGCAATCCGGTGACGGGCTGCGGATGCGGCAGGTATGCGTAGTCGAACCGAGGATTGTCCGAGTCGAAGCTGAGCCGCCGCCAGACCTTGACGAGCCGGTCTGTGTAGCCGGCGCAGGCGATGTAGGCCGAGTCGTACGAGGAGCTGGCCCACTTGACCGTGTTGGCGAGCTGCTTGTGCCAGGAGCAGGGGGGCGACACTGCGGCTGCAGGACCGTCCGCCGACGATGACGGCCGCGAGCCGGTGCAGTAGAGGGCCAGGGCCTTCTGGCCGACCACCAGCTCCTGTGAGGCTCCCCATGACAGCGTCATGGGCAGCCGGCCTTGTGCGTCGTCGACGGCGCGGACATTGGGAGCAAAGGCGCTCTGCAGAGCCCACTGGAGAGACCCTTCTAGCCGGCCAATGGGCCGGTAGACGCGAACAACGTGGTCGGTGCAGGTAGCAATGTTGCCCGACACCTCGTCAAAGGCTACGGCCTCCAGTGGTGTCTCGTCGTCATCGTAGATCGTCTGGTGCAGCGTGTCGTGGCTGCCGAGGATGGCCAAGGCGTTTCCGGTGATGTACGTCTTCTGCGCGTTAGCAAAGGTAGCCGGGGACGGTAGCAAGACGGCGTCCGAAGACGGTGCAATGAGCAGCTCACGATGACGCGCCGTGATTCCCAGAAGCCGGTTGCGAGAGCCTGAAGCCGTGGCTCTGGCTTTCCCGGAAGGACCGCCTTCATTGCTACTGGGAGAGCATAGTCGACGGGGGCAGCTTCCGTCGGGAGGAAGAAGAACGAGGACGATGTTGCGTGGCTGGCTTTGTGCAGAGAGCAGAGAAGCTGTCGTGATAACTCCTTTCTGCAGCGCTGATTTATCCGTATGCGTTGACTTGACACTGTATACTGCTCGCTCTTTCTTTGCAGAGGCTAAACGGACAGAGTGCGCACTAATACAGTGCTATGTATCGTCTAATCGCAATATAGGTATTTACTTTAGCGTGCAACCTATACTGTAAGGTAGACTTGCACTGTATCTTGAGTCGTATCGTAGAACCGGTAATACGTAGCGACAACGCCATTGGTGTATTAATAGCGAGGCCGTTTTACAAGGAACCGTCGAAGGCTTCGGCTTCATCTGTCAATTAAGACCAGACTGAAGAGAAATTAGTTGCTTTACGTGGTACTCTGTACTTTAAAGCTACTAATTCAAACTTCGCCAAGTCCTCCCCGCAGGCAAGGATTCAGTAAGATTGTGTCTGTCGTTAAAACTATATCACGTGACTACAGGACAAAGCGCGCCGTACTCCGTATACGCCATTATTATGGGCAGACTGGGGAAGCAACAAAATCCGTCCATGTCTTATGTAGAAGCTCAACGGGACTGAATACACACTGAGTGTGTGCTTGGCACGACGTGTATCCAATTCTTTAAAGCGCCGCCTGTAAACAAGTCGCAGGTCAATATGCCCGTATAATACAACCCACCGCGCTCGAGAAGATATGCTGTGCGCGGCGGGCCGGTTATCTGCATTCTCGGGTGAATCAACTTTGAAGAAAAAGAAGAGAAAAGAAGGGCCAGGTGAAAATTTTCTGCCGTTGCGATCTTTTATGCAGAAAGTGCAAAGTCACGTGATGGGTTCGCTAGTCTCAATCAGAAGCAAATTGCTCCGTCCCGTTGCGGAAGTCATGGGGCTAGGCGAATGACAGTTAGTCATCGGGGATGTGCTGGTTCCAGGAACCGGTGACAGTTCCTCTAGCTATAACTCGCCTATGGCGTCACAGTGCAGCCTCAGAATTGGGCTGCTGTCGAGCTGGGTATCCAGAGGCTTCCCACCTCGATCTCGTGTGCCGTAGCCTATTTGTGTCATAATTGTCCGGCCAACTCCTTGTCGCCTTCCCCTTCATTTCCTTCTCCGTCCACCCTTCTCCTTTTCTGCTCTCTTCGCTCTCAACGACCTCATGGCTGCTATTGTCCCCCGGAAAAAGGTAGCCATTGTCGGCTCTGGCTGCTCAGGCATTGCCGCGCTCTGGGCGCTCAACCGCACCCATCACGATGTGTACCTCTATGAGGCGGCCGACCGCCTCGGCGGTCACACAAACACGGTCGCCTGGCGCGTAGGCAAGTATACAGCACAGGTCGACACCGGCTTCAGCGTCATGAACATGACCACCTACCGTATGTTGAGCCCCCTTGTCTCTTGCTGAAAACTCCACGCTCACCGCCGCAGCCAACTTCACCAACTTCCTCCGCAAGATTCGCGTGTCGACGGCGCCCACTGAGGCGACCTTTAGCGTTTGTCGCGACCAAGGCGCCTTCGAATGGGCCAGCACCAGCCTCGACGCTTTCTTCTGCCAGCGCCGAAATCTCTTCTCGCCGAGCATGTGGCGCATGGTCTTCGACATTGTGCGCTTCAACCAGTTCGCCCCTGATCTCTTGGGGGAAGACACAGCCAGCTACTATACCGATGCGCAGGAGACCATCAGCCAATACCTGCAGCGACAAGGCTACTCGGACGCATTTCGCGACAACTACCTGCTTCCACTGACGGCTGCCTTGTGGAGCACAAAACCTGGCACGTGTGCACTGGAGTTTCCCATCGTCACCCTCGTCCGCTTCTTGTTCGTCTGGCCATATGTTCCCCGTCTTTCCTCTCCTCTTTCCTGCTGACCGAATTTTAGATGGGACCGTCACCTTCTGTCCACACTTGTCCGCCGCCCCAAATGCCTGACGGTTGAGACCGGGGCCCAGTCCTATATCGACGTCGTCACCAGAGGCTTCCCTACCAACCATCTGCACCTGAACACCCCCGTGCGATCCGTGACGAACGAACCGGACGGTCGCGTTCGGGTTCACCTTGACGGCGACCGCTCCGAGGTATACGACCATGTCATCCTAGCCACCCATGGCAACGAAGCCTACGCCATCATCAAGCCATCCGCCACGCCCGAGGAGAGTGAGATCCTGTCCTGCTTCCACACATCGGAAAATGTGGCTGTGCTGCACTCGGACACCTCGCTGCTTCCATACTCGCGCAAGGCGTGGTCGAGCTGGAATTATCTCTCCCTCTCGTCGCACCTGCCCGATCACAAGCCTGTCGACCAGATCTCTCTCACCTACAACATGAACATCATACAGAACATTCCAACCGACATCCTCGGCCACGTTCTCGTGACACTGAACCCCCTCAAGGAGCCAAACCCGGCCACTGTAAAGGGTCGCTTCAGATATTCCCACCCGCTATACACAGCCGAGGCCGTCCGAGCACAGCAGCTCTTGCCGCGCATCCAGAACAAGCGTGGCATTAGTTATGCCGGAGCTTGGACCAAGTACGGCTTTCACGAGGACGGCTTCACCAGCGGTCTCATCGTGGCCACCCAACACCTTGGCGCCAAACTGCCGTTTAAGTTGGTCGACTCTTCGTCCAGCCAGCGGCCAGCGCGGCGATTCGGTCTTCTTGGTTGGATATTGCGCATAGCAGTCTGGCTTATCCAGGTGTTTGTCATCGAGACGGTGGAGAGACTGCTTAGCGTATCGCGAGACGGACAGCCGGTGTTGGCATACGGCGTCGGCAAACGGTGTGTCACAAAATGCAAGTATTGACAGGGTTTGGGATAGCGGGTTGGATAGAACACAAGTTTGTAAATTACTGGAATCCAGGTTCGCACCGAGGCTTGGGAAGAGTATATTAATTTGACAGCTAGATTGAAACGGGTTACGAGCAAATACAGCGCATGTTGAAATAGCTTTTAGATGCATATATGGGCGATCGCATTATCGGGGGTTTTGACACTAGCAAACCCAGAGAGCTTTGGGACCTCAGCTGACAATTCAGACTTGGGACAGCAGCTCTGGTGATCCGCCAGCTCGACGCGCATACACACATCGCAACCGCCATGGAATCAGTCATGCGGCCGCTGACACGGCTGCCGCGCCAGAACCTGTGGGGTGCCTGCTCAAGATGCAGGGCCGGCCTCTCGCCTTCCGTGCCGAGACGGTTGCTGAACAACACCACACGGCAGTGGCAGCAGCAGCAGCAGCAGGAGGCTTCCGAACAAAACATGGACCGCCTGAAATCGAAATACAAGATTCGCAACCGTACCACGATGTAGGTGCTCTCGTTGCAGAGCACTGCTGCCGCAGCTGGCGACCTTCTGACGGGGCCCAGGTTCTACACGCTCAGCGTCATTCTAGGCACGGTGGCGTTGTCATACGGCTCAGTGCCAATGTACAAGATGGTGAGTGCAAGAAGAGACGGCTGGAGTACCAGACATGGGCCACACAAAGCTCACATCGCCCTCACTATCAGATCTGCCAGACCACCGGATGGGGCGGCCAGCCAGTCCGGGCGCCCGGACATGGGGGCGCTGGAGGCGACGGTGGCGATCTAGCCAGCAGACTGCAGCCAGTGACAGATGCAAAGCGGCTCCGGGTGACGTTCCACGCGTCAGTGTCCGACGTGCTGCCATGGAAGTTTGTACCGCAGCAGCGCGAGGTGCGGGTCTTGCCGGGCGAGACGGCGCTGGCATTTTACACAGCGACGAACAAGAGCGATACGGACATCATCGGCGTGGCAACATACAGCGTGACGCCAGCACAGGTTGCACCGTACTTCAGCAAAATTCAGTGCTTCTGCTTCGAGGAGCAACGGCTGGCTGCGGGCGAGACCGTCGACATGCCCGTGTTCTTCTACCTGGACCCCGACCTGCTCAACGACTTGAATATGAAGGGCGTTGAGACTGTGACGTTGTCATACACCTTCTTCAGTAAGTTTGCTCCCGTCGCCCATGGTTGTCGTAGTTGATAGCATTCAGGACAGATGCTGACGCCACGGTGCAGAGGCCAAATACGACGATAACGGGAAAGTTACAAACATTCCCCAGGCAGGACAGACATGACAGAGACCTGGTGAGGAAAAGGAGCAAAAAGGGCAATAGCGCCCGTCAATAAGCTTCTTTTTGGAAAGATACAGATTCTGGAGACCTATTACTTGGCCCTCTCATCTCTGGATATTAAACCCGTGCCAGCAGTAATTAAAACAAGACCGGCAGCAGGCAGCAGGCAGCGCTCTAAAATCATACTGACGGTATACTCATACACAGTCTATGCAAGGCACAGTGACATCCAGACAGGTACCGCTGTTGGGCAAGCAGGTTGCACAATCCGCTGTCCCTAAAGAGACGGACAGTCAAAACACCTACAATAGGTTAAAAGTGTGTACTTCGTACAGTACCATATACAAGTGACTGATGTAAGGTTGTGAGGGATGCAATTCGCCATGTAAAAGTATAAATTGTACCATAAACACATGATAGAAGCAGTAATCGATAAGCCAATATCAAAACAAAGCAAAATGTACAGCAAATTATACACTGTTGTTATATTCGGCCGTTGAAACCAGAACGCTCTGGGAATACAAGACGTTGTAACCATTTTACGTCCGCTCTGCCGGGCTTTTTGTCTGTCCGACATCACATCTCATGTCATCCAGATTTCCATTGGTGGGAGGACGCCTCTGAGTGCCGACATGCTGCTTTGTTGCCGTGTGTCCGTGTGCTTGTGTGCCGTTTGTCTTTGTTCCACAAGCAGTATGGAAACGACGTCCGACCACAACACAAACAGGAGGAAATGCACGATGGTGAGGAAAGTTTCCTCTTTGAAGAGACCCAGACACCTCCATGATTAGACCAACAAGGCATTTCGAGAAAGGAAGGAGAGGCCAAGTCTGCTGTGTCACTCGCTCCTTCCCGCATAGCGAACACGTCGGCATTGGCATGACCAGTTCCATGCGGTCGCACGTAGAAGTTTGGCCGCTGCTTTCCCGGCCCCATTCACTGACCTTCCGACTAATGTCACTTTACTCATGGAATGCTACTAGATAGCTCCTTCCCGGAGAGGAAACAAGCTATAACTACCTTTGCATCGTGTGTTTTCCCGCCTCAATATGGCCTCACCTTTCCGACCCACACCCAGCTTGATTTCCCACGCGAATGCGAATACAAGCACAGAACAACCACTATTCGAAGCATGGCCAGAAGCAGGATCATCCATACCTGGTACAGCCCTTCAAACTAAAGCCGACGATACCATGGCTCCTCGAGGAGGCCCACAACGCGGCGGTGGGCGAGGAGCGCCTATTGTCTCCCGGCGCGAGGCAGACTTGAGCGAGATTTTGACGGCACCCCAGAAGGATGAGCTATTGCTTTTGGTCACATCCATCACAGATGAAATGCTACAGCAGATAGTTCTAGTCTTCGACCCACCGATGGAGCCGCTGCTGAACAGCGTGCCTGTGAACATTGTTGTTAAAGGTAGCTTCAATAAATCAGAACCAGGTGCACCTGGCAAAAGCTCCAGCGGCAGCCCATCGAAGTCTGAGAATGTCGGCAAGGAAGAACCAGATGGGGTGCAAGCAGAACTCAAAAAGGAAGCTATTGCAGCCCTCAACAAGTGGCAGGTTGCGGTCATCAGAAGGTTCACCGAGATTTCAGCTGCCAGGGACCAGCCGTCCAACCAGTCCCAACAGCGTGGCAAGGTCCAGAATGGCAAGCCGCCCCAAAGGCCATCTGGAAGAGGGGGGCCGCAGAGGCTGAGTGTAGGCCGGGGTGGCCGACTGCCCTCTGGTGGTAAGGAGACGATCATCTCCTTGGCGAAGCCATGCTTTGACTCGCTTTGAGCTAACTTTACAAGAAAGCAGCCGATCAGCTGGTTCGACTGCCTCATCGGTCGGCACATACATAAGCTCATCACCGACACTTGCTCAATGTTCAATGGAAAAGCGACAGCTCCTTATGCATGCCACAATCCTATTACTGCTATCCCTCGAGAGCTACACTGCTTATTCGCGCGTGTTTGTTCTTCGAATGGCAACCCATCTCCGCGTTCCCACCCACATAGTTGCCAAAGATGAGGCACGTGTCGCCCGCGGGCTATCCCATGCTGCACATGGGGTATACACCGAAATTGGCCTGGCGAAGACGGAAGATGCGAAAAAAGAGAAGAGAGGCAAGGGTGGCGGCGGTCCCATGGCCGTCAATATTTCTGTGCTGGCCAGTCCTTTGCTCGACGTTCAAATCGGCTCTGTTGCTTCTGGAAAGGGATTAGGTCCGACAGCCGCAGCAAGTGTGCTTGGAACAATGGGTACGTTGGCAGACGGAGGGCTGGCAACATGCATTTTCTTTGGCATATGTGGGCCTCGGGGGACGGCTGCAAAGACGCTGGAGGCATTCACCAGAGATATCCAGGACACTTCATTGCTTCCCCTGCGTGGAAAAGAGAACGGCGAGGCTCTTGAAGGGAAGAGCATTCTTCCAAACGACCGAAGGCTTCGTATTTCTATTGGGATCAACGGTTGGATGTCCCAGAATCAAGATGTTATCAACCCTTGGCGCGTCCTCGGCGACAACAGCGAGTCTTATGTGCTGGGCTGGGAGGATGAGACGCTTTTAAAAGTCGGAACTTCGCTTGAAATCATGGCGACAAGCACAGCCTGGCAAAACGCCAAGAAAGAATTTGCTGATCGCAACGGTGAGACCTCGTCCAACCGCGTTAAGCTCACTTGAACTAACAAGGATTATAGTATTGGCAAGTCTCAAGGCTTTCGCATGGCCAGAAGGACTGCTCAAAATCAGCAAGATTGTTGACAACCCATGGAGCGTGGGAATGGTCCGCGCAGACAAGGTTGGCCAGGCCCTCGCAGACGCCATAACCAACAAGGTCTACGGTGAGCGTGGTGTCTCCCTCCTCGGATACGGCCTCGGCGCCAGAGTCATTTACACATGTCTCATGAGCCTTTCAGAACGACGCGCTTTTGGGCTGGTGGAAAATGTGATCATGATAGGAACTCCAGCTCCGTCTGCCAGCTACGTCTGGGCCGCCTTGCGAAGTGCTGCTTTTGGCCGTGTGATCAATGTATTTTCCGAAAACGACAGCATGCTTGGCTTTCTGCACCGCACCGGCTGCGTTCAATTCGGTGTAGCAGGGTTGCAGCGCATCCAGAATGTGTATGGCGTTGAGAACGTCGATGCAACCAAGCCGGTGACCAGTCACTTGAGATATGCGCAGCTCGTCGGAAGGATTCTCAAAGACGTAGGGTGGGAAGACCTAGACGTGGAAGAAACAGCGAAATACGAAGAAGCCCTCGTTATGGCAGACAAACGGGAGGCAAAGAAACAGGACGGGAAGCCAGCAGGCAAACCCGGTCGTCGGGCGGGCAAAGACGGGAGAAAGAGGAGCGGCAAGAAAACACTGGAGGGAAGGTTACAGGCAATGAACATTTCTCAGTAGCTAGGCTCTCGGATGGGCTTGGCGATGATGGCACACAAGTAGACCTGTGGTGAGACAGGTATCTTAAAAACACGAGCCACGTGATTGTTTTGAATGTTTTATGGCAAAATATTGAAGCCGTGTTGCTTTAGCAGGCGCGCGGCCGTCACGAATATCAATACGCATGATAGCTAGTTATAACTGACTGTGCCATTCCTTCGAAGCTATGTGACTCTTGAATGCTTATCTAAGGCAATCGTCGTTTTGATTGCTGGAACTTCTAGAGTATTTACAGAGGAGGACCGTAGTTTTAGAGAATTTATCTTCGTCTGCATATTCGATTAACGGGGCTTAACTGATGATCTGGGTGCCTAGTCACATGTCGTGACTAATCCGAGACTGAAGCGCGCCACCCCATTTGCCAGGCGGCGTTTCCGGAGCGGTTTAGTTATCTCGAGGCAGAGCAATCAACCATCACCGCGCCCATTTGCTAACAGCGCAGCGCATCGATTTGTGTTTTTATTGTCTACATCCGGTGCAAACTAGCGATACTTGTTCCTACCGACGTCGCTCTGCAGCCATGGCCAACCCTCTGGACACTGACGTGGGCAGCGAGCTGTTCGCCAGTTACGAAGCCGAGTTTCGCATCGTGCAGGCCGACCTGACGCAAAAGCTGGACCAGATCCCCGACCTGAGCGGCGAGCCGCGCAAGGCGGCCATCGGACAGGCCGAACGTGCGCTGGAAGAAGCCGACGAGCTAGTGTGTTTCTTATCCGCGCCCCTTTCCGGCCTTTCGGTGCGAGAGCTGACACGCTGCCTCAGATCAGCCAGATGAAACTGGAGAAGCAGAACATCCCGTCGAGCGGGCGGGCACGCGTCAACCAGCGGTTTCGCAACTACGAGACGGACGTGGACAGCCACCGACGCAAGCTGCAGGCGCTGGCCGACGACCGAGCAGCGTTGTTTGGCAGCCGGTACACGGACTATCCGGGCGCAGGCTCGGGCGATGCACAGTTGGAGCAGCGGCAGCAGCTGCTGTCGGGCACGGATCGGCTGGATCGAAGCACGCAGAGGCTGAAGAACAGCCAGGCGTTGGCCAACGACACGGAGGCCATCGGGGCCAGCACGCTGGCTGACCTGGACCGCCAGCGCAACGTCATCCAGCATACGACCGACATGCTGCTCGAGAGCGAGGGCTATGTGGACCGCAGCGTGAAGACGCTGCGTGACATGGCGCGTAGGTACTGTACCCGCCTGATTGCTTCCCGGGAATGTGTTCCTTGCTCAGCTGTGCTAATTGGATGTCTACAGGATGGCTACGAATCGGCTGATCACCATAGCCATCATTACGATCCTTGTTCTTCTCATCCTGGCCGTTATTGTCAGCAAGTTCCGGTGAACGTGTTGCAGGCAGGCGTTGCATGGAGTTTGTATATTATAATCAGTCGTTTCTTGCAGTCGAGACAGTTACTTGCTTTTCTGGGGGGTGTTTGTGTCCGATGGAGTCGTGTACGTGCTTTCCGAATGAAGTGCTCTTGTGCGCGCCTTCCGCTGGAGTGTTCGTGTACGTCCGTGCTTTCCGAATGGAGCGCTCTTGCGCGTGCCTTCTGGAGAGTGCTTCCATGCTCATAGATCAACATGCTTTTTTCTTTCCCTAGCTCGTGACAATGACAGAACTGCTATCTAAGATACACCAACAAGGCAACAAAACAAGACAAACAAAGAAGCCAGAATCCGATCAACGCCGAGTGTTTCCTGCTGGTCGAGACTTTTTTCTACTGGTCAGCTCGTCGTCGTTTCCACCGATTCAACCAAGCCGTCGTTTCAACGCTTCGGTCAACTTTCGACTCGTTTCTACCGCTTCTTCGGCCACGACTTGCCAACACCACCGCCTCCGGACGTTCGCCGCTTTTCTTCACCCAGGCCGCGCCGTCCAAACGATCCACGCCCGCTGCGGCCGCCCCGATCACCTCCCCGGTCACCACCTCCGCCTCCTCTCTGGCTGCCACCCCGTCCTCTGCCACCACCACCACCTTCACCACGGAAGGACTGTCTGTCACCTCGCCGTCCACCAGGGCTCTTGTCCAGCTTCGACTTGATGCCTGCAGCGTCGGCGTCCGTCATGCCGTCGTCGTCATCACCATCGCCCTGGCCCCTCTTGTTCGACCACTTGAGCTTGCCTCGGAAACCCCGCTTCGGCACGTCTTTGCCTGTCATTGCAGCCATGTACGCATTGACGCCGCTGCTGCCGCCTTCGCCGTCTTCCTGGTCGACATCCATGCCGTCACCACCGCTAGCACCATCCAGCACCAACTTGCCGTCGGCATTGAAGCGCGCCTTGCCCTTGGTCGGCTTGCGCAGCTTGACTGGCCGCGTGGACGATATGCTGGCCATGGCCTTGCGGTCCAGCAGATCCAGCGGCTCGCCTTCCTCCTCGATGATGTAGGCGTTGCCGCCCTTGCCGCCGCGCTTCTTGCGTGGTTGGTCGTCGCCGTTGCCATCTTCGTTGTCGTTGTCGTCGTCGTCGTCACTGCTGTACAGCGCCTGGTCGAAACCGCTCTGAAACTGGGCCCCCTCACGCGAATCGGCCTCGTCGTCGCTGCTGTCGTCGCCGGCCGCGATGCCCGCCTCCTTGGCCTCCTTCTTCTTCCGCTTGTTGCGTTCCTTGGTCTTGCGGATGTTCGTGATCAGCTTGCGATCCTGCTCCGGACAGTTGTTGTACACGACGTCGAAGCCGAAACGCCGCACCATGCGGTCGAGGATGTGCTTGACCTTAGACCGGAAGTGGCCCTTGTGCTCGTGGCTCCACACCATCAGGTTCGGGATCAGCGTGGGCAGCCGCACGCCGATCATATCGACCGGCAGGCTGATGACGCACACCTTGACGAAGCCCAGCACGCTACTCACGATCTCGCGGTTGTTGGACGTCAGGAAGAGGTCGACGGTCTGGACGAGGTCGTTGAGTGACGGCCGGTCCAGCATCGCGTGGAATTCGTACAGCACGCGCGTGATGGCGGTGACGGAGGCCGAGATCATGTGCGGCATCGAGCCGGCCAGACCGGCGCTGACCATGGTGAAGAACTCCTCGAGGCTGGCCGCCACGGCCGGCGCGTCTGCCGGCATGCTGGGCACCTTGCTGTTGCCAATCAGGGCGCCGTTGGCGGCCACCATGCGGCGGCCCATGGCCACGAGGATGTCAAAGGCGGCCTCGCGCGCGCGCTCGTTGTGCTCCTTGCAGCTGATGACGACCTCGGACAGCGTTGCCGGGATAAAGTGCAGCGCCTCGTCGGGTAGCAGCGGCACCAGAGCTGCCAGTGCCGCGAGCCGCTCGCGGCGTGCCGGTGCCGTCACCTTGTCAGCGCTGGCCAGCATCAGGGTCTGCAGCGCCTCGTGGCGCTCGGCCAGGGCCACACGACCGACGGCCGAGTCGGCCAGCCGCGGAATCAGCTTGTACGCCTTCTTCTGCAGCGGCGCGTCGTCGTCCTTGACCAACGCCAGCGTCGCGATCTCGAACAGGGCGGCATAGCTCTCGCGCGGCAGGTGCAGCGACATGGTGATGACCAGGTCCATCAGCGTGAGGCTCGTCGACGGCACCTGTGCGGCCGTGCCCTTGGGCTGCTGCTTCTCCGCGTTGGCCCCAGTCGCCGCCGTCGTCTGCAGCTCGGCCGCCAGCAGCTTGCATACCTCGTCAAACGACCGCACCAGGTCTGCCGTCGGCGTGATGCTGAGGAACGCGTTGATCGTCTGCAGGATGGGGCCACGCGACTGTGCCAGCGTCTGGCCGTACACGTTGAACAGCACGGCCAGGTACTGGCTCGTAAACGTGCCCAGGTGCTCCAGGTTGGCCTGCGCCTCCGCCCGCGAGACCCGGCTCTGGAGGTACATGTCCTCCTCGTCCTCAGCGTCGACCGCGGCAATGGCCTGGTTGGACTCGATCAGGCCCTTGAGCGCCCGACACACGTCCAGCCGGAAGCCCACCTGTTGGTAGAGCAGGTTGGCCAGCAGCTCGGCAAAGCCACTGTCAAAGGCCGTCTTCGTGTCGAGCGGCAGGTCGCAGTAGCCCGGCAGGATGGACCAGATCTGCTGCACGATGGTCTCAAAGATCTTGACCTCGGTGGTCTTCTCGGCCTCGCCGTTGTCGAGCACGGTCTGGAAGAGCACGTTGCTCAGCGGCACGAATATGGTCTTGAAGTCCTCCAGCTTCGTGTTGGTCGTGAAGTCCCGGAACAGCGGCAGAAGCCAGGCCCGGCCCGGGTGTTGTGACGAGGCGCGCGTCAGGTTGTGCGGCAGCACCTGGAGCACGGTCCCGGGACCCATGGCGCGGATGGCCATGCCGAGGACCTTGTCGGCCTCCTTCTTCAGCACAAACGCATCGCTGCCGCGGAGATGACCGATCGTCTTGGTGATGTCGAGGAGGTACGGGTCTGCCCGCCACCGCAGCGCGTCAAACATGGCCCCGAGAACGCCAAAGACCTCTGCGGCCGCAGCCTGGTACCGCACCGTGAGCAGCTCGCCGCCGATGGCCGCCAGCTTGGCCAGCACTTTCTCGTCGTACATCGACGGCTCCACCACCGCCTGCTTGGGCACGCAGTTGACCAGGAACGAGACCAGGCACTCGGCCGCCGACAGCCGGATGTTGGTCGACGGCGACTCCAGGTACGGCATCACCATGGCGAACAGCTCCGGCAGCCGGTAGAACGTCTCCTCCGGCTCGACCTGCGCCGACACGTCATAGCCCCGCGACAGGATCGCGATCCACGGCGGCAGCAACTGCGTGTCGTTGGGCGCCGGCTTGAGCTCGCCAATGATCTCGAGCAGTCGCGTCAGCTTGGATGTGGCAATCTCGTCCGTCATGCCCTGGAAGATCATCTCAAACACCTCCAGCACCGCCACCGACATGTGGTCGTTGCCAGTGCGCGCGATCGAGAGCAGGAGCTCGCACAGCTGCTCAATCTTCTTGCCCGGCCAGCCGCCCGTCGAGCCAGCGATCGACCGCACCAGCTGCAGCGCATGGATCAGGTCCGGATCGTGCATGCCCTTGGCCCCGCCGTTCTTGTCGTTCTTGTCTTTCTTGCCCTGTCGGACGCGGTCTGCCAGCTCCTTGAGGCTGGCCATGGCCGTCTCCGCGCACATGGCGCTGGCCGGGTGGTCCAACGTTGGGCCCGGCGGCGGCGAGTCGAGTACCTTGCGCAGTGCCTCCAGCGCCCGCTTGCGCACCTTTGGCCGCGGATCGACCGACAGAGTCAGCAGTCCGGCCACTGCCCGACGCGGGCTGATCTGCGCGGCCGACAGCTCCCAGGCGGCCGAGTCCTGTGCCAGCAGCAGCGACTCCAGACAACCAATCGACGGCCGTATGAGCGGCGCATCTGCGTTGGGGAGCGTGAACACCGGTGCCAGCGAGCTCAGAATCTGCGTGAACTTGGCCCGGAGCAGTGCGTGTGGTGCTGACGGCGTGACGAGGTCGAGAAGGTAGATGATGGACGTGTCGAGGTTCTTCTTGGCAGAATCCTCACCCACCGCCTGGCTCAGGAGCGCCAGCAGAGCCGCAAAGTAGGCCGTCGGTGTGGACTCGGCCTTTTGCTCCTTGAGCGTGGATTCGACCGCATTGAGGACGACGGCGGTCTGAAGACATTCCGGTTAGCTGGCATAGCACAGGCATAGCACAGGTACGAACACCATCTGCTCAGGCGTTACCTGTTTTTGGCTTTCAAGATTAGGGGAGCGGATCTTTGCAAGCCGCTCTTCTAGCGACGTCTCTGCCATCTTGTCAAGTTTGGCCCGCGAGACTGAGATTTGCTGTAAGAAAGACGTTGCGAAAAATTATCTACAAAGTTCACTTTTTTTGTCTTATCTTATCGATTAGAAAACTCGTGCCCCTCTTGATGACTAATAACTTTCTAGGCTCTCGCTCTTGGCTACAGTTTCCATTCTCGCCAAATCTCTAAACCGAACAAATGAAAGGAATTTGATAAATCCATACCAACAAGGTGTTCCAATCTGATGATCCCAAGACCCAAACGCCGACCCCATCCCAGGGGAAATATGCATGTACAGTGTGTGAAATCTAGCGGCATCTAGGCAGAACTATGGCCGAACGTGGGCTCCGATTCCCTGGCCAACGTATGAGATGATCTCCCGCCAAGCACCCAGCCTGACGTTCACCTGGGCTTTTGCGTCTAGTTTGAGCTCACCACCAAGAGCCTTGCGAACCTTGTCGAATCCGATCGAGTTGGGCGACCAGTCCACTGGCAACTTGGGCGTCTCAGACAACCCGGGCGGCACAGCAAATGTGGCGTCCGAGTCCATAGTTCCGACAAGCTCAGTGTGGTTATAGAACGCAGTGGCATGGATCGTCTCAATGTAAAGCGTGTTTTCTTCGAGTGGCGAGACCAGGCCGAATGATGCCCTGGATGTGAATATGTGAAAGGTGGCAGTGCGAATGAAGCTGTGTTCTTTGGTTTTGTCGTCTTGGTCTCCGTCGGGAAGTCGCAAACGAGGAGTAGGAAGTGTGAAATTGAATTTGGAGAGGGCAGCCCCAAGCACCGGCTGAAAGGGGATGCTATCTTGGTATGTTTTCATCGTGACACTGGTATTGAAGCCGGAAATATACTGGGACAGGAGATCGCGGCCGACTTGCAGGCCATGTTTGCCACCCAGCGATGGGTTCCAAACGGCAGTAACGGCAATGTTTGTGTTGTTGCCTTTCCCAATGTCGATGCCCTTGGCAATACCAGTTCCAATGACGGTGTCGTTGTTCAGGACGTGAATGGTAATGTAAGGAATGTGTGCTGTGTAGTCTGTAGGGTTGGTAATGTTCACCAGAGCCGCCAGCGTGATGGATACCGGGGTAGTGTCCAAGATGCGAACGCTGCCGACCTGAAGGCCTAGTTCATCGGAGCTTCCAATGGGAAGTGCTGACCAGAACAGTTAGTTATACCCATCGCGCGAGCCACGACGTGTTAAGTAACTGACAAGCTGCAATGCTGAAAGAAGGCTAGTACAGACGTTTAATTGGCACATTCCCAGCGGCAGGAACATCCTTCAACGTGAACTGCCCGAGTACCGTATCCACACGAATGTCAACCAGCGCGTTGATGTCCAGATTCACTTCCGCCCCTTCAAAGAAGAGTTTCTGGATGATCTCGGCGAGAACGTCTCCGTCGGTGACGATGAGCGGAGCCTTCTTGATGTGCGACTGGATCGTGAGCGTTGCCTCGCGATCCTCTGTTGCTTTTGTCATGGTCGAATTCGCGGCTTGCCACTTGCTCAGGTGAAGCTCGCCCAGCTTTCTGCCGTGATAGAGGACGTCGGCATCAGCCCGGACTTTGGTCACATCAATGGCAAAGTTCATCTCCGACGGTAGCCCGGCGACGGCAAGAATCGTGCCCGACACGGTCGGGTTGGAGTCAGGATCGTCTGGGTCAGCCATGGGATCTGGCAGAGTGAAGTGGACATCTGTCAAGGAGAAGTTCCGGATGATGTTGTCAAACGACCGACCCGGAAAAGGAACTGGAACGGTGACACTGGACAGGATGTCGCTAATCCAGTCCGGCGTATCATCCAAGTGCTGGCTCCTCCCACGGACAAAAACAGTCGCCTTGTCGCCACTCAAATACTGCTTCAACAAGAGGTCGAGTGGCGACGAGTTGGAGTCTGGACAGCGAGCCGTCAGGGATGCGGGGAGCTCCCGGATTGTGCCGTTGACCTCGACGATGACAGGAGATTGCGGGCGTACTTCGATCGGCTCGGTCACCGCATCGGCAACCAGGATGTAAGGGTCGAGAGGGTTGCAGTCGGCAACAAGGATTTCGAATCCAAGAGACGGAACGTTCAGCTGGACGGGGAACTCGTTGAACGCGGATATCAGCACCTCGGCACCCATAGCTTTGCTGCTATTGTTTGGACTATCGACCTCCTCGAAAATGACGCGATCGATGCTATACTGTGGAATGGCAGGCAGGTCGTCGGCTATTCACTTTATCAGCATTCATCCGTGGTTTCCATTTCTCCCCTCCCTCCCTGCAGCCCAATTACATGATGGTCTTCTCTCCAAAGTATAGTGACGCAAAGGAACGGTAGAGGTATTGACCTTCAAAGACCAGTGACTCGGATATTGCGTGTGTGCCAAGAGGAATGGCGCCTGCCTTCAGCTTGATGTCCGCTTTCCCCTGGACCCGCAGAGAACCAAGCCGCCCTTCCAGCCATTCGTTGGCGATGCTGCGAATGCCGTTGGCGTCGCCCGGGACAAGATCAGCCACGAAGTCGATGGCGGTAGTGTGGCCATCCACAAGGCTGACGACAAGCGGCGGGATCTCCGCAGACCCCAACAGAACGTTGCCGTATTCGGGGAGGAACACGTTCACCGTTGTGTTCTCAGTGCCCAGTTTCCCCACAGCCCAAGTGGCTGCTCTGCCGATACGCCTGACGTGCGTGTTTTCCACCTTGGACCCGTCCAACCGAAAGTTGGCCTGGATTCGGGCGCGCACCCCATCGGTTGTGATGGATTCCAGAGACAGGTTGGTCGGCTCCACCACCACGCCTTGTTTGGCGTACTCCTCGACAGCTGCCGGAACGACGTACACAAACAGCAGTATGCCGATGGATGCAAGGCCGAGCAGGAGGATCGCGATGACCGTTGGCCACCGCCTGGATTTCCGTTTGGAAGCCCGACCGGGCTTGCTGCCATCGATCAGACGCGAGAGAGACGACGAGGCGCTGCTGCCGCCGTGTGGCTGCACGGGTTCATCCCGTTTTTTGCCCAGCAGTGGCGTGGTCTCTTCTGCTGTGTGGGTATTCCTAGGGCTGGATGGCCCTGCTTCCGTTGATGAAAGCAGAGGTGCCCGCTCTTCAGAGTCTGCCATGCTCGATACCAGTCGGCTTTCGTCTTAGCTTGGATGGGGGTGAAGTTGCGTGCGAGAAATAGCATGTATCGGTCCAAGAAAACGACTGCAACACAGTAGACGTCGCGTCGCTACAGAACGGAATTTATTATTTTTGCCAGTCAGTGAGGCGAGAATGAGGCAGCAAGTGGAGGGCGAGACAACACAGAGGTCGGTACTCGTGTTGCTTGTTATTGGAAACAGAGTGCAGCAATACAGTAGTAAGCCGGCTTACTCCTTACTGCGTTCTGAGTTGTGCCAAGTCTCCACTTATGGCTTGACTTGATTACATCACGGCTAGGCACCTAGATGGCCATGCACGTGATGGGCGTGACTGTATTAATGCTTCGGTGATCGCCACTTGCCCATAAATGCATCAATGCTGATTGGTCAAAATTGTGAATAAAATGTACATATACAGTTGTGCCACGGTGCCATATACTGTGTGCGCTCTCAACGGCATCAACAGCCTTTATCGTACGAATGAGTCAATTGGCGAAGCCGATAAAAGCTTTTTTTCTCGTCACACATTGGTGCTTTTGTAGCTTTTAAACATGCATAGGCCCGACCTTTCATAACCGAATTGACAGTGCTCTAGCTGACCTTGGTTATCTGGGACAAATCGATCTGAATTTTATCTTCACACACCAAAGCATATTCCTTCCGCCTATCAGAGAACCAGTCATGCGGTCCTCGTTCTTTCGTGCCGCGAGCACTGTCTCGCGGACCATTCAGACCAGGGCATATTCCGCACCCCGACATCTCATGTCCATTGCAGACCTGTCGTCGAATGAGCTTGCCAAGCTTGTCCTCAATGCCGCAGAGTACAAGACGGCCTACAGTGCAGGGAAGTTCCCCGAAAAGCTCAAGGGCAGCCTCTCTGGACCGGCAGTCGCTCTCATGTTCAGCAAGCGGAGTACACGAACCCGGGTCTCGACTGAATCGGCCGTGTCTATGATGGGCGGCCACCCCATGTTTTTGGGCAAGGACGACATCCAGCTGGGGGTTGGTGGTATCTCTCCAAGGCAAAAGGCACACGGCTAACGACCGGGACAGGTCAACGAGTCTCTTCTGGACACCTCCAAGGTGATCTCCTCCATGACATCCGGCATCGTGGCTCGTGTCGGACCGCATTCAGACGTGACCGGCCTGGCCAAGGACTCATCTGTCCCCGTCATCAATGCTCTGTCGGCCGACTTCCACCCGCTCCAGACCATTGCCGATTTCCTCACCATCCACGAGGCCTTTCCCGCAACGGCCCCTGGCAGCGGCAGCCTTGGTCTGGAGGGAAAGAAGGTGGCTTGGATTGGCGACTCCAACAATGTGCTCTTCGACCTGGCCATTGGCTGCTTCAAGCTTGGCGTGGATGTCGCCGTAGCCTCGCCCAAGGGATATGGCATCCCAGACCGGATGCGGTCGCTGATCCAGTCGTCTGGCTCCAGCAGCAAGCTGATCGAGACGACGGTGCCCGAAGACGCCATCAAGGACGCTGACATACTGGTGACCGACACCTGGGTGTCCATGGGTCAGGAGGCCGAGGCCAAGAAGCGGCTGGCGTCGTTTGCGGGCTACCAGATCACCAACGAGCTGGCCGCACGGGGCGGTGCCAAGCCGAACTGGAAGTTTATGCACTGTCTGCCACGGCACTCGGAGGAGGTGGCTGATGAGGTCTTCTACGGCCCGCAGTCCCTCGTCTTCCAGGAGGCCGAGAACCGGCTGTGGGCAGCGATTGGTACGTCTCCTGTCTCTGCAAATTAAAAAAAACCCTGCTCGAGAAGCTGTGATACTGACGGTCGGATGGTAGCCGTCCTGGATGCGTTTGTCGTGAACAAGGGAGTCATTGTCTAATGAGAAATACGGAGTACTGTATACTAAAAATTGAACTGAGGCTGCATGCTTCGGTTGGTGTGAAGGGATAGAGAGAATAAAAGGCCTGTATATTTTGTAGTTTTAGATCTCCTCATCCATCACCAATGCCGTCTCTAGGCTTACATCATAGAGAGTCCTCAATAATTCCCTTAAAAGAACTATTGTGATCTGATAAATACGGCTTTGTTGGGAAAGTACTTATTAGACAAACACAGCAGTACAACGCAATGCATCACACGGAACACTGCCGTGAAAAGCACTAGCTAGCAGGATAATACGACATTTGGTCTGGGCGCCGTTGAATGTGGAGCAGAACGATATGAACACTAGCCAACTTAACCGGGCGGGAGCATGGTGGCGTCCACAACCTCGTCTGCCTCCTTCACCGGGCTGTCCTCGTCTGGGCCGTAGAGGGGTGACCGCGGTAGAGCCATCAGGCCTGTGCGAGCCGACTCGAGGATGCCAAAGGGAGCAATCAGCTTGAGGAACGAGTCAATGCGCGTTGGCTTTGCGGAGCTGTTGCACACGTCAGAAAAGAAGAGGACTAAAACGAGATGGACCAGCTGCTGGCTTACACTTCGACAATGCAGCTGTTAGTGCTAATATCGAGGACCTTGCCGCCGAACTGGTGGGTAAAGTAGGTGATGCTCTTGAGATGCTCGTGCTTGTGGCGAAGAGCCTGGCTGGCGGCCAGATGGCTCGGGTGGAAGTCCTGGCCAAGCTGTTCCAGGCTCCCGTCGACGACCTCGTCCTCGGGGCTGCTAGCAGTCATCTCGCGGTGGTGGGCGAGAAGCTCCTCAAAGTACTCGGGGCCGAGGATGTTGATCTTGGCCAGCAGGAGCTCGCGCTGAACAAGGGCAGCGCTGGTGTAGTCCAAGACGGCCCAGACAGGCACCAGGTCCTCGAGCTGGCGGCGAGCCTGCTCAACCACGCCGTCCTGGCCGGTGAGCACAATGGTCATGCGGGACAGGTCCACGACCTCGGTGCTGCAGACGACGAGCGAGTCGATGTTGAAGCCGCGGGCAGCCAGAATGCCAGACACGCGTGACAGCACACCAGGTTCGTTCTGGACGAGGCAGTTGAGGATGTGACGCTTGGCTGGGGCCATCGACGGCATGGGCGTCTCGTAGAGGATGTTGGAGACGGCCGACTGGGCCGACCAGGACGACGGGGCATCGCTGGTGGGAAGCGGAGCCTGTCGACGGCGAAGTGCCTTGTAGGCAATAGCAGAAGTCGAGCTGCTCGTGGAGCTGTGGCGGAGGACCGAGGCAGACACGGTGCAAGCGGCCTGGCTGCCATTGGCGGTGCGCAGTGTGCCAGACGAAGCTGCTCGCCAGGGCGCGGACAGCAAGAGGCGACGGGACGCCATGGTGAGGGTTGAGTCAGAACAGGTGAATATCCAGAAATCCAGAATCCAGAAAGACAAAGAAAAACAGGGAAACCAGTGCCGTCGGCAGGGGACAATGCCCCAGGGAGTATATGAATAGACCGGGGAGACTGGGCAGAGTCCGATTGCCTGTGTGGTCTACTCTGGTTGCGAATGACTCAGAGAGCCGGATTGGGAGAGAGGGTATTCGATATTAGTAGCTGAGCCCACGGACGAAAAAAGAAGTCCGAGATCGCACTAACAAAAATTTACAGGCGTTGGATGGTTCCCCACGCTGCAGGTCTGGCGGGATTGAGATGTCGGAGCCGGGAGAACAATGTTGCGAGGTCTAGGCCGCTTGCAGCTTTCGTGTTCAGAGTTATTGGTCGGGGATATCCTTTTATCTCTCCAAGCTCCTCTGGCAAAAAAAAGTACAGAAGTGGATGCAGCCTTTCCGGAATCACAGCAGACAAGAGAGCTGCAGCTCTGTTCTTCACCGACAACGCACAGCCGCCCGACAGTCCTTTGGGAGAGTGGAGTCCTGACTGTCCGACTGTTCTCCTTTTGACACCTCGACTTTGATTGCCAGCGCGTCAGAGTACACTGCACCCACTGTTCCTCGTCTTCTTACCAGCCATGGAGTCTGGAGAAGGGCGAAGTGTGAAGCGGTCGCGCTTTGACCAGACGGAGCCGGAGCCCAAACGGGCCTCGCGATTCGACCGGCGCTCTCGCTCACCGCCCCCTCGGAAGCCAGACTCTGCGCGTGAACGCAGCCCCCTGTCTCGCGATCGTGAGACCTCTGCCGACCATGAGGCGAGTCGCGTGGACCCGGCGGCGGCAGCTGGTAGGTTGCGCCCAATGGCCAGGTGAGCTGGCCGCGTGGGATGTTCTGCTGCTGACGACCACATCTAGCCGCGGTTGCTGCCAAGATCAGCGAGCAGCTCAATGCGCGCAAGGCGGGCGGCCGCGACTCGGAAGCCTCGCCGGCGAGGCCCATGCCCCTGACAAACATGAAGGCCACGGCCACGGCGTCGGCTGCGAACATCAACGGCGAGATCTACGTCTCGGACGGTGACTTTATCAAGGACATTGAAATCAACGACCTCCGCAACCGATACGTCGTGACGAATGCAGCGAACCAGAAAAAGGTAGATATTCTTGTGTCCTGGCCTTACCACCACTGACCGTTGGAGGTCCTTGTGTTGTCTGTTTAGGATGATCTTGCTCACTCGAAGCTTGACAGCCCAGACACATGCTTCTCTTTGGCATCTGCTGACCTCCGCTCGTTATGAAATCTAGATCAAGGACGAGACCGGTGCTGGTATGCGCTTCACCTTTTTGTCCTGTTATTGTATTGTGTGAGAGTCCGGGATTGACAAGCCGTGCTTTTCTCAAGATGTCACGACGCGCGGAAGCTACCTGCCCGACAAGAGCATGGCCTCGCCTTCGGTAAAGACCCTCGGGACTCTAGCGTTGGACGGCTGGAAGACGAGTGACTGACGCGCGAACCACTGGCAGAACCCGCCGTTATACCTCCACATCACGAGCACGACCAAGGAGGGCCTCGAGAAGGCGATTGCCAAGGTCAACGAGATGATCGAGAAGGAGCTGCCGCCACTTGTGGACGAGAGGCGCTTCCGGCGGCGAGAGAGAGAGCAGGACCTTGTCGAGCGAGACGAGTACGGCCGGCGAAAGTGGCCGGACCACAAGATCCCCGTCAGCCTGGAGCCGGTTCCTGGCTTCAATCTGCGCGCCCAGGTGGTCGGCCACGGTGGTGCATACGTCAAACACATCCAGCAGGAGACCGGCTGCCGCGTGCAGATCAAGGGGCAAAACTCCGGCTTCATCGAGTCCTCGACCGGCCGGGAGAGCGACGAGCCCATGTACCTGCATGTGACGTAAGTCATGGGCACATCTATGCACAATTGCCCAACCGTCTCCCTGTCCTCTGCTAACGAAGCCTGACTAGTGGCCCTGACGCCAGCATGGTGGACAAGGCGAAAGAGCTGTGCGAAGATCTGCTGGAAAACGTCAAGGAGCAGTACGAGCAGTTCAAGAGCCGGCCCCAGCGTCCCTATGGACAAGGCAGCTATGGTGGCGATCGCCACGGCAACGGCAACGGCATGGGCAACGGTTATAGCGGCCACCCAGGCTACGGCGGTGGCGGTCGTGGCCCTAGTGGCGGGTACAACGGCGGACAGGGGGGGTACGGAGGGCACGGCGGGCCAGGTCAGGGGGAATACAACTCGCCCGGATCGGGAGCCCTTGGTGCTGCACCGCCCTCTGGTCCGTCTGGAAACAGCCCTGTGGCAACGGGAGCCGTGATGTCCCCCGGGGGCGATGCTGCGGCTGCTGTGGCTGGAGGTGCCGGAGCTGCAGACTATGCCGCTCAGTATGCGCAGTACTACGGGACCAGCGATCCGTATGCGCCGTATGGTGGTTATGCTGCGTAAGTGATTGCGTTGTGTTGTCGAAAGTGTGACTTGCTGACTCAGCCAGATATGTCCAATACTACCAACAGTATTATGCTGCTGCACAGCAGGCGCAACAGGCCCAGCAGCAAAACACGCCGCCACCTCCTCCTGGCGTCGGCTCGACGTCTCCGCCGCCTCCGCCGCCTGCCAGCGAGGCTCCGCCGCCGCCGCCACCACCGGGAGGGCCACCGGGGGCGTCCAGCTACAGCGCTGTAAGTGGCAGCCTTTGAGGTCTCCGCTGGGTGATGCACGCACTAACGGGCTTTTTATCAGGTGCCCCCTCCGCCTGGTCTGTAGTGGAGGTGTGTGGCGTATTTGGAAAGGCCCAACAGGGGCGAAGAACGCGCTGGGAATGGCCGGCAGAGTTGGCTATGCAGAAAACATATTTAGTATCAAGGCTTAATCCAGGAGAAGGACAATGAGATCCCGTGACCGTTAGCTGAGTAGCCTGGATCATGCGCCACAGTGGGAAAAGGTGGCGCACAGGCCTTTTTGTATTAATCACCAGAGTTAGAGGGGCCGATCCTACACAGCATTCGCTCTCCCTCGCCCGCGTAGCTCTTTTCATTCTGCAAAACGCACATGGCTTCTTTTGGGCAGGCCAGCCGGCCTGCACGACAGATAGGGGGCGCGACCACGGTGGTGACTCCGCGGCTGGTTGAAAGCGGCAGCACGGAGCAGCAGCAGCAACAGGCGACGGCGACAGTCGTGCGTCTGCGTGGTGCTCCCGATCGCAACGACCGGTCCGTGCAGTGGGCCGAGGACGTGGTGGACAATGAGGGTCTGAACCGGAAGAGGTCAAAAGGTGAGTGCTTTTGGTGTGGTTTGGTTTGGTTTGGTCTTTGGGTTTTGGTCTTTCCTCTGTTCTTTTCTCTTTCTCTTCTTTTGCTCTTGCTCTTCTCTTTTTCTCTCTTTCTCTTCTCTTCTCTTTCTCTCTCTTTCTTTTATCTCTCTCGTCCCTTTCTCTCCCCCTCTAACAAGCACCAGTCTGCTGCATCTACCACCGGCCACGAGCGGCGGACGAGTCGAGCGAGTCGGACTCGTCGTCGTCGGACTCGGACTCGGACGCGTCTGGCCCTGACGCTGGCGACGCGGACCACGCATACCGCAACCGACCGCGGCCGCTGCCGCGCCGCCACACGCCCGACTGCCCCGAACACGGCCAGAGCAGTGGTCACAACGACCATCCGCACAGCCACCGTCATGACCACGACACCGATCCCAATCCCAATCACGACGATCCCGACCCTGACGACAACCACGACAAAGACGACAACAGGAGACCCCGCGGCAACGGCAAGGGCCGGCGGCCCAGCCCCAACGCGTACGAAAAGATGCCGCGATACGACCGGCCGGCCAAGCCAGGCGGCGCGGGCGTCTGAGGCTGGACAGCCAGACTTGCCCACACAATCCCACAATCAGATACCCTATACAAGTACTCATGCATGCTCCTATTGTTCTGCTCTACATGGTTCGTCGTCATGCCAACGCCAGCCAGATGTGATGACGAAATACAAAAAGCAAGGCACACAAGAAATAGAATACACAAATGGCAACGGCGGCCGCTTGTCCGCACCGGGATTTTGTTCTGCAGTAGTTCCTCCGTAGGTCATCGTAACGACCGCTGTCTAGTTGTGGTGGTGGTGATGGTGGTGGTGGTGATAGTGGTGGTAGTGGTGGTGATAGTGGTGGTAGTGATGATAGTGGTAGTGATACTGATAGTAGTGATAGTAGTGATAGTGGCAGTCGTAGTAAACAGTTGCGCATCGTACTTGCTCTTTTGGGTTTCCGTCTCGCCATTGCTTAGTCATACACAACATGGGTCCGGCCCCCTTCCAGGCTCAAATGCTCAGCTTGTCGGGCCCCATGGCCAACATGTTGGCGACCTGTTTGCGCACGAGGTTGCGCGAGCCGCGATGGTCGGGTCGGGGCACGCCCTGGATGGTGCGTGGTTCCTTCATCAGGGACGGGTCCAGCTTGGCGGGCACGCGCGTGGTGACGGCGCGGTACTCGCCCGGGAACTTGGCGCTGGGCACGGGCACCGAGGCCGTCCGCCAGATGTGGTCGGACGTGTCGGCCAGGTGTGGCGGGATGCGGGCGCTGCTGCTGCTGCCCAGGCCGCCGGATGAGACGCCGTGCGAGGCCTTGATGGTCGACAGCCGCGACAGACCGCCGCCCAGGCCGGGTCGTCCGCGGGCCTTCTTGGCCAGGATGATCTCGTCAAAGAGGCGGATGTCGGGGTCGGTCGACGAATGAGTCTCGCGTTCGTGGATGAATTGGTTGAAAGCTGGATTAGTCAGCATATATCTCCTACCATACACACACCACGTGACTTACCCTGCGTGTTCCTCAGCAAGGTTGCGTACTCCTGCTGGTCGTACGGCAGACTCTTGGTGAAGCCGTTGGCGTCAAAGGAATAGAGCTGGCCGTTGGTGCGCTGCTCCTTGCTCGGGCGGCCCAGATACTTGCGGTACGTGTACAGCAGGCTGGCCATGCAACGCACAAAGGCAGCGCGCACGCGGTCGGCGTGGAAGGCGGTCGGACAGACCAGAGACACGTGACCCAGACAGCGCGCATGGGCCAGACAGCTGCAGCCGGTGCAGCAGTAGAGCCCGTCGCCGTCGGAGCGGTCGTCGCAGATGGCGCACATGCCAGTGGTCTCGCCGGGCGTCCAGTTGAAGCAGTGGCCCTCGACCCACATGGTCGTGTCCGTGTTGCTGACCGGCTGCACCATCATGTTGGGCATGACGGTCGAGGCGGCCAGGGTTGACTGGGCGTACGTCGACGGGGCATAGCCGCCGTTGCCGCCGTAGGAGGAGCGCGAGTCGATGGAGACGGCCGAGACAGAGAGGCTGGGGCCGTGGCCGTTGGGGGGTTGGGGTTGGATCTGGTTTTGGTTTGGACACTGTCCCGGGCTCTGTCCCTGTCCCTGCCCCGGGCTCTGGCTCTGGCTGTAGGCGTGGCCGTTGAGGTGTTGCAGGCTAGGCCGGTGCAGCGGCGGGTGGCGGTCGACGCCAAAGGACGAGCTCCGGCGCGACCGGTCGTCAAAGTGGCCAGAGCGTTTCTCGCGCAGGGTGGCGCCGACGGCGAAGCCCGAGTCGCTGCGCGAGACGGGCGTCAGCGGGGCCACGGGCATGGGCGGGAAGCTGGTGGAATGGGGCGAGAGCGACTGGGGCGGGCTGTTGGTGCGGCCAGAGCGTGCCGTGGGTGGCCGTTCGGCGCGGGCGTGTTCGTTGCGCAGCTGGACAAAGGCGTTGAAGATGGGCACGCGTCGGGCGGCCGGCGGATCGGGCTCGCCAAAGGTGGCAGAGCTCTGGCTCACCCACCGGCCCAGGGTCGCGGACGGGGCCAGTTGGTTGAAGAGCGACTCGTTCTCGGCCGAAAAGGCGTCGTAGGGAAAGGCCTCGATGGCGTAGGGCGGCGGACCGGCCGGCACGCCAAAGCGCAGACGATGGGGCGCGGCCACCTGCAGCAGAGAGAGCAGCTTGCGGCGGTGTTGTCGTGGCAGCTGCGGGACGGCGGCGCCTGGCGCCTCGACGGTGTCGCGGTCCAGGTCCACTAGCACAAAGTCATCCTCGGGCAGCTCGATGCGCTCAAACCGCCGCTCGACCCCGACAATATAGGGACAGGGCGCCTCCAGCACGGACAGCAGGCGGGCTGGCAAGATCGGGATAAAGATGCTCTCCCACTGCAGCGGGTACAGCAGGTTCGCGAGTGCGTGGCAGGCCAGGTGCAACATGGCCGCGTGTGACGACAGAAAGACGATGCGCGACTCGGCCAGCGCGTGCTCCAGCAGCAGCACCACGTTGTCGAGCGAGAGACAGCGGAAGAGCGCGTAAATGTCAATGTTGCGTGAGCCCGGCAGCTCGTTGGTCGCCTCCTTGCGCGCGTACAGCCGCAGCTCCCGCACGCTCAGCTCCACCTGCGTCTTGGAGCTCAGCGGACTAAAGGCCTCGGTGCAGAGGTTGACCACGTAGCGTTCCAGCGGCTGCCAACGCCCGATCTTGGGCGAGCTGGGCGGCACCCGTAGCACCGCGCCGTCGGCCATTGGCACCACCACGGCGCGCAGCCACTCCTTCCAGAAGGACATGCGCGTGGCATCCCGGCCAAGAATGCCATAGGCCCGTGGTGCCCATAGGCCCGTCTCGCTCGACGTCAGCCCGTCGATGCGCGAGGCCGCACCGTGTCGCAGCGGCCGCAACATCTCGGCCATCAGCGCAATCTTCTCCTCGACCGTGCTGATCTGCTCATCCAGCGCCTCGCGCTCGTCTGACCCCGACGCCACGCCCGGCAGCCGCGCCAGCAGCTGCGACAGGTGTGCCCGCTCGCCGGCCAGCCGCATCCCCAGGCTCGCGGCCAGCTCGCGCTCCTCGTCCGACATGTGGCCCTGGCGCCACTGTTCGCATCGCTTCTCCACCTCTTCTGCGATGCCCGCCTGCAGCGCCGTCCAGATCGTCACCGAGATCCCGTACACCCGCGACCCGTTGTCCGACGTCATTGTGAAGCCGTGCCACGTCGACCGCGGCCGTTCGTCCGACGAGACGATCTGGATGTCGTTGGGGAAGGCAAACATTGGCACGTAGTCGGGGAACCGTCCGCGTCGTGCCACCTCCTCGGTCGCTGTCCGGGGCGGATACCGGTCCAGGAGCACTGGCTCGAACCGTCGCTTCAGCGGATGCATGTCCGGGTCCGTGTTCAGGGGCTCTGGCGGCGGGATCACCGAGTTGTAGCTGCTCACCCGCCGGCTCGTCCGTGTTGATGCTGCCCGGCCCACTGGCGTGTGCGACTTGCGCACGTTGCTGTTCATGTCCCGGAAGCTGAGCTTGCGCCGGATGCTGCCCTTGATGCTGCGCAGCGGACTCAGCCGTGCGCCGGCTACCTCGGCCGCTGTCGGGGCCTCTTCCACCCGCAGCTTCTCCGGCCGTGTGCTGGCTGCGGGGGCCGGATTGCCGGCCGTCGACACGCTCCCGTGGCTGCTCAGACTGCTGCTCAGACTGCTGCTGCTGATCGGCATCGGCGGCGTCACCATCGGCGGCCGGGCGTGCACCTTGGCCCCGGCGCTGAAGCTCAGGTCCTCCAGAAAGTTCTCGCGTTCCGCCGCAAACTTGATCAGTAGCTGGTCAAAGTCAAAGTCGAGCTGCAGCCCGCTGCCTTCCTTTGTGTTCGTCGTGGGGGCGGCCACGTCGGCCGGTGGTGGCTTGCCATCGTCGGCGCCCAGGCTTGAAGGCACGGCCACCGGTTTGGCCCGGATTGTCATGCTGCTCCGGTTGCTCTGCGTGTTGCCGTCCATGTCTTCGAGCGTGAGCGAGAGCCGGCCGTCGACGGAGAGCTTCGAGAGCCGGCTGGTCGAGCTCTGTCGAGCGTGCCGTATCACCGTGGTCGACCGCTGGGGCCGTGTCATCTCGGTCGTCGCATCGGGCTCGCCATCTTCGTCAATCGTATCGTCGAGCTGCTGCGAGGGTGGGGGTAGAGGGTCGCTGTAGGTGATCGAGTCCACGCCGGCGATCCAGAAGTAGTCGGCGAGAGGAGTGGATGCCGTGTCCATGATTGAGAAGGGGAGGGGTAGGGGGGAGGGAACGGAGACGAGAGTAAGAGACGAGAGAATAGAGAAGAGGGAACGAGACGAAAGAAGGACGAGAGAGAGACGAGATAAGAGACAAGAGACAAGAGAGAGCGAAAACAGAGAGCAAAAAGAGAAGAGAGCAAAAAGAGAAGCGAGAAGACCGGTCAACCGGGAGGAAAGCCGGGATAGAAAAAAAGAGGAAGCGAAAAGCGAAAAGCGAAAGGCGAGTCGATAACAGGAGCATGAATAGGAAACGATTCAGCAGGCTATCGCGGCGTAAAGAGCCCAGATGCAGGGACCACGCCGGAACGCAGAGACCAGGACGATGAGGACTAGACAGGCAAGAGCACGATGCTCCCCGGGATGAAGAGAATAGGGGGGGGGACAATTGTTCAGACAAGGGGGGACGGCCAGAAACAATGAACCTCGCGGGTCCAGATGTCCGTGCAGAAAAAGGAGGAGAAACGATCAAGGAAAAAGGACTGCTATCCACGCTGCTGCTGCTGCTGCTGCGTAATTGCGGGCAGCTTAGTACGTTTAGGGCGCATGTACGCAGCCGTTTGGGGGACTAGCCTGAAGTTGGCTGGGGCGTGTAAAGTCGCGTCTGGGCGCGACGTGCTGGCCCACACTGTGGTTAGGAGTTGTTGCACGGAGTACGAGTACGGGGTGATTATCTATATATAGGGATCCGGGAAGGGGCTTCTACGAAATACGGAGTATACTCTACATATTCTACACCCAGTACATACACTCTACATACAATCTACGGAGTACATACACTCGACATACACTCTACACACTCTACACCCAGGAACAGCCCGAACACGTATGCATTGCGTGCCATGGCGCGCGTGCCCTACGTGTTCAATGCAGGCACACGCTACAGCATCTTGCATTGCCTCGTACGCGCTAACGGCACGCGTGCTGGACACAGTGCCACCCCCACGACTTACCCCTTTCTTTCGCTACAAGTCGCCTCGTGCGCCAACACGCCCCAATGCCGATCCAACACCGTTTGATGGGGATCTGTACTCGTCTCACGCTCCACCACAATACGGTCAGCAGCGATCGGACGACGCTGAAAGGGACACACGCAAGGCTAGACTGCCAGGCACGTCTGCAGCGCGTCGTACGAGGCCCAGAAAGCCGCCACACCGCCTGGAAAGCCGTGCACCGTCTATTATTACTGGTCTTTTTCAAGGTCGTTACATCGTCCAGGAGCGGGAGGCTGCCTTGGCACGCGTACTCCGTGGTGTCTTGTAAGAACGTGGTTCGTCTTGTAGAAATGGTCTTGTAAGAACGTGGTCCGTATCTTGCTTCGTGTCGTACTTCGTACTCGTCCTCCGTATCTTCGATATCACACCCATCCTCCCTCACCGACCCGATCGCGTGCCCAATGTGCCCGTCGTGAGGTATCCGCGGGTGCCCATCTCGCTGCGCCAGCCGATGCCCAGCACGCCAAAGAGCAGGCGTCCGTTGGGCTGTTCCGGCACGAGGCCGGGTCCCGTCTCCGTCAGCAGGAAGCAGACCTGTTCCACCTCGCCCGGGTGCAACAGCGGCTTCCGACCATCCTCGCCCAGGCCGTCCGTCGCCCAGTCGCACGTGTCGTACGTCAGGGCCGGCTCCAGCTCCAGTGCCACCCGCTCGAGCTGGATCACGTCCTCGCCGCAGTTTTCCAGCTGCGCCTCGAGTGCCCAGCGCCGCCGCCCGTCGTCTGGCTGGCTGGCCGCGTACGCGCCCGCTTTGGTCCGCACAATGAGCGACGCCTTGCACACAAACTGGTACAGCTTGCGAAACGTGCGCGTGCGGCCGCTCGTCTCTGTCGCCTCGTAGTAGCTCACCGTCACCGCCAGCACGTGGTTGCCCTCTTCCTTGAGGTCGAACCGGACCACCTTTTGCAGCGTCTGTCCCGACGCCAGATCAACGCCCCCGTGGCCCCCGAACATGGGCATATCGTCTGCCGGTCCCAGCGCCAGCTTCACGGCCTCCGCTGCGGACGGCGTCTTCATCTCTGCCTCGATCTGCACGTCCCGGATCGACGTCGCCGCTCGCTCCGTCCGCCCGCCCTCTCCCGCTGCCACGTCCGTGTCATCATTGGCACACAGCGTGCACGCAAACGTCTCGCCCACGTACGCCGACCCAAACGACGGCGGCAGGTTCAGCACCGGACTCAGCAGAAACGGGTCCGTGTTCGTCGTCGCCTCGTCAAGTCCTCCGCTGCTGTACGCCACCGAGGCCGGCACCGTCGCCGCTGGCACGACCGTCGAGAGCGGCGTTGCCACCGGATACTGCGTCGCCAGCGATGGGTGGGACAGCCTGCCCGGAGAAGCGTGTCAGAACATGCTCGCTGCTTGGATCCGTCGCTGCTGGCCTACCGTAATACTTTCAGCGAAATCGCATGCGGCTCCTTGGCCTCTTGTGCCGTGTACCGGTTGTGACTCATGGCTGCGACCTGCTGGCGAGCACTTGGTGATGTACGAGTGCAAAGTAGTATGGAGTACGCTGTATGCAGGGACGTTGTCACGTGATGCGTTCTCCACATATTTACATCTTTATTGATGAGCTCTTATGGAAGTTGAGAGTGTACTCCGTACTGCTTTACTTGCGACGGGACCGTCCAGCCTTGCCGTTGCGCCATGTCGATGGCGGCTTGCACATCATCCATGCGTTTAGCGGTCGTCGTGAGCCGATAAACTTGCCGCCAGGGCTGAAGACGTCGATGACGGGCCAGTTGTAGTCTGTCTCGGCGGGTTGAGTGGTCTGAGTGGTCTGGGAGATCTGGGAGTCAGTCTGTAGGCCAGTCTGAAAGTCAGTCTGCTCAGAGCCCGACAAGTCCAGCGTCTGCAGGATGCCAAACTTGCTTGCCCGATCCATCTCCTCCCTCTTCTCCTCTCTCTTCTCATCCACTTTCTCACCCGCTCTCTCCTCCCTCTCCTCCCTCATCTCCTCCAATCTCCCTCTCCCCCCCCTCCCCCCCCTAAACAAATCCTTCGTCCGCACCTGGGCCACCACCTCGACCCAGCCGCACCCCTCGATCAGCAGGTCCAACGCAACCACGCGGTACGGCAGCCGCTCGACTGCTATATTGACCGCGTCCTTGCGCGTAATGGGTCCTGCCCGCAGTCGGGTCACGTCGTGGCAGAGGGTAAACGAGCCGGCCAGCCGCATGTCGGCACCCACGCCCGCGGCGGCCAGACTGGCCACCTGCAGCTCGCTCGTCTGCTGCTGGATCGCCATGGCCTTGTCCGTCAGCGTGCGGTGGGCCGGCAACGGCGAGAAGTTGTAGGCCAGAAAGACGACGTCGGGCGTGCGCGGCGTCAGACGCACGACGCCGCCCAACAGCAGCGACTGCCACGGGCCCTTGAGCACCTGCTGCACCGGCTGCACGCGCAGCTTCATCACCAACCCGTCGCGGTGCTCGGGCGCCACCGCCTCGCTGAGGCCCCGACGCGCCAGACCCGGCAGATCGATCAGCTCGCCCCGGCCGCTGCCAAACGGAATCCGGATCGGTGATGCTGTCGTGCCCGCCACGGCGGACACCACCGGCATCGGCGGGTAGTTCGTCTCGGTCGGTCGTGGTGGCAACAGTCCGGGCTCGCCCTCGTCTGCCGTCTCGTAGTCCACGTCCTCCAGACCATACGACCCCGATGCGGTCCGCTCCAGCCCCAACAGCCGCTTCGTCTTCCCCTCCTCCCCCCCCATCCGCCCTTTGGGAAACACTTGGTGCACCAGCCGGCTCTTGCCCACGTTCGCTTTGCCCACCAGCCAGCTCGCCCCCCCTCGCTGCCAGATCTCCTCGCGCAGCTCGCCCGTCCACCATTCCCGTCGCGCACTCACACACCGCACGTTACCCAACCGCACATGGCGGCCCATCCGTCCCAGCGCGTCTCGCAGCGTCTCCCGCATCCATGGCAGCATCCGGTCCACCTGCTGTTTGTGTGGTGCAAAGAGGTCCGCCCGCGTGATCACAAAGCTCAGTTCCGTCTTGCGGTTGCCAAAAAACTTGCCCCGGCGAGCCCGCCGGTTGCGCGACCGCAGCGGCATCGTGTCCAGCAGCTCGCCGATCCGCGGCAGCAGCGACAGCGGAAAATCCGCCGCGTCCAGCACGTGGTACACGTGGTTGTACTTGTACGGCGACTCTGCGATCGTCTCGCGCACCGCCTCCATGTCCGGCTGGAAGATCGCCGTCCCCGCGCTGTGGTGCACCAGCTCGTGGCAGCGCCGGCACAGCATCGATGGCTGTCTCTTGGTCCGCCAGTCCTCCTCGTCGCTCTCTCGCCGCTCGTCCTTCTCTCGCACAAGTCCCCCCAAATCCACGCCCTGGGCCTCCAGCGCGCTGAGGTCGATCCGTCGGAGCGCCTCTTCCACCACCCGGTCCTCCTCCCGCACCCGTGGCTTCGCCCGCTCCATCAGCCCCATGTACTCCATCGTCGATCGCCGTCCGAGGTCAAAGAACCCAGCCTGATCGGCCTGTGTCGTCTGCGAATACGCCCCGCATCCAGGGCACTGCAGTGGTAGCTTGCGCGACTTGACCGCTGCACACATGTCTGCGCTCACTTCTGGTACAGCGATCGCAGAACCATCGTGTGCCGCTGTCGCCGCCTGGGAGACGAACCGTCTCTGCCATCGCATCTGTTGCCATGTCGCCTGTCGGCTCGGTCCTCTCAACGTTGGCCGTTGCGCCTGTGCCGTCCAAACCGCCGGGCACAGAAAGGCAGGCGGCAGCACCGGGACAGAGCCACTGGCCACTGCATCGACGGCGAATGCTGCCCTCAGCCAGGCTCTCGAGCTCGGTGCCATTGTTGGCTACAAACTCGGTCGTGCGATGCTGAAAAAAAGTTCGCGATAAAGGCCGATGCTGATCTTATCGCCGAGTCACGTGATCCAACCCACCTCAGCAAAAAAAGCTGTCATCGAACGACCACCACCATCAGCCTTGCACGACCACCGGTTTCAACCAGCCAATTCGTCTCCGGGAGCTCTGTAGAGCTCACAAAAAACCGCATCATGGTCGGCGTTGTACGGCGCATGAACAAGCTGAAGGCTGTAAGTGCTTCACATTCCCACCAGCCGCTTTCCATCGATGCTAACTCTCTTCTCTCTCCCTATAGCAGGTAACCTTCTACGAACTTTGGCGTCTGCTTTTCCTAAACTGACTCGCCTACAAGCTCCTCAACATACGACACGGCCCTGGAGCCGCTCTGCTGCCCTCAGAGGTCTCAAGGATACACCTGGAGTTCGCCCAGCGCTGGAATGACGGACAATATGGTCCTAGGTAAGAGACAGAGGACCCAGAATCTAGACGGCTTCAAGACTGGCACCAAGCCCCAGGCTGACAGCCATGCAGAAAGTTTTGGCAGACTTGCTTGCCGCGCTTGAAATACTGGAATCCCGCCGTTCCCATGATCGTCAACCGCACACCTGATGCCACCGGTCCGGCCACTCTCACCATCTACTTCCGCCAGCAACAGGAGGACCTCACAGCCACCACCGAAGCAGATCCCCAGCCTAGCTCGTCCTTTGTCGGCGAGTCCAAGGCCCCACAGCCCTCTCCCGCCGAGCGTACCGTCCAGATCGACATCAAGGGCCTGCGGTCCGACGCCATCCTCCAGGACTTCCTCAGCAAGGCCGGCGCCGTCCCCATCTCCCCAACCCCCCAGGAAGAGGCCGAGATGCGCGAGGTCGAGGAGCGTGCCGAACGCGCCAGCGTTGATCGCGAGGTCATGCGCAAATACCTGGCAGTCCGGCGGCGTGAGGCAGCCCTGCTGGCCCAGGCAAAGAGCGAAGTAGACGCCTTGAAGCAGACCATATGAGAATGTTCGGTTGCTCTGTATGCTTGTACGATACAATCCAATCCATCGTCCCACAGTCTACTATGCTATGCTTTGTAATCTATGCAACTCTTCGTCACGACCTCTTATTTTAGGCCAAACCCCTCACTTTCGTGTACTGCTTCCCACAGTCTCTTCTGCAGCGCCTCTTTGGTCCGGTACCGATACAGAGTCAGCGTGTTGAAACATGTTCTTGCCGTTGGGTATCGTCCCGTGTCGTTGCCAAGGCAGAGAATGCGGATCGACAAAGATGCTGGCCCCGTCGCAGGTATGCGGTCACTCCCCGTGATAAATGTCAGCAGCTTCCGCTGCTCTTGCGGCGATGCGTCCTCAAAGGCCTCCCAGAACCACCGAATGGTCGGCTCATTCTCGGGCAAGCTATGCGCGCCCCAGTTCTCGTAGCTCGCAGCCACACGCAGTGAAGTAATGTCCAGCCGCTCGTCAGAGCCTCGCACCAGAAGCTCGATCTCTTCCGGGCGGAAGAGAAGCAGGGCGTTGGAATCACACACGGTGAAGAACCCCCGTTTGAACGGTTCGAATTGTCGAGACACGCCGGTGTCAAGCAGATGTCGTACATACAAGTGGACATACTCCCGCCGATTGGACGCTGTCACGGGGCGCTTATCACCATCGACACACAGAGGCACCTGCTCCATCACTCCGTACTTCTCCATCGGTATGGTAAAGTCGAGCGAAAAGGCCGCCTCGACATCGCCCTCAAAGTCGAGAAGCTGCTGAAGACCCTTTGCGAGCCCTGGTCGGTACTCGGCAAGATCTGCCAGCGTGTAGGAAATAGGCGGCCGAGTCATCCCGGCTATCATTCCCGCAGGCGCGGCAGGTCCGGCCAGAAGCAGCTTGCGGAATGCAAACGGTGGCAGGGCAATGTCCAGGATAGTCGAGTTGTAGATGGCCAGGCCCAGGACCACCCCGACCAGGAAGAACTGGTCCGACGTCTCGAACGAGTTGGGGTTGAAATAGCAGTACTGGGAATCGTCATCGTACGAAAACATTCCTATCGCAGCTGCGTCAGTTCGTCTGCTTCCAGCTGTGGCACAATCAGAAACAGCAAAGGGACGTACCGTGGTCTGGATTGAAGACTTCCCTTACGAGCAAGAGGAACCACTCTTTGCGGAGCCCACCGGCATCAATACCTTCTTCTCCGCTAAAGACAATGCGCAGCCCTTTTTTGAGGTCCTCTCCGCCACTGCCAACCGCCTCGCTCACGGCCGTGAGGCTGTCGTCGACCAGACAGTCCCTCCTGACCTTCAGACTGAAATGCTGGTCAAAGTCTCGGTGTGTCATGATGCTGTCAAAGAATGCATCTCGCGCCTTGGTTTTCATCTGGCGATGGGCTTCGTGTTCGAGGATCTGGATCTTGGCCCAAATGCTCAGCAAGAACGGATAGCGGCAAAACGTAAACTTGGGCGTCTTGAGTTCCCAGGACTCAAAGTCCGCAACCAGATCGCAGTTGTCTAGCAGGGTCATGTAGAAATCAGACGTCGGCAAAAGCTGGCCTTTTAGGTTCGCGCGTGGTCCCATCCCGGGTTTTTCCTTGTCGTCGAGGGGACCGTCTGACGCGTGTCGGTGCGCATAGGCTGCGTTGTTCGCATTGAACAGAAGGCCCAGCACGCGAACGGCAGCCTTGATCTGCCAATCGTCGCCGTGTGAGAGCTTTTTCTCCGCCTTCGTCTTCGGTTTCTTAGCCGGCCCCGATGTCTGGCTGAGTGCCGCCTGCAGCGATGCAGCCGATGCTCCTTCTGCTACTCTGGGGACCAGTTCCTCTGCAAAGTCGTCCTTGGACTCCTCCTTCTTTTCGTTGTGGCGCACCAAGCGGTACGCCAAGAAGCCGCCCACCAGGTCTTTCACCTGCATGAAACGGGCAACGGAGAAGTGAGAAAAGCAGGACGTCACATGGCGCTGCCACTCATCAGACGCGTTCGAGATCAGTCCCAAAATGCGCTTGATAATGACAGAGTGTTGTCCAGATGCCGGACCAGTCCCGCGAGATGCATTGTGCTTTTGCGGTTGCCGTGACGGCTGGGCATGTGCAGGGCGCTGGAAGACCCCGGTGAATGGCTGGCACGAGGCATGTAAGAGCGGATTTGCCAGTGCCATAATCAGAAATCGGAAATCGCCCGACTCGCCTATGCGACGGCCCGGCCGTTTGAGCACGGTTTCTATAGCCTTTAGTAGCACCCGTTGTACGTGGTTCTGTCCCTTTAGGATTTCGACCTCAATCTGCTCCAGTAGGATCTTTGGTTGTGACACGCAAACACCAGTCTCAACAAGGTGGTCGTACACATCGGTCCATGTTGCCCCGACGTTGACAACAGTATTGAACCACGCATCCACAGCAGGCCAGTCGATCCGTATGGGCCTGGTTGCACAGCTGGAGCTGCTCACGACTCCACTCTCGCTCATCTGGCGGTGATGCGCGGAGCGTGCTGGCCTCCTAGGAATTCGATTTCCCGTCCACCAAGAGCCGTTTTCAGCAACGTCTCCAAGAAGAAGCAGTTTGTGGTCCAGTACGGGAAGGCCTGGTTCTTCAATGGACACGGCGAGGTTCCCGTGGGCATAGTGGGTGTGGTGACTAGCCTCTGAGACCTCACGGCGGTGTCCTTTATCGACAATGGGATGACTGGGCACAAACGAGCCGTCCAGACAGGTGATGGATAGGAAATGCGTGATAATGTCGTCTTCCAAGGGCTTAAATATTCGCTTGGCCTCCATCTCTTCCCGGGTCTTATCAACACTTTTTGAAAGCGTCTGGGGAAAAGAGTGGACACTTGGCAAACGGGAGGGCTGTGGGGGGTGACTGTTGAGAAGAGCTCCGCGACTTGGGCTTCTCGCAGTCCGGGTCCCGGAGTCAGAGGAGGGAAACAGAGACCTGCCTGTCTCGCCTCTGTCTGTACCGGCTGCAACTGTAGGTCCGGCCGAGGGGATGTCCGGCCGTTGGTATGTCTTCAGAGGAGAGGAAGCAGAAGAAGGCGTTACGCCATGGCCGGCATGGACGCTTGACAGGACGGCAGTGAGATAGGACCGGATGCACTGCTGAGCCAGCGTCCTGGTCCGTTCAACAGAAATCGGTACGCCATCTGGATGGGGCCTATGTCAGCATGTTAAGGCACGGCCGTAAGCAGAGACAGTAGGCTGCTTCTCACCATCTCTGGCCTGTGAGGCTCGAGTATGCTTTCCGGAACTAGTAGCCAGCACCCTTCCGCCAGGCACGAGGTCGTTGACAGTCAGGCAGATGCTGCACCTGAAAGCCTCCACGCCCTGAGCCCACCGCATGAGAGACCCGCAGGTTATACAGGGTCCGGTGGTGAAGCTGTTTCCACGGCCTGGACCAGCAGCTGCCAGCGAGTGCAGCGGGGCCTGTTTGCTGCCCCGTGACTTGTGCATCGGGCCGGCTTCATCGCTGGACTCAGAGTCGCTAAAGCCAGAGGGAGACTGGTCTCTGGCCTTTTTCTTCTTCTTGGTCGAGAACAAGGACGGGAACGGATTGCTCATGGAGCGTCCGTGACTCTGCTTCGAGGAATGGCGGGAGGGCTGGGCGTCCGAATCGGAGCTCGATTCGACCTGGAGCTGGGCAATATCTAAGGACCCAAGGCTGTCGGGATCTAGGCAAGAGGCTGTAGGGTTTAGGGTCGTGGAGTGAGTGTCGGGGCGGGCTCTGCGTCGAGACGCGTGTGCTGCTGTGCTAGGATTGCGGTGGTGGTGCGAAGTTGTTCTGCCGTCTGCAGGAGAGTATGTCTGCTCTAGCGGCTCGACTGGTGGCCAAGCCATTGCGTCGAGACGGCAACACAGACAGCTGGCTGCATCTGGAAATGGAAGGAGGTCGAGGGGCGAGGAAAGAGCAGTGCATAAGTCCTAGGTCGAAGGAGGAAAGAACGGGGCCAAACACCATGCGACGTTTTTGCTGTTAGTGTTCGGCAATCCAAGTGCGGGAAAGCGGGCTGGTGGGTCGTAGCCACTAAAAATAGTAGAGACAGGGGCAGAACTGATATAATGCACAGAGTGTACGATGACTTGTAGTATGAAAGGTATCTACTATATACCAACTGCGTACCAGCCGGCTGGTGAGACTGCTATGAGACTGGTTGAAGTTTCCTGATACGAAGGTTGGCTGACGAATATTAGAAGAATGTTGAACTAGTAGGTCGATACAATCTACACCCAAAGCATTTTCATATCAGTACAAGTTGCCGGTTGCAGTGTTAGAGGAATGCTAATCATACTATTAGTACGTAAGCTAGCCCCTACAAAACCAAACAGTCGTATATTGAATTTGGCTGTACCATCAACTTGTGGAGAATTGCTGACCGTACTGCTACGTGTGTTTGTTTGATTACACGATACGTATCTAACATCTTCCCTACAAAGCCGTATTATCGGGTCTCAGTACTTCTTCGTAACGATAGGAATTTCTGCAAGCGTAGTAATACGTAAGGAAAGATCAATGTAAAATAGATTGTTATACTACGGAGTTTATTTAGCTTGCTTCTTAATCAGCGTTAGGTATGGCAGCTTGCTAACGGCACCCAAGGCGGACGGCCGCGTGTTGGTGGCCATTACGAAGGACCGAAGGACGTGGTGCGTGGGTACTATGCCCTTGAGACTACACAGAGAGTCAGACGATTGGCAGGGTAAAGGAGGTATTAGCTGCCGAACTTTGTGTTGACTCTCAAACAGCCCAGTTCTGATTTTGTATCGTAGAGTTGTCTTCTATGTACCTATTCGCTGTTCATTGCTGTTGGTAAAGAATGAGAAGACATATCTTGCTTGTGAACTGATGCGGTTATGCCGCACTCGAGCTTTGACGTGGAAAGCTGTCATCAGCGCTCCCCACCGTCGACCACAACGTATCCCCCGGCTGTCCTTGTTGCCAAACCGAGCACATCCCACTCTTCTGTGCTTGCTGTGGTCACCGTGTGCTTCCGCCTGCGCGGGCGCTTGGTGTGTCCAAATGATTCTTCCTGGAGAAGGGCCTGCTCGACTTGCTTTATGCCGATTGTTTGCTCCTGGACCGCCTCACGGGTCTCATCCCGGATCGACTGGAGTGGTCGGAGGCCGGCGGTGTTGACGCTCTGGACGTCGCGCACAAAATGCAGCTGGGCACGGAGAGTGTCGAGTTTGGCCGTCTGCTCTTCGGGCGAGGATGGGAATGGGAGGGCCGAGAGACGGAGGAGATGGCGAAGCAAAGCCGGAGTGATGGCAGCATCTTCATCTTGTGCGCCAGACTTCTGGCTTGGCAGCAGAGCACGGACTGACCATGTTGGTCGCTCAAGCAGCTTGGCAACGTCGATGTCGGAAGGCGGTCTGCTGGTGCTCCAATAACGGTATTGCGACCTACGCAGAGGCGCAGCGGCCAGAACTGTTCGTGGCGCAACAAAAAACGAGGCCGCGAAGGCTGTCGAGGGCGCCATTTGACTGTGGGGTGTCTACATTTTATCACTACGGAGTCCACAGTGCGTGGATTTCTCTTTCCCTTTTTTGTCGGTAGGCGGTGAGGAGAACATAGTCACGTGGTATTCATTTCCAGCAGTTATACATGTTTCTAGCCTGTCCCATTGCTATGTACATAGCTCCCCGCTTCCGTCTCAGGCGGCCGCATTCTCGTCCAGCCACATCCTCGTCATAGCTCAAGCCATCGGCCCCTCCTGACACAAAACGACGTCTCCCCTGAAGATTTGCAACTCTCACAATTACCTGTTGAGAGCCGGCTTTCTACCGAGGATACTGTTCAGCGCAACGACGAATTCTGACACCATGGCTGACCCGCGTGCCTTACTCCAAAAGGTTCCATTCCCGATGATCTCCACAGGCCTTGAATGTCTCATGTCTAACGTTCGGACAACGTAGGCGGAGAAGACGGCGGCCAGCGCTGGCGGTGGCTTTGGCTTTTTCGGCGGACGCGAACAGAAGTACTTGGACGCAGCCGATCTCTACACACAGGCGGCCAATGCGTTTCGGTTGCAGAAAAGCAGTAAGCATCAGACCGTGCGAGAGAGAGGGTGAGCATCGTCTAGACTTCGGCATTGCTGACCAGCCGCCTCGTCGCATAGACAAGGAAGCGGGTAGGGCGTTTGAAATGGCTGCCGGCATCCAGAAGAACAACTTGAAGGAGGCCGATGACGCCGCCAACACCATGAACGAAGCGTTCAAGGTGTACCGCAAGGAGAGCCCAGAGGATGCGGCACGATGCCTGGACGAGGCTATTCAGCACTACTGCGCCCGTGGTAACTTCCGGCGAGCAGCAAAGCAGAAGGAGGATCTGGGCGAGATTTACGAGCTGGAGCTGGGGGACCCCAAGCGGGCTCTGGAGAGCTACGAAAACGCGGCGTCCTGGTACGAGGGTGACAATGCCCAATCGTGCGTCTCTCATGTCCTAGTCTTCTATTCCGGCTCGGCTCCTGAAAGCTAATTGTCCTGCAGATTGGCCAACAAAAATTGGCTCAAGGTTGCCGACCTCGCCGCCCTGGAGGGTGATTACTACAAGGCAATCGAGCAGTTTGAAAAGGTGGCACAACAGTCCATTTCCAGCAACCTTATGCGCTACTCGGTTAAGGACTATTTCCTCAAGGCTGGTCTCTGCCATCTGGCGACGGGAGACTTGATCAGTGCGCAGCGCGCCCTTGAAAAGTACCGCGAGCAGGACCCGAGCTTCGGCATGCAGAGAGAAAACCAGCTGCTGGTTGACCTCGTGGAGGCCATCGAGGCGGGCGATGCTGACAAGTTTGCCGAGAAATTGTTCCAGTACGACCACATCAGCAAGCTGGATCGGTGGAAGACCACCATTCTCCTGCAGATAAAGTCCAAGATCGAGGAGGCCGATAACGAGTTTGCATAAGAGAAAGCGGATGCCTCCTGGGTTGTTCTATTAAGCAGACTTTCCTTCATGTTTAGGACCGCGAAATATTTCCACGTGCACAATTACACTACATAGTATTTTAAGTTATTGCGCTCTATCTGGTGATTGGAAACCACTACAACTGTATTACCATCAATAGAAGCAAAATGCAGTTCCATTTTTTAGAGTCTGAGTCCTGGTGATGCCACGTGTCACGTGCCTTTCCATTCAACTGCCTTACTAATATTGGACAGATGGCATCGCGATGTCGGTGCTGATGTAAAGGATGGCGTTGCTGCAGAGCAGTCACGCGGAAAGCAGAAACGCATGTTTAATTCGAAGACGATTCACTTGGTTTATTATACGTAAGCGGTATTTAGTATTCAATATGCATTAACTGGACAGCAGACGTCGATATCAAGGATCTGTGTTGCAGTCGATGAGCATTTCATGTGGTGTTTTTTATTCTTTTCTTTTACTTTCCACTTAGCCTTCTTGCCTCCCACGCGATATAAAAGAAAAATAACCCTTTTGACGTGCCCGTCACCTGAACAAAATAAATGAACTCCCAATCGGCTTTTGTGTTCCGTTGATGTGTTGATACTACTACATTCGGGCGCCGTTTGCAATAGGTAGGGTTGGTTGGCTTCGGAGAGAAAGATGATGCTATTGTTGCTTTCGGCGTCTTTCTTTTTGGTACCCTCCTTCGTTCTAGACGGTCTTAAGACGCGGGGGCACCACGGCCACGGCCGAAGCCGCCACGGAACTGAGGAGCAAACTCGCCAGGGGCACCGCCCTCCTTGCCCTCGCCGGCATCCCGTCTCCGGTAACCACCCTCGCGGTCTCCCCGCTCACCACCACGGCCACGGCCGCCAAACGGCCGCCGCTCGCGCTCCTCGCCGCCCATCATGCCACGAGGGGGGGCATGCGATCTCTGCTGCTTGATGTGGGTGGAAGGGACAATCTCGGCTGGCAGGTGGAGCCACTCCCGGAGGTAGTCGAGACCCTATATGACGAGCATGTTAGCCCGGGACGCTTTCAAGGTGTTCCAATCGGCTCGGTTGTGTACTGATGCCAAAGGGATGCATGGCTGGCAGGTTTTCGTACCTCAGGAGTCAGGGTGTAGTAGTACCACTGCCACGAGAACTGGGTCTTGACGAAGCCCTTGGATGTGAGGGACTGGCAAGCCTATTTGTATGGGATGGTACATTAGCCAATGCGTTCGATGAATGCAGCATTCGCTTCCGTATTTTCTTGCTGCCGGTCTTTCGTCCAGGATATTTCGGCATGTCCCACCTTGATCACGAACAGGTTCTTGGTGTCGATCTCCGGGTGAGGGATCTCGTAGCTGCGATGGGGGAAAAAAAAGGTCAGTCTCTTCCTGAATTAAAAGACGGTGCCAGATTCCCCTTCGCAGGCAACGACTGCGAAATCCCGGCGATTTTAGAGCGTCCTGGCGAATGCGCCAATGAGGTATCTGTGTGTCTTCTCGGAGTACAAACATACTTCTTCGGAGCCACGAGGACACCCTCACGGAAGAGGGACTCGTGGATCTTCTTGCGGTCGGCCTTCGGGATCAACATCTTGAATTGCGTTCAACGGGATGCTGGTTGATGATGTTTGGTCAAGGAGTGCTGATTGCGGTGGTGGGAAAGTAGAAGGAACAAAAAAATTATGGACTATTACTACCCACAACACACAGAATCTAGGGTGAATTTTTTGTGAAAGTTTCCGTTCGTGCACGGGCCAGTAGGGCTTTCGCCAAAAGTCAGCCACACCAAGCCCCGCATCCAAGATGACCCACGTAAGCACAGCCACATATGTACTATCCGTTATCTTTTCGTCTTCCAATCTAAAACTTGCAAGCTTCCATCCTCGTGATTCATATTCGGAGCATTTTAAGAAATCGTCGTCAATCATTCTTGCATACAAGACTGCAAAAAACACACCATTTAATCGAAGAGAAAAGACAGCAATATGGATGAGAAGATAGTGAACGTGCTTGTGGCTGGAATTCCCAGCAAGGGACACCCTTCAACATATTCCCTTCCGACTTCGACATCAACAACTATCAGCGAACTATGGGACAGCATCTATGAGGTCTTGCCACCCATCCAGTCTCGCCTGATCCTTACCACCCTCTCCAACAAACAGCTCCCGGACGCATCGGAACGATCTATCTGCGGCCTGCTCTCTTCCCCACAGGATGACTTCATATCTCTTCGTCTGTCGATCCCCGTCCTCGGTGGCAAAGGTGGCTTTGGCTCGCAGCTGCGTGCGGCCGGTGGCCGCATGTCCTCAAAGCGGAAGAAGAACAACCAGGGCGAAGACAACGGATCTAGCCGCAACCTGGATGGCCGCCGGCTGCGCACAGTGACGGAGGCCAAGGCTCTGGCAGAGTACTTGGCCATCAAGCCGGATATGGAACGCAAGGAGAAGGAGCGGAGGCGTAAGCGCTGGGAGCAGATCATAGAGATGACAGAGAAGAAGGAGGAAGATATCAAGCACGGCGGCCGCGGCCGATTAGATGGAAAGTGGGTCGAAGACAAGGAAGAAGCGAACGACCGCACACGTGCAGCCGTACTGGCAGCGATGAAGAAAGGGCAGTTCACCGATGTCGGTAGCACTCTGCAGCAGCTGAGCACATCGATCGGATCCGGCACCTCGGCGTCCGCATCGGCAGAGTCGGCCAGTGGGAGCAACGATGAAGGTGACAGCGAAGATAGCGACTCTGCGTCTTCGGAGCCGAAGCCGGCATCTGCATCTGCAGCAGTCGCCACAACCGGATCGGCTGAGAACAGCAGCAAAGGGAAGGGCAAGGCGTTCTTTGCCTTTGATGAAGACGACGAGTTTATGAGCTCCGATGAGAGCGATGTCGAGGAGGCCAAAAGCAAGTAGGCGATGCGGTCTGGTAGCATCATCAATGCGGCTTTACTGTTCTTTTCTTCATACCTGGGCATATGCGGCTAGTTGCGTGGCGTTTTCACTGTTAAGAGGTGTTCTATTAGATTTAGCTGGATTGGGATTCTTTCACTGCCCGTAGTATGGCGTTGTCATTACGAAATACAAGTTATGCGTTCTGCTGGCACCATGGTTGCGATTAGTTACCTTGGTTCTGCTAATTACGGCAACTGTGAGCATACGCTGACGATCGCCTTTTGGTCGGCTAGTTGATGAAGTAGGCGACTAGTTCACTTCAAGTCATAGAATACTATCTAAAGGTAGAAGTGTTGTCACAAAGACGATGTATTAAGAATGCGAAAACTTCAACCGGCGTCTGCAATTTCTACAAGTGCTCTCTTTGTACTATATGAAAGACCTCCTAATCCACAGAACCCTACCATCCTAACAACATCTCCCGCTTACTCCAGACGTGCCGGAAAGCTGCCCGCCTCTCTCTGTTCATCCCAGCGCTTGTACTACACATGGCTGTCAGCAAACGTAGCATACACATCACAAGCGGAGCTTTCTCGTGGACTTACCCAGGCGCTCGGGCACAGGGACCGGTAGGCCAGCCAGAACTGCAGATAGAGTCAGCATGCGTGAAGTAAACCACACAAACAGATAACAGCAAAACACGACGCTGGGATTCATGGTACGGACCTGGCGGCAGGGGGCAAAGTCCTCGCCCTTGGCCAGAATGCACTTGTGGTAGTCGACGTAGTTTTGCCAGCAGTGCTTGGTCTGGTTCGTGTTGGGGAACCGGGCGTCGACACCTAAGGAATAAAAAGACACATGTCAATCGGGGATGTTCTCTTGGCGCCATAGCGAAAGCCGCGCTACCGCGCATTCGCCATAGAACTGGGAATTTCAAGGAGCGCAATTGTCGAGTCGGGTCCATTCGAAGCGATCTGGCCGTGTCAAGGGGGGCGGAAGGAGGATTGCATACCAGCTGTGAGTCGAGGTCAGTGTCAGCCATACAGTGTCATACGATGGATGATTCTGCTATTTTTTTTTCCAGTCTCGCTCCGGCAGCCGAGGGGACGAAATACGCACCTGTGACGAACTTGAAGGGCTTGGAGACACGATCGTCGTCGGACATGTTGGGCGATTGAGCTGGGGTCAATTGATCGTGGTGTTCGGCAGGGCGATTGGTGTTTTGAGGGGAAGTCGGAGAAAGAAGGAGGACGTGAGCTGTTTGAGGGCGGAAGTCGTTAGCCTGGGATTAGGACGAGCGCAATTCGTTCGTCCGGAACAATGGGGTGGGCATGCCATTTCTGGCCTGGGATTTCAGGCGCCAACAGGCGGCGATGGGCTGATTTCGTCTTATTTTATTATTATTTTTCTCGTACTGTGTGGCTCGACCAACCAAAGGCCAGCGAAAAGCCGCAGCGCCGGGCTCAAAATCCACCCGTTTTCTCACAATCGCTGCAACGCTTCCTGCCAGTCCCGCCCTAACTTGACGCTTTCGATCCTCCCTAGCCAAAAGGTGACCTCAATTTCCTTCTTCCATCTCCGACGTCTCTAACCTCGCCTCGCCGTCTGACCTAGCCCGACAGTTCTCTTTCTCTCTACTCAACTCTCCACTCTTTCACCATGTATGCCACCCGGGCTCTTCGCATGTTCCGGCCGACGATGCGCATGATGCGGCCCGTTCCCGTAAGTCTCGGCGATGCTGCAAGACGTCCATGCACACGATGGCTAACAGCCTGGCCGGCAGAAGGAGGAGCAAGCCGGTGCGTGTGGCGTCCTTTTCCATTGACCCTAGACAATGCCGGGACGACGGCCGGTTGCGGAATGCAATTGACTGGAATCGAAAAACTAACAAGCGTCACCCGATATCAGCTCACACCGTCTCTCAGAGGCTGCGCCGCCTGAAGAACATCCCGGCCGAGCTTCTGCCCCTGGGTGCGTATCGGTCTCGCAGGTCCCCGGCCTTGTCGTCGTCATTCTGCTAACACCCGCGCGTAGGTGTCGTCGTCGGCTTTGCTGTCTTCGCTGCCGGCTACTCCATCACCCGCCACCTGTTCGTCGACAAGACCATCCGCCTGAAGCGCCAGAACCGTCTTGCCGAGAACGCAGCCCACGGCCACGAGGACCACGGTGACGCTGCTGAGCACGCCGAGCCGGCCGAGGCTGTCGTGGAGGCGAAGCAGTAAGCCGTCTCCGCCAGACCGAGCGCATGGTCCTGCGCGAGAGCTGGACTCGCTCGATGGCGAGGCCCAGTGAGCAATGCGGCGAATACGCAGTATGAACGCAGTTGGCCGACGGTGATCTTTCTTCTGTATAAAACAAAACCAATGGAAAGATAAGAAACATTTTGCCTTGCTTTTTGAACTACAAATATTGGATAATGCGCCCCCAAAGCCGCCCTTCCGTCCCTACTATACGCAACCGATGCAGTGATCAAGTGTATGCCGTGCTTGTACAGATAATTCAATCAATAGACATATTCGTATCTCCTCCCCCCATTCCTCATTCCGGCTTTGGTCCGGCAACGTCCAGTCCCTCCAGGCCCTGCATTGGGTCTGCTGGCGCTTCCTGTGTGCCGGCCAATCCTTGCTCGGCTGCCAATCTGTCTTCTTCGCTTGCTGTATTCTCGGCAAGCCATGCATCCTAGCAGACGGTCAGCTGCATGCGGACTAGGGCAACGCAAGGGCAACGCAATAGACGAACCTGTTTCCAGAGCGCTGTTCGGCTTCCCAGTCCCTCGCTCGCACTCTTGGGGGCCTTTGCGGCCGTGACTTTGATGATCCTGCCAAAGAACTCGGACTTGTCCATGTTGTCAATGGCCTCCTTCGCGTCGTCAACGTCCTCGTACTCGACATAGGCGAAGCCCCTGTGGCCGGGCTCGCCGTCATCATCTTGTTGCGGTGCAGCATCATCGTTTCTGTCCTGGGCGTCATTCGACCTGTTACTGCCTTTGGGAAGCGCCACATCGGCAATGTCGCCAAACGGAAGAAAGGCGTCCTGCAGGTTGGCCTTGGTCACCTGCGGTCCTAGCCCGCCAACATAAACGGTGGCCTTCCACCGAGCAGTGTCTGTCATTTTGTATCGTGTTTGAAGCCGAACGTTTCTGGGGCGTTGTGCAGCCCAGTCCTGGACGAGAGCGAGCTCGGGAACGTGCCAGGCAAAAAGCGAATATTGCTAAAAACGACATATCACAGGATTATTGTTCTATCCGAAGACAGGTGAAGCTGCGGCGGGGCAACTGCTGCAGCGCTACTGGAGCTGCTTGTATCACGTGAACACCCCTTGGTGAGTGTCCATGCCACCTGGCGCACAGGACAGGTCAACCAGTTCCGTCCAGCTAAACGTCCCCTATGTAGGCAAAAGGACAGACACACACATTTCTTTGCAAGGGAGCTACCAATTCTTGACGCGACGAGCAGCCTTTCTCGAAGCGAGCAGGCGGTTGCTTTCTTTTCTTTCCGTTTCTGTTGAAAGTCATCGTGCCGTCACATTTCGCTGGAATTGAGACCTGTCGGATCCAGAACAAGCAGCCTCTCTGGTTCTCCTTTCACGACCTCCGTCCATCGTCTCTCGAACAGTCCAGTATGGTGCAACTCCGGGAGATTCCGCGTACGGCGGTCTTCGCCTGGTCGCCGGGCACGGACAAGCCGTTTCTTGTGACGGGAACGCGTGCTGGCGCAGTCGATGCTGATTTCTCGGACGAGACCAAGCTGGAGCTCTGGGACCTGAGCATTGACGGCAAAATCGGCGTTGAGCTGCAGCCGGTTCACAGCATAAGCACAGATTCCAGGTGTGTAGCCCCCCCCTGTTCTGGATGACGGTCTGGCAATGCCTGGCTAACGCAGCTGCTGGTAGGTTCTACGATATTGCCTGGGGCCCACCGGACGAAGAGTACCCGCGTGGTGTCATCGCCGGAGCTCTGGAGAGCGGAGCTCTGGAGCTCTATGACGCCGAGAAGCTTGCACTAGGCGCATCTGATGCGCTGATCGACAGTACCACGAGACACAGCGGGGCCATCAAAACGCTGCAATTCAACCCGATGCGGCCGCAGATTCTGGCGACGGGTGGCGCCAAGGGGGAGCTGTTTATCTACAACATTGGAGACCTCCAGAACCCGTTCCGGCTGGGGAACGCGGCGGCATCGCGTGCCGACGACATCGAGGCCCTCGCATGGAACAAGAAAGTGTCGCACATCCTGGCGACGGGAGGCAGTGGTGGCCAGGTGACGGTGTGGGATGTAAAGACCAAGAAGGCGTCTCTGACTCTTAACAACAACCGGAAGCCTGTCAGCGCGATCGCGTGGGACCCAACCAACTCGACCAAGCTCATTACGGCGAGCTCCGATGACAACACTCCAGTCATCTACCTGTGGAACCTACGCAACTCGAGCGCTCCGGAGAAGACGCTCAGTGGCCACGCGTCGGGCGTACTGTCTTTGTCCTGGTGCCAGCAAGACCCCGACATCCTGCTGTCGTGCGGCAAGGACAACCGGACGCTGGTGTGGAACCCGCAGACGGGCGAGTCGTATGGCGAGCTGCAAGAAGGCACAAACTGGGCCTTCCTGACGCGGTTCAACCCAGAGAACCCGAACCTGACGGCGACGGCGTCGTTTGACGGCAAGATCACGATCCAGACGCTGCAGAACACGAACAACACGGCCGATGCGCAGGATGCGGCACAGAGCAACCTGGACGGCGAGGACTTCTTTGCGTCGGCACACACTGCGCCGCAGGTGGCGTCGTTCTCGCTACCGAAGCCGCCGGCGTGGTACCTGAAGCCGGTGGGCGCGACGTTTGGGTTCGGCGGCAAGGTGGTATACTTTACTCTGAACGACACGCCTGCCGGACAGTCAGCGTCGTCTACGGTTCACATTACGCACTTCTCTGCCGACACAGAGGTCGCTCCGACGACGGAGAAGTTTGAAAAGGCACTGCAGTCGGGTGACGTCAAGGCGATATGTGCGTCGCACATCGAGACGGTCAAGACGGACGAGGAGAAGGCCGACTGGGAGGTGCTCGGGACGCTTGTGGATGCGAACCCACGCCAGAGGGTGATTGAGCGGTTGGGTTTCGACAAGGACGCGGTGAACGAAGAGGCCAAGGTCGATAGGAACGGTGTGGCAGCGGAGGAGAAGAAAGAGGACAAGGACGATGCGGCGTCGACAGATGAAAAGAAGACGGAGAAGGATCAGTTTTCCGGCTTTTTCGACGACAAGGGCGAGGCGGGCGGCGACGAGGAAGACGACTTCCTCGCGGGTCTGTCGGCGGCAAAGGACGAGAAGGACGAGAAGGACGAGAAGAAGGAGAAGGACACGAAGACGAACGGCCCATTTCACCTGCTGGGGAGCGGCAACACGGCGCTCGAGGACACGATCACGAAGGCGGTGATGCTGGGCAACTTTGGGCGGGCCGTGGACATCTGCCTAGAGGAAAACCGGATCGCGGACGCGTTTGTGATTGCCAACTGCGGCGGCAAGGAGATGGTGCAAAAGGTACAGGCAGCGTATCTGGCGGAGACGCAGGGCACGCCGAGCTACCTGCGGCTGCTCCACTCGGTGATCGCGGAGGACCTCTGGGACTTGGTGCAGCAGGCGGATCTGTCGAACTGGAAGGAGGCACTGGTGACGCTGTGCACGTTTGGGAAGCCGGAGGAGTTCCCCAAGTTTTGCGAAGGTCTCGGTGACCGGATTCTGGCGGCGGGATCGCGCAAGGACGCGTCGTTCTGCTACCTGGTGGGCTCGCGGCTGGAGAAGGTGGTGCAGATCTGGATCAGCGATCTGGACGAAGCTGAGAAGGCGGGGGTGCAGGACACGACGGACTCGTCGTACTCGGTGCATGCCAAGTCGCTGCAGCAGTTCATTGAGAAGGTGACGGTGTTCCGTCACGTGACCAAGTTTGAGGACAGCGAGGCGAACCTGACATCGGGCTGGAAGCTGGCGGCGCTGTATGACAAGTACATTGAGTTTGCAGACATTGTGGCAGCGACGGGACTGATGTCGGTGGCGCAAAAGTACCTGGACCTGGTGCCGACGACATACGAAGCGGCCGAGATGGCACGGAACCGGGTGCAGCTGGCGCTGCAGAAGAAGACGGCGGTGCCGCAGCAGCCGGCGGCGACAGCCACGGGCCAGGCGCGTGTGCCCAAGGCGCGGACGCCGGCGGCCAACACGGGCTACATGGCACCGACGCAGCCGCAAGTCGTTCCAAGTGCTGCAGTGGCTGCGATGCCTCCAACAGCTGCGATTCCTTCGGCTCACGTGACCTCGCCAGTTCCAGCCAACCCTTATGCGCCTCACGTGACTCAAGCAGCGGCCAACCCATATGCGCCTCCCGGCGCCGGAGGACGGACGAGCAACAACCAGTACGCACCACCGAACGCGGCGTCGGCCTACACGCCAGGCTACGGACAGCCTCAGCAGACGTCGGCCTATGCGCCGCCTCCGGGACTGTACGGAGCGCCGGTGACGACACCGGGCTACGGAGCTCCGCCGCGCAACTCGACGCCGTCAGCACCGCCTCCATCGCGAACGGTGGATGCCGGCAGCTGGAACGACGTGCCAATGGTGACGCGGGCGCCGGTGCGGAGAGCGACGCCCAACGTGGCGCCCATTACGACGCCGTTTGGCGCCCAGCAGTCGTCGGTGGGACCTCCTCCAGCCAGTCTCTACAGCCCGGCCAGTCAACGCGGAACGGCGACGCCGCCTCCTCCGCCCAAGGGCTCGGCACCGCCGCGGGTGACATCGCCGCTCGCCGGACCGCCGCACAACTCGGCAGCGGCCGTGCTGTCGCCACCGCCGCGTCCGACGTCATCAGCCGCCAACACATATGCTCCACCACCGCTGCCAGCAGGGAGCAATGTATCTGCAGCCATGATGCGGCCACCGCCTCGGACGGAGTCGCCCTACAACCAGCCACCGACGGGCCCGGCGCCGACGAACCGCTATGCTCCGGCGCCGACTGTGCAGCAGGCGTCCAGCGCCGGGCCACCGGTGGGCTTTGCACCGCCGCCTCCAGCAGCAGCAGCAGCGTTGCATGGCCGCTATGCACCGGCGACATCGCCGTATGAGACGGCACCCGGCCATGCTGGCCAGCCGCTGCACCACCAGCAGCAGAGCCTGCCGCCAATGGTGCCGCCTGGACCACCGCGAGCCACAGCGGCTGGGTCGGCCATGACGACATCGCCGCCGCCGTCACAGGCACCTTTGCAGTCGACACCGCCGCCGGCCCGCAAGACGAGATACCCGCCGGGTGACCGGTCGCACATCCCGCCGCACGCGCAGCGGCTGGTGCAGATCCTGGACACGGACCTGCAGCGCGTGGCGGCCAAGGCGCCGCCGGCGTTTGCGGCGCAAGTTAAGGACACGAACAAGCGGCTGAACCTGCTGTTCGATCACCTCAACAACGCGGAGCTGATCAAGGAAGACACGGTGCACCAGCTGCACCAGCTGGCAGAGTCGCTGGAGGACAAGGCCTTTGACGAGGCACAGCGGGCGCAGGTGGAGATTCATCGTACGAAGCCGGAAGAGTGTGGCAACTGGATGGTGAGTTTGCGTGTTTTTCCCTTTGGATCGGGCCCTGCTAACGTTGTTCAGGTGGGTGTCAAGCGGCTGATTGCCATGAGCAAGGCCACGCCGTAGAGCAGAACGACTGATGACATGACGGGGAAGGAGGCGAAGGCCGTAGGAGTACGTAGCAGTCAGATAAGATAGCATTACAGTGCTCTGTTTGGGGCTGATGTTGATTATGAGCGCTCCATTATGCGTTTAAGTGTGGTCACGTGACAAATCGGGTTTACGACTAAGCCACGCTGTTGAATTGCCACCTATTCGAACTCTCGACAGCGCAACGACAGACGAAATGACGGAGAGCGCATCACCCGAATCGGTTGTACGAGACCAAGATGCAGCGGCGGCAGCACGGCTTGCAGAAGCCCGCAAGCGCAAGGAGCGTCGCGAGGCCAAGATCAAGGCGGGCGGGTCGTCGAGGCTGAACAGGATCTCGGGCCTGGGCGGAGGTCTACAGCGGGGTGCGTGGCGGCAGCGACGATGACGGCCGTGTTGTAATGTGCTGACGGTGACAGAAGATCCGGCGGTGGTGGTGCAAACAGAGGCCTTGGCCCACGGCGATCCGGACGAGATTGACATTTCGGCGCATTTTTACCAGCCACAGACGACGGCCAGAGCAGGTGAATCGATGGCAGACGCACAACTGCGGGAGCTGCTGGGCCCGTCGCCGGGCCTGGACGCGGACGGACCAGCGGGAGACGACCCGATGGCGGCGATGCTGGCGCAGATGATGCAGAACATGGGCGGGCCTGGAGGGCCAGGACCAGGACTGGGCGGCGGCTGGGCGGCGAGGGAACAGCCGCCGACGCCGGTGGTGCCCAGCGCGTCAGCGGCGCTGTGGCGGCTGGTGCACTTTGTCGTGGCGGTGGTGCTGGGCCTGTACGTGGCCGTGGCGACGCCGTTTGCGGGCACGCAGACGGAACGCGAGCAGGCACAGGCGGCCGAGCACGGCCTCGACGACGACGACCACCGGCGGTACTTTTTCTACGGGTTTGCCACGGCCGAGACGGTGCTGTTGACGAGCCGCTTCGTCCTCGAGAGGCGCGGCAGCGGCGGACTCTGGGGCAGCAGCAGCAGCAGTGGCAGTGGCCTCGTCAGCATGGCCCTGGGGTTTGCGCCACCGGCCGTCCGGCGGTCCGTCGACGTCGGGCTGCGGTACTGGCACATCTTCAGCACAGTGCGGTCGGACCTTCTGGTGTGCGTGTTCGTGCTGGGGGTGTGTTCATGGGTGCGAGGATAGGGGGGGGGGGAACAAAGTAGTAGCACTCTGTCTAGTTGTGAGCCGCTCTTAGTCGTATTAGTACAGGCTATGATAATGCTATAAACGTCACGTGTATGGTCACGTGCGTCGACTATGGTTATGTAATGAGGGCAGGAACGACATGATAGCATCACGGCGCGACGACCGTCTTGAGGACGGACCCGAGCAGGCCGCGGACCCGACGGGGTTGTTCGCGGACGGTGGGCAAGACGACGGCGGTGCTGGCGGCGAAGAGCAGAGTCTCGCGCCACTGGAGGCGGCGATCGTAGCGTCGGGGCAGCAGGGTGGCGAGGGCGCGGGGGACGACGAAGAGGGCCATGTCCTTGCGGCGGCCGGGACGCTCGAGCAGGATACTCCAGCCACAGAGGGCGCAGCCGGCAGCGGTGCAGAGGCCGCCGTCGATGGCCTGACAGGCGGCGACGGAGCGGCCCAGCAGACGGGGTCCAAGACGGGCGCGAGCGAGACAGACGCCGTAAAAGAAGAGCGTGATGAAGGCGGCGAGAAAGGCGGACGAGCGGGCGGCAGCGAGAGCAGCGCGCACGAGACGGGAGAGGAGATGGCGAAGACGGGTGGTGGTCGTGATGGTGGTCGGTCGCAGAAGCAGTGTCAGGCTGAGCGGCAGATATGTCGTTAGAGCCCATCGCCAGGATCGCCAAAGCCGCACGACAGCGTGCCATTCGCACGACGGCCCACAGCCCATGTGCACCATGTCGCAGGGAAAAGGCACCGTGACGACGGGGTCGCCCCAGGCCGGCGGCCAGCCGTAGTCGTGACACATGGCCTGGAGGAGGTGAGCGTCGTCCTCGTGTCCATACACCAACACGCCGCGTCGACACCGACGCAGCGCCTCAATCAGACGGCCGTCCACGGCTGCGGCCGCCGTGATCCATCGGTCGTAGGACCGCGGTAGCCGCCACGGCGCGTAGATCCACGTCCACATCACCACCGCTGACGACAGCGCAAACAATGCCGGATCCGTGGCCGCACCCACCAGCGCCTCTACCCGCGTCCTGCGCCGGCTGGCCGTCGAGCTGCGTCCGCGCCAGCGCATCCACAGGCCGCCCACCAGCACGTCGGCCGCGGCTGTGGCCGCAAACAGCGTCAGGTCGAGTGTGTGGCCGGCTGGGGAGGGCGGGTGGGTGTTTGTGGGTTCGTCCTTGGCTTTCGATCGTTTCTCGGTTGTCTCGCTGTCCTGTCGTCCGTCTGTGTCTTTTTGTCCGTCTGTGTTTTTCTGTCCTCCTGTGTCTTTTTGCCCTCCTTCTGGTGTCTCTTTTCCTTCTCTTCCTTTTGTTTCTCCCTCCTCTTCCCTCCCTCCCCCCTCTTCCCTCCCTCCTCCCCCCTCTCCCCCCTGCAGTAACTGCATACTAACGTACCCCGACACAAATCCGGCCAGACAACGGGCGAGACGGGTTCGGGCCAGCCCAGACAGGCCGGGTGCCCACCGGGAGAGCAGCCTGGCGAACGGCACCTGGAGAGTCAGCCCGGTCCCGCGTCAAAAGAGCAGGCCAGCCTACCTCGAGCAGCGTGCTGCCACCGACGAGTGCCGCACAAAACGTCGGAAAGCCGTGCCGCCCCAACCCGCCGTCGAGAATGCGCCGCACAGTCGCAGCCACGGCCGCTGGCGAGCTGGCCTTGTCCGCCTCGGGGGCCACACCTTTGGCGACAGCCCGTCGCCGTCGCCGCAACGCAGCATACGCCTTCAGCAGCACCGTCAGCAGCTGGGGCGCCACCGTCGACCCGTAGCCCAGCAGGTACGCACGCACGAGCGGCCGCAGCGCCGGCGGCACGGCGTCGTCCCAGCGGCCACGTGGACGCAGCAAAACCGTCATTGCCTACGGATCGAGGACAAGATGATCGCCTGCGGCCGGAGCGTGACGAAAAGACCAAAAGACGAAGCCCGAAAAAAGGACTGCATCCAAAGCCACGCTCAGCTGGCTGTCTGCCACAGACCTGCACTTCTCGTTGTGGCCAAATCTTACCATCTTACGAGTATCACACAAAAGCCGCCTTGTCAGGGGCCACGCACCACTTGGCTGCGGCCACAATGGCGCGCTGTGATTGGCTACAGATCACAGCATCTGTCTCGGCGCTCTCGGTTCCGACAATGGCATGTGATAGAGAATGCGTGTATTTATGTAAAGAAGCGGTTCGCTAATAACGCGTTCTGCTGAAGGACTGTCTCGCCTGAAATTGAACCTCTCCAATACAAGAAACATGCCGGCTCAAAGATTCCTCATTGTTCGTATTCAACGTTGCATCAGATATACCTTGCAACGCGTCTCGGCCGTCTCCGTATTACTTAGTCAGCACCGGAGCTGCTCCGATCGGTAGTCCTGCCCTATGCCTCTTCTGCCGAAGCATGTGACAGCGTCCGCAGCTCGCCGACCGCTCCTTCCCCAGACGAGACAATGCGCCGGGGACGTCTGCATTAGTCCGCTGCAACGAAAAAGTCCTCCGCCCTGGACAGCGGTGTCCACTAAACGCTAGCATCCTTCCCCGCTTCCCGCTCACTCTTACCTCTTCTGGCCGCCGCTGCCTCCTTCCCTTACGGGAGCAAAGCACCTGACCTGGCCGAGTCCTCATACCAATAAGTATGTAATCATTGCAACCACATGCCCCCTTCTCCATTTGCATGTGCAAATTCCTCTTTTTCACCCCGCAAAACTTTCTGTCTCCTCCACAATCCAGAGCAGATCACAACCAGATCGCCAAACGCACTCGCATCATCGCCTGGACATTCCCGCCCTGTCCTGGACTGGCTCGTGTCATCTCGCTCTCACCCGCGCACTGTTTGCAGTACGTCAGACGCAGTCAACACTTTCTAGCTGCCGACCGCTGCTTCTCCAACGCTCATCCTCCCATCTGCGACATCTGAATCGCACAATCTCGGACACGTCCCTTTCCCACACCGTCACATCCAGAAGTCCAGAGAGTCCCGCCCGAACTCCTCCACACCTAGTCGATACCCTCCCGAGACAGGCTCCATTCCTGGGCACTACCAACAGCCTCACCGATCATCACTGCTTGTTTCGCTCTCTCTCTCTCTCTGTCTCTCTCGCTCGCTCTCTCTCTCTCTCTCCGTCCACCGTCTCCGTCTATACCCTCCTACGCCCTCTTTCTCTCCCCGATGGTCTTACCTCGTTCCACGAATCCCTCACGTCCCTGTCGGCCATCATCACCTCGCCATCCATCTGCTTACTAGCAACTCGTGTCCACCAAATCCCACATCTCGTAGCACTGATGCTCGCTACTCCACGCCTCCCGCTTACCATGGCTTCGGTGTATCGCCCTGACACCGACCCACAACTGTCGTCCATCGATTGTAAGCACATCATCTCCCTTGCCTCTCCTTTTTGCCACTCCTGTTTCTCACGCTAACGACTCCTTGTAGACGAAGACGGCTTCTTTCCCCAGAATGCACCCCATCCTCCGTCTGGCGCCCCATTGCTCACCGCAGACGACCAGGAGGCCCTCAGCACCTTCTTCAAGGACATGGGTTCCGACAGCCCTGCCCCTGGTGGCCTGGCCGGTGGCCCCATGCATAGCGAGACCTGGATGGACCTGCCGCCAAAGTTCATGGGCTCCACCAGTTTCTACGGCGAGCACCACGATGGTCTGGTCGAGTCGTTGCCCGGCGGTTTCCATCAGCTGATACACAACGCATCGTCGTCCTTCAATATGCCGCCTCCGCCCCCGCCTTCGCTGCCGACTGCCGACGAGCAAAGCGGTGCCTCCGGGCCATCTTCCTCCTTTGGCCATTACGCCTCCTTGGTATCGGACAGTGCACATTCATCGCAGCCGCCTGACGGCGTCCGTCCTTCTGCCATGGACAACCACCGCCAGTTTTCCGCCGAGGTCCTCGAGGCTGCTTCTGTCCTACATGACGGCTCTCTGCATCGTGCGAGCTTCTCCTATGGCGCCCGGTCGTTCCCCCACCATGGAGCCGTCCCACCGCCGTCGTCTTCGGCTGCCAAGCCACGCACTCTGACCACAACCCTTACCGATCATGAAGTTGGCCTCGCCTCCGAGTTGGAACTAGCTCTGGAGCATGCCGCCCTGGCGCCCCCGTCTAGTCTTCCGTCTGTCCATCATAGCAATCCGTTTTCGGCTATGTCGCTGCTCCACGGGGCCAGCGGCCAGGAAGTGCCCTCGGCTTCCGGCATTCACCGGTCGACGCCACGAGCAGAGCTGCACTGGGGCTCTGACCAGAACTTCAACCAGGTCCAGTATACGCCGCAATCGGCCAAGGAGACTACGGAAGCATTGGAGAGCGCGCACCTCAAGACTATGGAGTGTCTCGAGGTCAGCTGCAGCGCCAACACTACACGTCCGCCGAGTCCTATATACGGTGCCGACCTGAATCAGCTTAATCTGAAGACCAGGACCGCTTCCCTGTCGACCGCGACGGATGTCGGCCGCAAGCGCAGTGTGCCACTTGCGCCACCACCACCAGGAGCGCGGCGAAAACGCCGCAGAGAAACGGCGTCTGAAAAGGCCAACGGTGATGCCGGTGCGGATTACGAAGATGTCGCCGATTCCGGCGAAACTAGCAACGAGACCGAGCTCGGGAGCACAATGAAGATGAGCAAGAAATGGGGCAGGGCCTCCGTTCATGGGAGCAACGGCATTAGCGGTATCAGCCACATCCTTCCGCTGTCGCCCAACTCGCCGCAACAGATGTTGCCGTCGTCGTCATCCTCCAGCGGCATGGGCGAGATAGGGAAGCGCAGACGGCTGGGGAGCAGCAGCCAGGCAAAGCCACCGCGCGAGAATCTGTCCGAGGAGCAGAAGCGCGAAAACCACATCAAGAGCGAGCAGAAGCGCCGGACGCTGATCAAGGAGGGTTTTGACGACCTGTGTGTACTCGTGCCCAGCCTCCATGGCGGTGGCTTCAGCAAGAGCGTCATGCTGTCTATGGCCGCCGACTGGTTGGAGGCTCTCATCAGCGGAAACCAGCAGCTCCGGGAACAGCTGTAGCTGGGCCATGAACGGTGGGCATTTTGGCCCAATCTGGCGTAGGGAACGGCATTCTGGAATTTCGGCTGTACGAACAAACTGGGGTCGCATTGTCCGTTTGGTGTTTCTTCCTTTGGCGGTATGTTTTGGATATTTGGATATTTGGATGCATCGGGAGGGAGTTTGGGGGTTTCTACGAGTATCAGGCCGGCTTGCGCAAAGGTGCAGCCACAAAATGGGATTTGGATGGGGGTTTGGTTAGCTGTTGTCTGCCTTTGAGCAAGAGACAGGACTCTGACGGCCACAGGATGACAATACGAGGATATGAAGCATAAGCAGGTATAAAGTAAAGCATGTGACTGAGCCTCTTCTTGCATACACTTGTTCGTACATATATCGTTCCTATATCGTATATCTTCAACACCTCGTAAATGCAAAACGCCTGCTATGCACAAAGTCGTCGCCAACATCGGCCGTAAAGTCGTCAACCATAACGTGCGAGTCCGCCCTCCTCTTCTAGACACACACCCGCACTGTCTGCCTCTCGTTGGTCGTGCCGCTCGCTGCCGCGGCCGCGGCCTCTGCTGCCTGCATCCAGGCGCCTTGCAGATGTTGACTCAGCGCCACAGTCGGTGTCTGCATATCGACATCGTCGTAGCCGTGGTCGAGATCATAGGGCACTGGTGTGCTCTTCCGTTTCCGGGTCTGTTCCGGCCTGCCAGCAGTACCGTCTGTCTCTGGTAATGCCAGCAGTGCCGTGGCCGTTGCGGTTGCCTCCGACATCTCGACATCGTTGTCGCTATTTTGCCTCTCCTCTCGTTCCTGCTCGGCCGCCTTTTCGGCCGCCTGTGCTGCTCGCAGCGCGGCCATGGCGCCGCTGAGATGCTCCTCGTCAACCTCGCCGTCGTCGTCCTGTCCGAGCGTCCAGACCCAGCGGCGCTTCTTGTCGCGGCGCGTGTTTTTGCGCTTGCGGATGCCGCCGCTACTGACGGGTGTGCTCGCCGTGCTCGCCGTGCTCGACCCCAACCCAGTCATGCGCCGACGCATCTCTTCAAACGGCCCCGGCGTGGTGCCGCCGTCGCGCGTCTCGGCGCCGGTCCGCGTCAGGTCCAACACGGCGTCGAGGCTGTCCTGCGGCGGTGGCGTCTGGGTGGCAGGCGACACAAACGGTGAGGCGTCCTCGCACAGCAGATCAATGTGCGACCGGGTGTACATGTTGGTCGTAATAGTCTGCGTCAGCGGCGAGTTGTACATGACGTGGCGCGACGCTCGCTCCAGCAGCCGCTGTGACTGGCGCCGCAGCGACACGGGCGACCGGGCACTCGGCGGCGGCAGCGGTGAGTTGCGCAGGATGCTGTGCAGCGCGCGTGGGTGCTGGTACGGGGGTGGCTGTCGTCCCAGAAGCGTGGCCGGGCGGGTGGCACGTCGTCGCGAGGGTCGGGCTGCTGCCATGGCAGATGGTTCCAGTTCCTGTCTCTGGTCCGGGGAAAGCAAAGCCATCGCCTGCTCTCTTGGTGCGGCGTTGTCCTCGTCTGCTGCTCCACCCACTCTCGGCGGCGGCAGCCCCAAGCCAAAGAGCCGGGTGTCGATGGCCGTCTGGACCTCCTCGGAGCTGCTGCGGCTGCGGCTGTAGCGGCCGTCGTCCATGGCGTGCATGCTGTCAAAGAACGCGCGGCTGCGGTCAGCACTGCCGTCGGGCGAGAAGCAGAACATCTGGGCGGCCGCCGAGCCCGGGTCGACGGGCCCGGCCGACAGCGGCGGTGTGGCCGTCATGATGGCCGCGCTGGGAAACGGAATCTCGGCGGCCATCGAGGGAGACAGCGGATGGGCCGTCAGCGGCGTTTCGGGAAACTGCGTCGTCCCGTAGGGCGTTTGCGTGCGGCGGTCGACGGCCATGGCGTCAGGCATCTGCAGGCGCGGCAGCTTCGCCCGGCGCTTGCTGCTGTTGCTGCTGTTGCTGCTGCTGGTTGTCTGGATCGCGGTGATGGGATCGGTGATCGGCTGACTCAGCTGCACGGATCGGTCGATGGCCGTGGAGTAGACATTGGACAGCGTGTTGAAGGCGGTGGGCGAGCTCGGGTTGACGACGGCAGCGAGCGTGCGTGACGTGCGGATGCTGGGGCCAGTCGACAGGGCTTTGATCTGCAGAGAGAGCCGTGGCCGCTTTGGAGGGCTCTGGCTAGACATGGTGATGGGAGTGACGGCCTGGGACATGATGGTGGGTATCCGAGGAGCAGACAGAAGCAGGAGAACCAGAAGGACACAAGAAAAGAACAGCAAGTGAAAACAGACAGAGAGAGAGCAGGTCAAAGGGGCCAGAAGAGGTGGATATATAGAAGGCGGCAGGCGAGACAGGACTACTGCATGAGCCCACCACACGCACAACTGCAGCTGGAGATGACCAACAGGAACCCCAGAGAGGCAAGCGCCTCGTGTGCATGTGTGGAGCGCCATTAGGCGCGATGGAGGGATGAGTAGAGCTGTGACCACATCTTCTTGACCCTGGAAATACATTTGTGGCTGATGGCCGCTGACGAGTGACGACGCTACCGCAGATGCTGCCGAGGTGGATGCTGATACTGCTGATACTGCTCATGGTCATGCTGCCCTTGTTGAAGCTGTCACTCTTCGAAGCGCCAACCCCTGTTCTTCCTCAACACAGCCTCAGCCAATAGACGATGCAGGACCACTGCTGGCCACTCACACCACGGCGTCTATTTCTGTACTCGTACTCGTACACTGCAGGCGGCCCCCATGCAGACTCTTTCGTATTTCGCTCGTCATCACGTAGCCCTTGACCGTTTATTCCGGCTTCTATTTCTGGCCGTCTCCATTTCTGTCAATCGTCTGCATCGGCTGGGTCTTTCGACTTTTTCCCATATTTCCACCCGTCACGTCCTTCTCCGCTCGTCCCGTATTGTCGCTCGAACTGTCACTCGCATCGCTGTTCGCTTCCGCTCTGGTCTTGTTCTCCCATCGTTTCTTGGCTTTTTGACGCGGCTGGGAATCTGTCAGGTATCCTAATAAAAGTGGGCGTCTAACAGCTGCCCCACACATCCACTGCAGCCAATCACGGCGACTCACTACTGCAGGCAGCAGAACTTAGACCCAATGTCACATCTCTCTCTTCCCCTCTTCTCGGGCGCACGACAGACCATGGAACAGCCCCACGCCCGCCCGCCGGTTGGGATCGGGCAAAACGTATGAAATCTGACATTGAGGCGGACGTCTTGTCGTCTGGGCATGGCCTCTCCTCTGCGGCCTCGGCGCCGAGACGACCGCGTTGTCCTGCACTTTGTGAGCCTCTCCTGCTTCTTTGCTCTTTGTAGTGCCCATTTCCTTGCCTGGCTGACTCTCCCCCCACCCAGGACTATGACTGCTTCTATGCCCAGGTGGTGCAGAACCGTGCTCCTGGCGGTCTTTTGGCCGGCCGCTGCGTCGGCGTCACGCAGAAGAGCATCCTGGCCACGTGCAACTATGCGGCTCGACGTCGTGGCGTCCGCAAACTGATGCGCATCAGCGAGGCCCGTCGCATGTGTCCTGACATTGTGCTCGTAGACGGTGAGGACCTGTCGCCGTTTCGGGACGCGTCCAAGCAGCTGTTTCGCCTCATGCGGCGCCTTGTCGGCGGTCTCGACGGCGCTTCGACCAGCAATTGTCCTGCCGAGCGGCTTGGCCTCGACGAGGTCTTTGTCGATGTCACTAGCCTCATTGACGCCAATCTCGACCGTCTGCGCGCCCTGTCTGACCTGCACGATCCCACGGCTGGACAGGCCTTCTTCCGGCTGTCCGATGAGGCGGATTCGTCTGACGGCTTCGCCTTTGATGCCTCCTCGTTTTCCGGCCATGTCGTCGGACAGACTTCCGTCCGCTGGTCCCCGTCCTTCCATCGACTCCTTCTCGGTTCTCACCTCGCCGCGTATCTGCGTGGCCGCCTCGAGGCCGATGCTGGCTACACCGCGTCTGCCGGCATCGCCACCAACAAGCTGCTGGCCAAGCTGGCCGGCAAGCAGCACAAGCCGGCCGCCCAGACGACTTTGCTGAGCGAAGACATCGTCGTACTCGCCTTCATGGACATCTTGCCGCTAAGCAGTATCACCGGCATCGGCTTCAAGACAAGCCGCCTCGTGGCTGAATTCGTCCGCACATCGAAGCAATCAGAACAGTCAAAACAGTCAGAACAGTCAGAACAGCTTGACCATCCGCCGTCTGAAGAGCTGGACAGCTTTGATCCCGATGGACGGCCGTCCGTCAGCGTGACTGTCGGCGAAGTCCGTTGCCATCCCTTCATGTCGCAACGTCTGCTGGAATCGATCCTGGGAAGCGAGACCAATGCGTCTTCTCTGCCCTCCGGCTCACGCGTCTGGGCCCTTCTGCACGGCGTCGACGACAGCCCTGTACGCCCGGCTGCCGATGTGCCCTCACAGATCAGCATCGAGGACACGTATGCGGGCCCGCGTCGACACCTGCTGCAGCCCGCCGTTGGAGCAGCCATGCCACCGTCGTCCGTCGTCGACGAGCTGCGCAAGTTGGCCACATCGCTGCTGCGTCGGATGCACGTCGATCTCTTGGTCGAGGAGCCTGTCGGTGCGGGTCTGGCCACCAAGAAAACCTGGCTCGTCCGTCCGCGGACACTTCGGCTGACTTTGCGTCCTCAACCCGTCGATCCCGATGCCGTAGCCATTGCTGCCACCGCGGCCACCTCCTCGCCCTATTTCTACTCTCGCTCCAGCCGCAGCCAGCCGCTGCCCGGCTTCGTCTTCAGCCTGACCACTCCATCCTCCCAGATTGTCGACCGGCTGGTGGCTGGCAGCCTCGTCCCCATGTTCCGCCGGCTGGTCGCTGCCGTCGTGCCGCTCGGTGCCAGCAGCAACACCGACGGCCGCCTCGCGCGTTCATCGTCGGCCTCAACCGCCTGGACTGTAGGCCTGCTGAACGTCTGCGTGGCCAACATGGCACCCGTGGCCGCTGATAGCGATAGCATCGCTGCCCTCTTCCGTCGTCGGGAACCAGAGGTGGACAGCGTCGTGAACAGCCACGAAGAAAGTGCTGAGAGTGACGAAAACGACGAAAACGACGAAAATGACAATGGCTGGTTCACTTCCGCCGACAGAGCCTGCAACCAGTGTGGTCGGCTTCTTCCCTCCTTTGCCCAGGCGGCACATGCTCGATTCCACTTGTTAGGAGATGCATAAGAATGTCGGAAATGCTTCTCCCGGAGCCGCTACCACAGTATACAATAACAGTTTGCGCACCGTGTCGAGAGTGCAAGTGAACCCGTGACCGCCAGCTGCTGCCAGCCGTCTGAGTGAGACACACCCAATGACGTCAAGCTGTTTGCGGACAAGACAAGGCTCCTCGCAGTCCTGCATCCCAACGTTTTCGCGACTGTATTAGTACTGTCCAGCTGCGGACGTCGATGACGCCTTGGCACGACTGTGACGACATCCCTGCTGTAGCTGTGCCTCCTGCACTGTCTGCTCGTCCTGCTCTGTACTTCTGTCCATCTGCTGGCATTCGATGTTCCTGACTCTCAGCAATAGTCGTCTTGCAAACGCACTGCTGTCTCCATGTCCAACGTCAAGGACCATCTTGTGCCTTCGGGTCAGCACTACTCGGGTGCCAATCGGGTGCCCAACATCAAGCAGTTCGTCGAGAGCCTTGACAAGGACAAGAAGCTGCGCGATTCCGAGCTCGCACAGCGCAAGACTGCCAACCAGTCTGGCGAGGCTACTGATCACAAGAACGACAAACTTGGCCGAGGGAATAATCGTCGAGTGGTGACCGATCCGGTGACGGGGAAAGGTGAGCTGTTGCGTTGTGGTGTTCTCCTGTTCTGCTTTCTGCTTTCTGCTCTGTCGTCCTTTCGTCCCTGTTCTCCTGTCCTCACTGACTCCTTAGATGTCGAGATCGACGACATGGACTCGTCCATGCTCAAGTACGCAAAAGACCCCAAGCTGTCAGTTCCCAATGCAAATCTGGGCAAGGACAGCACCGCCCAGACCAAGGCCAGCCAGTCGGGCGAGGAGTATCGCCGCAACCAGGACATCACCGCGCCGCCTGATCCCATCGAGCCTGGTTCCACCAGCGATGTCCCCATCCACGGCGAAAAGACCAACGTGCTCTTCCATCCGACCCCGGCCGTCAGCTATGAGCCCATGTTCGCGGCCATCCAGGCTCGAGCCAACATCCTCTGCGCCGGCCTCTTCCTAGCCGTCCTCTTCCTTGGCCGCCTGTTCGGAGGCCATCTGCTGGGCTTGGTGCCACTGGCCGCCGGCGTCGCCTCGGCCGTCTTCCTCTGGGCCCAGGATCTCATCCGCCGTGGCCGTGACGTCGAGTGGTCCAGCGAGCAGAAGCGCGGCGAGACCGCCGTCGTCAACCTGATCCCCGAGTCCGTCGAGTGGCTCAACTCGGCCGTCTCTCTGGTCTGGGGCCTCATCAATCCGGACATGTTCTCCACCGTGGCCGACACTCTCGAGGACGTCATGCAGGCCAGCGTGCCCGCTGTCATCGAGAACGTCAAGGTCAACGACATCTCCCAGGGCACGAACCCCATCCGCATCCTCAGCCTGCGCGCCCTTCCCGACAGCCACGTGCAGGATCTGCGCGACGAGATTCGCAAGCGCGACGAGCGCGAGAAGGATCCCCAGGAGATGGCCGCCGACGAGGAGGGCGGCGACTTTTACAACCTCGAGGCCACGGTCGCGTACCACTCGCTGCCCTCGAATGCCGACGTCTCGTCCAAGGCCCGCAACATGGGCATGCAGCTGGTCTTTTACCTCGGCATCAAGGGGCTTTTTGGTGTGCCGTTTCCCGTTTGTAAGTCTGCTGTCGCTTCGCTGTAGGTTTGCTTTTCTTCTGACACTCTGACACACGCAGGGGTTCAGCTGGACGGTCTCGTCGCCACGGTGCGCCTGCGGGTCTCTCTCGGGCCCAGTCCCCCGTTCATCAAGACGCTGAGCTTCACCCTGATGGGCCTGCCCAAGATCCAGGCCAGCTGCGTTCCCCTGATCGAAAAGGGCGCCAACATCCTCAACCTGCCGCTCATCTCGACCTTTGTCAACTGGGCCATCGCCACGGCCGCCAACATGTACGTCGCGCCCAAGTCGATGACCCTCGACGTCGGCAAGATGCTGCAGGGCGACACGATCCAGAAGGAGACCGACGCTCTCGGCGTCCTCTTCATCCGCATCCACAAGGCCATCGGTCTCAGCAAGCAGGACACTCGCGGCAGCCGTGGAGGTGGCTCGGATCCGTACATCTGCGTCGCCTTTTCCAAGTTCGGCAAGCCGCAGTACTGCACCCGCGTGATCCAGGACAACCTCAACCCCATCTTCTCCGAGTGTGCGGCACTGCTGGTCAATGCAGACGTCATCCGCGCCGACGAGCAGCTCTCGCTGGAGCTCTGGGACAGCGACCGCTCATCGGCCGACGACGTTGTCGGCAAGGTCGAGCTCAGCATCCAGAAGCTGATCCAGCACCCTGGCCAGGTGTTCCCGCAGGTGTCGCAGCTGCGCGGCGTCAAGGCTGAGAGCACGATGCCGGGCGAGCTGCACTGGGAGGTGGGCTTCTTTGGGCGCACACAGTTCCGCCGCGCCCTGCGCACCGACGGCAAGGACCCGTTCATGCCCAAGGAGCTGCAGGACAAGGCTGAGCTGCAGGAGGACAAGGGCGTGGCTAACACCGAGGAGGAAGATGCGGTCAGGTGCACGCCGCCAGACCCGTTGTGGCCGAGTGGCATCGTCAGCATCGTGGTGCACCAAATCGTCGGCCTGGAACTCGAGAACATCCGTGGCTCCGACGGCAACCGAAAGAACAAGGAGTACGAGCCTGCACGGCCCGAGGCCGGCGAGCTCAAGGAGGAGCAGGGCAAGAAGCTGCCCAGCTCGTATTGCACCATCATCATCAACGACGAGCTCGTGTACAAGACGCGGACAAAGGTGGTGTCATCACGGCCCATCTTCGAGGCCGGCACCGAGCGGTTTGTGCGCGATTGGCGCTCGGCTATTGTCACCGTCACTGTGCGCGACTCGCGTCACCGCGAGCACGACCCGATCATCGGCGTGGTGCCGCTGCGACTGACCGACATCCTGCTGAAGAGCAGCCAGAGCACGCGCTGGTATCCGATGGACGGTGGCATTGGTTTTGGCCGCGTGCGCATCAGTCTTTTATTCCGCTCGGTGGAGGTGAAGCTGCCGCCGGCCCACGTGAGCTTCGGTGAAGTGGGCACGTTTGAGTTCCTCTCTGACGCCCTGACCACGACCGGCTATGCGCCGTCGTCCAGTGTGAAGGTCCGTATGCGCACAGGTGGCAGCACGGCACAGATCAAGAGCGACCGATGCTCGCGGACGGAAGACGGCAACGGCCTGTGCTGGGACATTGGTGCGCGGTCTGGCAAGACGGTGGACGGTCAGGTCGAGAAGGATGGGAGCGACGGCCGGGAGATCCCTTCTGGTAATCTGCGTCTGCCCGTGCAGTATCGCTACCGGTCGCCGGTGTTCTTCGAGTTCCACGTGTCTGGCATCCGCAGCAAGAATGCCTTCTCGTCCATCTGGCTGCAGGATCTCGTGGACAACGAGGAGAAGGAGTTTGATGTGCCGGTGTGGACGTGTGACAATCCGTTGCGGCTCTCGCAGAGCTACATCACGGAGGAGAACTGCAAGGACGTGCCGGATCTGAAGCTGGAGCAGGTGGGCCGCCTGCACTTCCGCGGACGTTTCAAGCCCGGCACAGACCGGGAGCACCTGCGATTCGTGAGCGACAACGACTCGCGCGAGACGATTGAGAGCTGGGAGGCGTGTTATGCGGAGGGCGTACGTGGTGAGGAGGTCCGGGCCAAGGTGCCGAAGCTGGTGCGCCACATGCACGAGAGGTCGCTGACGCAGGGCCGTGATGTGCTGGCCCAGGCACCAGAAGAAGACAAGCAGCGGTGGCTTGGCAAGGACGGGACCGATTGGACGGGGGCTTTTGGCAAGGACGAAGCCGAGATGGAAGAGGCCAATGTTGCTGGCGACGGTGTGGGCGAGGGCGAGGCAGAGACAGTCCGTGATGCTCCACTGATTCCACGCCACCACGGGGTGAGTGGTGAGGCTCCTGGTCAGGCTGCCGCTGTTGAGAACGAGTTTCTTGATGCCAATGGAAGCAACAGCAGCTGCGGCAGCAGCACCGCGAACAGTGGTGCCTCGGTCGACCTGGGCGTGCAGGACGGGAACACGACCGTGGCAGTCAAACGCGAGAGCAGCGGGATCCAGAACGCAGCCGAGACGTCGACCCCGAAGAGCATTGCCAGTGGTGTGAGCAATGGGAGTGGTGCCAGTGCTGTGAGTGGTGCCAGTGGCAGCGCTGCCAGTGGTGGTGGCAGCAGCCTGAATCCGGTCAAGAAGTACAAGGTGTTCAAGGATCGCAGCCGGGACTTGCACCGGAAGCACAGAGGCTTGATGCAATGGTGCGTGGCTGTTCTCTCTTGCTATCCCGACAGTTGGTGATCAGCTAGCTGACAGCGCAGGAAACCGATGCGCAACATTGCATTCGCCAAGGACGAGGCCACCTTTGCAGTGCGGCGCGCGCTCAAGGTCGGCAAGCTGGAGGGCCGAACGCCAGACATCGAGACGGAGGTGTAAGAGTGAAAAGCGAGATGTAGGATGCAACGAACTGAGACGAGATGTGAAACGTTGGAAGGTGATAGAATGCTGGGCTGGGGAAGGAACGTTGAGGACGAGGCAAAGTAGGCAAGTACGGTTTATAATATGCCACTAGTGAGATAGTTTCTGCTCTCTCATGAAACCTTCTTGCCGTTTCATTCGTAAGTAGCCGTACGTCGGAGGAATGTCGTACTTTCCTCCATGGTATCCCCACAAATATGCATCTATCCGGACATCTCCACACTAGTATCTGCCGCCACCCAAACGTCAACAGACTTGCTTAGGCTCACAAACGCAAGACTGACGACACTTCGGACTTCGTCGCAGCCACGCTCTTGGCATTTCCCCCGGCCGCACAACGACGTCGAGACGCTCGCTGTCGAATTGCTGATAGCAGGCACCGCTCTCTCTCCCAACGACATGGCCTATCTGGCCGGTCTCGCGTGAGCCGAGCGACAACCCAGAGGACCTCTCGAGAAGCTCTCTCTCGAGGACCTCTCTCTCTCTCCACACCGCCTCCACCCCATCCCGAGCTCTGCGGCCGTCCCCCCGCAGACACCGTTCTGCACCATGCTCACGGCCTTTACCGCGCGGCCCATTGTCGAGCTCAAGGCACGCGACAAGTCCCGCGTCCAGTCGCTTGTGGCCTATGGCGACCGTCTGCTCGTGGGTCTGCATACGGGCGTGTTGCGCATTTACCGCGTGAACGAGGCCGAAACAACGACGACAACGACAACGACAACGACGACAACGACAGTCCCAAACGCCTCGGTCGCCGCCAACCCGCCCACGATCCTCCTCCGCGAAGTCGAGAAGTTCGCCAGCCGTTCCATTGAGCAGCTGGCCATTATCAAGGAGGCCAACACGCTCGTCTCGCTGGCCAACTATGTCGTCTCGCTGCACGACCTGCAGACGTTTACGCCGCTGGCCGGAGCTGCGCCGTTGCCGGGCACCAAGAACGCCAGCGCCTTTGCGGTGACCAGCAACATTGTCAAGGATCCAGCCACGGGCATCCCCGAGATCGTGTCGCGTCTCGCCGTGGCCGTCAAGCGCCGCCTGCTGCTCTGGACCTGGTATGCGAGCGAGCTGAGCACGGGCGACGACCGAACCGACGACGGCCGCGGCGACGTCGCTGCCGGAAGACTGCCGCCACCGCCCGAGATCACGCTGCCCGAGACCATCCGCTCGCTGACGTGGGCCAGTGCCACGAAGCTGGTGGTTGGCATGAATGCCGGCTACGTCCTCGTCGACGTCTTGGCACGCACTTTTGAGGACATTGCCGGCGGCGGCAACAGCGCCAGCAGCAACAGCAATGGCAGCCTCAACGGCAACGGCCACGGAAACACAACGGGCGGCAGCAGCGATTTTGCCGCCAGCACCAGTCGCTTCGGTGCCCTCAGCAGCGCCGGCATGGGCTACATGGGTCTGGGCAGCTACATGCCCCGGCCGCTGGCAGCCAAGCTGGCCGACGGGGCCGTCTTGCTGGCCAAGGACGTCCACACCATCTTTGTCAGCGACCAGGGCCGTACCCTCGACCGTCGGCCCATTCCTTGGACTGGGGCCCCCGACAGCATCGGCTACAGCTATCCGTACATTCTGGCGCTGCGGCCACCCGGCAGCGAAGCGGCCAGCAACAACAGCAACAACAACAACAACAGTAGCGGCAGCGGCAGTGGCAACAGCTCGTCTGTTCCTAGTCCCCCACCAGCGGGCGTGCTCGAGGTCCGCAACCCCGACACCCTCAGTCTGCTGCAGACCATTCCGCTGCCAGCACCCGTGGTGGGCAATGCTGGCACGCTGCAGCTGCACGTACCACCGCCGTCGGTCAGCCTGGCGCACGCTGGCAAGGGCTTCCACGTGGCCTCGGAGCGTGGCGTCTGGAAGATGGACGCGACCGGCTACGACAGCCAGGTGGACGCGTTGGTGGCGCGTGGCCGTCTGGACGAAGCCATCAGCCTGCTGGGCCTGCTGGAGGACGCGCTGCTGCGGGACAAGGCGCAGACGCTGCGGGCCGTCAAGATGCGCAAGGCCGAACAGCTGTTCCGACAGCGCCGCTACCTGGACTCGATGGACTTGTTTAGCGAGGAGGACGTGCATGCGCCACCGGAGCGGGTGCTGCGCTTCTTTCCGCGCTCGATCGTCGGCGAGCTGTCGGACGAGGTGCTGGAAGAGCCCAAGGACGAGACGGAGGAGGTGGCGGTGGAGGACGACAATGAGGGGGACGCATCGGCGGCAGGATCGTCCTCGGAGTCCGACGGGGCCAAGGATCCGACGGCAGAAGCGGCCGGTGTTGGCGAAAAGGACGCCAACGGTGGTGAGAACAAGGAACAGACAGCACAAGCGTCAGAGCAACAGCAGCAGCCACCACCACCACCACCACCACCAGCCGAAGTAGCTCTATCTCTGCCCAAGGCCAGCGGATTTTCCAAGATGTTTATGAACCACCGACGCACCGACTCGGACGCAGCATCGACTCGGACGAACACGTCTTCCGTGGCCAAGGGGCCCCCACCAGGGACGGCCAGCGCAGCCGAGGGGGCCGTCGATGCGGAGAAACCGGCTACTGCGGACGGCTATGTTCCGCTCGAGGGCAAGGATCTGATGCGGGCAGTCGAGGCGCTCAACAGCTACCTGGCGGGGGCACGGGCACGGCTGCAGCGGGAGATTGACCCGGCCACGGGCAAGCTAAAGGAACGAAAGGCAGCATCTCAGAGCAGAAACGACCAGGATGAGGACGAGGACGACGAGGAGCGCGAAACGCGGCTGCGGGCGACCTTTACGCTCGTGGACACGACCATGTTCCGGGTGCTGATGCTGATCCGGCCCAAGCTGGCCAGCTCGCTGTTCCGGATCCCCAACTTTTGCGACCCGGCCGTGGTCAACGAGCGGCTGCTGGAGCGCAGCCGGTTCAACGAGTTGGTGGACTTTTTCTACGGCAAGCGGCTGCACCGCCGGGCACTCGAGCTGCTGCGGGACTTTGGGGAGGGGGGGGAGAGCGAGAGCGAGAGCGAGAGCAAGAACGAGAGCAAGAACGAGAGCAAGAACGAGTGCAAGAACGAGAGCAAGAACGAGAGCAAGAGCGAGAGCAAGAGCGAGAATAAGATGGTCGTGCCGCCGGCTCTGCGTGGACCCCGACGGACGGTGGCCTATCTGCAGAGCCTGCCGCCCGCGATGGCGGACCTGGTGCTCGAGTTTTCGGCGTGGACGCTGCGGGCAGACCCGGAGCTCGGCATGGAGGTGTTTTTGGCCGACTCGGAGAATGCAGAGTCGCTGCCGCGCGACCGAGTAGCCAGCTTCCTCGGCGAGATCGATGCCCGGCTCGAGATCCGGTACCTGGATCACGTGATCAACGAACTCAACGAGCTCACGCCAGCCTTTCACAACCGGCTGGTCGACCAGCGGATCCGGCTGTTGCGCGAGACAGACCGCGGCAGCGACGACAGCGGCAGCGACAGCGATGACATGGACGCCAAGGCCCGCCGGGTCGACTGGGACACGGCCATGGCCAAGCTCGTCGCCTTTCTCAAGACGAGCCGGCAGTACAGCCTGTCGCGGGCGTTTGGGCTGATTCCGCGGGACGGTGGGTGCTCCTTCTGTTTTGGGTTGCCTGACCAATGGCTTACGCATTTTGCTAGACGCAGCCTTTTACCAGGCGCAGGCCATTGTGCTGAGCAAGATGGGCCAGCACAAGCAGGCGCTGGAGATTTACGTGTTCAAGATGAAGGACGAGGTGGAGGCGGAAGAGTAGGTGGTGGTATGGATAGAGCGTTGTGCGTTGTGCGTTGTGCGTTGTGCTGACCAAGCAGATATTGCAACCGGATCCACGCAGCGAGAGAAGCGGCCCGCAGCGCAGCCTTGGCAGCGCAGCCGATGTCACCACGGCTGGGCAGCACGGGGACAGGAGGGGGCAGTCGGCGGACGCTGCGACACGCGCCATCGCGCGGCTCGGCCGACGACGGGGCCTCGAGCATGGGGCCGAGTGCGAGCGTCAGCGTGAGTGCGGGCGTGAGCGTGAGTGCAGACGCCGACAGCATGGACGAGGACCTGGACGAGGACCTGGACGTGGAGACGAACAGCGGGACGGGTGGTGGTGGTGTTGGTGGGAGCAACAGCAACAGCAGTCGGACACAAGGAGCGGCAGCATCGACAGCGTCCACGTCCACCAGAGGCCCATCCATCTACCACATGCTGCTGTCGCTCTACTTGACGCCGCCTTCGCCGCACACGCCGCAGCTGGGGCCGGCGCTGGACCTGCTGTCGCGGCACGGGGCCCGTCTGCCGGCCTCGTCGACGCTGCGGCTGATCCCTGACGGCTTGCCGGTGGCCGATCTGGCGGCCTACTTCCGCGGACGGATGCGGGCGACACACAGCGCCGTGTATGACAGCCGGATCGATCGGGGCCTGCGGCGGACCGGCGTGCTGGCGGCACAGGCGGCGCTGCGGCTGGGGGCCGACGATAATGGACGGGCCGGACGAAGTCGGCACGTCGTGGTGGGCGAGGAACGGGTCTGCGGGGTGTGCCACAAGCGACTGGGCGGCAGCGTGGTGGCGGTGCTGCCGGACAATGCGGTGGTGCACTATGGGTGTTTGAACCGGGCGGGGAAAGTATGGGGGAGGGCTTAGGGGGGGTAGATAGGGGGGATGAGAGAGAGGAGAGAGAGGAGAGAGAGGAGAGAGAGGATGGAAGGAGAGAGAGAGGGGAGGAGGGGGATGGAAGGAGAGAGAGAGGGGAGGAGGGGGATGGAAGGAGAGAGAGAGGGGAGGAGGGGGATGGAAGGAGAGAGAGAGGGGAGGAGGGGGATGGAAGAGGAGAGACGGGAGGAGAGAGAGGTCACAAGGAGAGAGAGAACAGAGAGATGAACATAGGAGAGACGGAGGACCAAAGTCAACCAACGAGAAGACCAAGGAGCCAAGAAAGACCAAAGACAAGACTGGACGAATACATGTGATGGCGCAGCTATGATGGCTGTACAGAGTACATGCATTCTATATGATAGAACAAGATCCAGCAGCTGGCGTGCAGCTGATTGGGAGTCACTCGTCCCTAATCCTCTCGTCCCTACTCCACCATCTCCTCGCCGTAGTTGGCCTCCTCCTTCTGGGCGGCGGCGTCCTTGGCAGAACGGGTGGCGTCGACCACCATGCGGGCCGTCAGCTCGCGGTTAACGTCGGCCTGGACAGCCGTGACGGCCGCGCGAAGACGGGCGAGATGGTCGGCCTTGGTCTTGGTCGTTGACAGGACGGAAACGGCCTCGAACGAGTCGCTGTCGGGGCTGTGGTAGACGGCCCGGAGAGTAGGCTGAGGCATGGGTGGGTGAGGGTGTGGATGTGTGTGTGGTGAGGGTGTGGGTGAGGTATATGTGAGGTGTGTGGGTGTATGACGCGAGAGTTGAGGGTATAAGTAAGAAACGTATGGAGTACGGAGTATAAATCGTGCATTCTACTCGAGTACCGCCTGGCATAATGACAGCACCTGATTGGCTAGAACACGCACCCACCAATTAAGGCTAAAGGCTAATCCTATGCTGCTCGCTAGCCAGATCCTCCATCACAGAGGCATGGACAGCCATGTGCAGTGACAGGCGGCCGAGGCATGTCCAACCGTCAGAGACCTCGCTTCCGTCCCAACGTCCAGGTGGCAGCGCTCGCAGCCAAAGCGTCCGGGCTGCCCATGGTCCTACTGTCTTACTTCGTTGGACTTGTGGAGTCCGTCACGTGGAGTCCGAGTTAGTAGATTCGAATCTTACCTAAAACAATGGATCGTCCCTGCCGCCGAAAGCTGTCCTGCGCCTTCCCGTCGCCGCCCAGGCTCTTTCCCTCTTCCCTTGGCACCTATATCTTCTGTCCCCCAAGATCCTCTCGCCAGAAAGCCTTCGCCTTTGAACCAGAAACAGATTGACGATTGCCACCAGCGGTCCCGAAGCCAGTCCCGCCCGCCTTCCTTACGAGGGGAGCTTTTTGGGCGAGGGGAGCCACCGCACGGTGCTAGCGAAGCCAGCAAACGCCGCTCCCTGGGCTCATCTGCCCAACGCGGCCGAGCATCCAACAAAACGACAGAGAAGACTACCGATGTCTGGTCGACGCTGACGTCCTGCCGCTTCGACACGCACTGCTGGGCAGTGAAGTGCACGGGCGCAACCTCTGTTTGAGCCGTTGAACCCAAACGAAGACGAAACCCAAACGAAGACAAAAACGGATCGGAAAACGAAAACTGAACGAAAACAGAAGAAAACGAACAGCCTCAGCCTGCTCGCCATGCTGCCGTCTCGAGCACCGCGGGGCCCCGGCAACCTGTCGCCGCTGCCGTCCCTGTCTGCATCGGCAGCATCAGCAGCATCAGCAGCCTCTGCCAATGCGGCCAATGCTGTCGCCTCGCCTCCCTCCTCGCCCGAACCGGCCTTGGTCTATCCGCCTCGACAGGCTGCTCCGGCCTCGCCCTCTTCCTCTGCTCGTCCTTCTGGCAGCCTCTCTTCCCAGCGATCTCCCCGTCCGACCGGACACATGCGATCTCGCCGCCTCAACTCCGCCTCCGGTGACGAAGCCCTCTCGGTCATGCCGTCTGCCCTCTCCATCAACAAGAGCCGCCAGCAACAACAACAACAACAGCCACAGTCACAGATCCCGTCTTCCTACGCCTCCTTTGCTGCCGGCGCTGCTTCGGCCGCTGGCGCCCCTCCCTCCACCCACAACAACTATTCCCGTCCGGCAGCGCTGGCCACGTCTGCTGCTGCTGCTGCCACGGCGCGCCAGCTCGCTGCTGCTGCTGCCAACGAAGCCTCCCGTGCCGTCTCGCCCCTGACGCTGCCCAACAGCGTCGCGCCCAGCCCGAGCAGACACGAGGGCGCTCCGCCCAGTCCCGTCACGGCCTTCAAGCCCGGCTCCAATCACACGCGCAAACACTCCCAGACTGCCGGCCTCTTTGACGTCACCCTGCCGTCCACGAACAGCGGAAACAACCTGTCCCAGGTGATCCGGGCTCAGCAGCAACAACAGCAACAACAGAAGCAGCAGCAGCAGACGACAGCCGCCTCAACAGCCGCCTATGGCAGACCCGGCGGCCGATCGACGTCTTCGCCGCCTCCGCCCACCTCTCTGTCGCACAATCCTCCCCCGCGCGAGCTGAGTGCCAGCCAGATCGCAGCCCAGGCCGCCGTTCTCCATCAGCAGCAACAATACCAGAACCAGGGGCCGAATCCACCCCAAAGCCAGACCCAGACCCAGAACCAGAACCTGCACCTGCATACCCACCAGCACCAGCTGCAACCACAGCAACAGTCCCACCAGCAACCACAACAGCCGCAGCACACGCGCCAGCGGTCACAAACCGTGCCTACCCCCGGCGATTCGAACGAGACCGCCGTCGTCCCGCACAAGAGGAGCAGCGCGCTCGCAGCACCGCCCACCCTCAGTCTGACCGAGGCTAGCGGCCCCAGCGACAGCGGCTTCGACAGCATGTCCTACCACAACGGCCTCCTTGGCGGCCACGCCTCGGCTGCCCAGGCTGCGGCCAACGTCGTCTTCTCCCGGTCTGGTGCGCCGGCCTCGCCCAGCACCACGTCGCCGCACTCACCCCACTCGCCGCACTCACCAAAACAGCAGCAGCAACAGCAACAACATGTACCTCTACCGCCTATACCACCACCTCCACCGCTGCCAGAGAAGAAGCTGGAGAAGAGCAAGGTCAAGCTCTTCTCGCGCCCGAGCAAGATCTCGGTCAAGGGCGACCCCCGGGACAAGCCGTTGCCAAGCCCCAGCAAAATGGGCCTCTCGTCCGCCTTGGCGTCGCTGCAGCGCGGCAACTTCAGCACCACTGCCGTCGAGTCCACGGGCCAGACATTTTACAGCATGAACAACTCTTCGGCCGTCACGATCCGGCCGTCGGACTCCTCGCTCACGCTGGGCCTGAGCAGCGGTCTCGCCAGCAGCAGCAGCAACATTGGTGGCGTACCGGGCAGTGCTGTTGGTGGCAGCGGCGGTGGCAGTGGCAGTGGTGGTGCTGGGATGGGGATGAGCATTGGCAGCAGCAGCAGCAGCCTGACGGCCGTGCCGGAGAAGGAGGCCAAGGAGAAGAAACACCACTTTCTGTCGCGCCAGAAGCACAAGCTGAAAGACAAGGACGACTTCCACCTGCCGCTGTCCTCGGCGGCCAGCAACTCGCGACCGACGGATCCCCACGCCCCCAACAGCCTCTACAACTTCAGCCTCCCGGTAGCCAGTCCCGGGCCCGGCGCCACGACCTTCAAGGGCATGAGCGCTCTGGACCTGCGCCACGGCGCGCGGGGCCTGCGCGACAAGAAGAAGGAGAAGGAGGAGAAGGCGGCAGCGGCAGCGGCAGCGGCGAGTGATGTCGACGGGTCCTTGAGCGGCATGAGCATCAGCGGAGGGGGTGCCGGTGGCGTGGGAAGCGGCGGTGGCGCCAGCGAGTGGCCCGGACCAGGCAGCTTTGGCTCGGTGGGCGGCACGGCCTCGAGCTTCCTGAGCGAGACGGCCGCTGACGCGGTCAAGTTCGGCTTCAACAATCTGAGCTACGACGACGCCTGGCCGTACCTCAAGGCGAAGCTGCAGGTCATCTTCGAGGGCGAGGACCTGCGCATCCCCATCGAACATCTCAACCGCATCGTCACCATGCACATCCAGTACTGCATCCAGCGCCGCTCGCCCAGCATCATTCTCGAGGACTTGCGGGATCTGCTGGCCGCCGGCTTTGCCTCGCTCGACCGCACCCTGCGCAAGACGCCCGAGGATCGCCTGATCCCGGCTCTGGTCGAGCTCTGGCTCTTCACCTTTACGAGCATCCTGCCGTACATGCAGGCCGTCTTCCTGCCCCTGGACCTGGAGTTTGCCGGCAGCGGCACGCTGCTGGCACCCGAACAGGCCCGCGACTTCTGGGGCGGCGTCGCCGGCATGACGACCGGGACGGCAGCCGGGACCAATGCGGTGGCCCCGGTCTCGGCCGTGCTCGACGTGCGCCGGCTGGTGCTGGCCTCGTATCGGGACACGGTGATCCTGCCGCGCTACGACACGCTCAAGCCCATCTTCTCGCGACTCTCGCTCGAGTTTCTGCCCCAGTCGCTGACCGGCATGGCCAAGACGCACAAGACGGCCGGCCCTTCGACGCCCATTCCGATCCAGCCAAAGAGCCGGTCCAACTCGACGCTGGCCGGGGCGCACAGTTACGGTGGCAGCAGCAGCAACTATCTGCCACAGCAGCAACAGCAGCAGCAACAGCACATGCTGTCGACGTCGCCGGGGACGGCCGAGAACCGGCCAGGGACGGCCATGAGCGGGGATCCGAGCGTGTCGGCCAGCAGCTACAACTCGAGCAGCACGCCCAACGGGGCGGACGGCAGCCGTGGCCGGGCGATTAGCAACGTGTCGTTTGGCAGCGGCAGCGAGCCGCGGCCGTCCTTTTCGCTGGGCAACATTTTGCCGGGCAGTCTGCGGGAACAGAACGTGGAGGACAGCAAGCAAGTGACGGACATGGTCGGACGCATACTGCAGTGCATGAGCGTGCTGGCCGGTGTGGGCGTGGCTGGCGACGGGAGCGACGAGGGCAACAAGATGGTCGAGGAGCTGAACCGGCTGCTGAAGCTCAACTGGCTGGGCCGTGGGCGCACCGGGCGCAACCGGCGCGGAATGGTGGGCGGCCGTGTGCGACGAAGCGGCACCGGAGAGCTGTCGGGGACACGTGAGATGACGAGCGTTGGGTAGTCGAGGGTTTGTGAGTTGCGAGCGTTTGCGAGTTGCGAGCGTTTGCGAGCTGCGAGCGTTTGTGATGAACGAGCGTTTGCAAGTTGAAAGTACTGCTTTTATATACGAATGGACGGCATTGGGAAGGTTGAGCAATCTCGCAGGCGTTGTTGGGTAGGACGTTTGTGGAATAGGTTGGCCATTATCACGTTTGGACAGTATGTAGACAGGTGCAATGGATGTTCCTTGTGTATATTTATTTATGTTTATTTATATCGTATCTGACTCTACGAGTCAAAAATCATTCTTGCCGTCTGGTGATGGTTAGCCTCGAGATCAGACATGGATATTCATAAAAAACAAGCGTGTCGTTCTCTTTGATCAGACATCCAAGGAAGAATTCGCCCTCATATGCGATCCGGTAGATTAGGCTCTGATGGATGCTCAAGTGGAAACCGCGAATGTAGGAAAATGTTTCATCATGTAAAGAGACGACACGCGCGCTGGAAACGAGTGAGGACCAACCTTTTGTTTGCAAGCTGTTGGCCGTGTTCGGTGGCACTGGGCTGGATCTACTCTTGGCCGGTTAGCTGATGCGCCGACAGCATGCCCGAATGTGTGCAAGGTAGTCCACGCGAATCTTGGCTCAGACGTAACAATACTGGCAAGTAACAGGCTGCCCCGTCCCGAAGGCACGAAACAGCCCGAGACAGACTGTGCTTCGTCATGGTCGATTCTGTTGGGAAAAGAAGACATTTGTTTGAAGTGTCATCAAGGCCGGGATGGTGGACTTGCGTATCGAACAGGAGAGAGGGGATCAAGCTTACCATACAAGCGGCGAGTCCCCCGTCTGTGCAGATGAACCGCCTGCACGACACTGGTCGTGCGTTGGGGCGGAGCGATGAAGAAGGGGGACTCTGGCCAAAGGGACAAAGGCGGGGATGAAGACAAGTCCAGGAGGAAAAAAAATTCAGTCCTTGATAGACACTTTTATAGCTTGTCCAAGGCCGGCCCACTTTGCAAGAAAAAAAAAACGAAAAAAAACTTGCAGAGGCGTTTTTCCGCGGCGCCCCGGAAGACCAGTTGTTCCGTGCACGTGATGGGTCTAGAAACCGCCCATCTTGCAGTCCCCAGAGCTCCAGTGGATCCCCGCCTGCCGCCGTCGCAGCCCAGTCCGCTTTTCTGCCGCCACCCTCTACAAGAGCTCTCGCCCAAGAGATCGTACATATAGTATCCTGCGGAGCGTCGCAGCTTCCTTGCCCATTCTCACATCAGTCGCTCCTACCTCGTCGCCCATAGTGTCTGATACCTTTCTTCTTCTGTCCCTTTCCAGTCTTCTTACTTTCTCTCTCTCTCTCTCACACACACTTTCTCTCTCTCTCTCTCTCGATTCACTTGTTTCTTCTCTGCTCTCTTGTCTTGCTCTTCCGCCGTCTAACGCTTCCGCCTCTCGCCTCGCCCAACACGCTCACATCCTTGCATCGGATTTGCGCTTAGCGGCTGACTGACGCCCCGATACCCCAATATCGCCTTATCCATCAGAGTAGCTCCCCATTCTTATTTCTCTCCCAGCCAATTGCTGGCCGCCGTCTCCCCTCCTCTGTCGATCCGCACATTTTCTCTAGTCCTCTCGCTCTTCCCACCGTCTTCCTCACTGCTCCCCGTATTATTGCCTCAGCAGCCCGACTCATCTTCCGTTGTCCCCTTATAGATACATACTCGTCTGCATGTGGGATCGCCCTCGCGATTATTCCCCTTATCACGATCGCGAACAGAGACGGAAACCCCAGTGGCCGTCGTTGGCCCCCCTTTTTCTAATTAAGCGGTTCTGGTCGCGCTGCTGTTGTTTTTTTTGCGGGTTCCCATTTCGTTTTTTGCCCTTGTCCGAATCGACACGATACCAAATATCCGTCCTGCATCCACTCCTGGCACTTGGATCCTCTCTCACGCCCCAATATCGGCGCGCCTACTTTTTGTCACTCCCGGCATCACGTCGCTCGATCCCACCTCCGCACACAACAACAGCGATAGCCCCGGTCTCAGCCTCTCTGGATTGTCTTTTGCTGCTCGTCTCCGTCTGTCAGCCTTCCGCTCGATCCTCGGGCCTCCTCCTTTTCGCTCGTCTCCCGCCACCGCATCCGATCGTCGGATTGCATTGCCGTCGCGAGCATCGCCGTGCGCCCATCGCGTGACGACCCGGATGCGATAGACCGACAACACGTCCAAACCGCGTCTGCTTCCCGTCTATCGATCCCGTCGTCCAGTTGCTGCCGTCGCCAACCTGCTGTGGACTGTTGCTGGCCACGCGCAGAATGATGGCAAGCATCGGCGCGGCTTTCTCTCCTCACCCCGGCGCCATGCAACAACATCCGGGCGTTCCCCAGGGCCACCCCGGTCTTGCTCCGGGTATGGCTCATAACCCAAGCCAGCCGGGCGGTCCGCCAGGCTCCGTTCCTCAACACCTCGCTGCCGCTCACATGGGCGTCTCCGGCCCTGGACCCCAAATGAACCCGGCCGCCATGATGGGCATACCCCCTGGAGCCGGCCCCAATGCGCATGCGATGCAGCATCTCACCCCGCAACAGCAGCAGCAGCTGCTCCAGCAACAACAGCAACAGATGGGTCAGATGGCCTGTACGTTTTCTCCCGTTCCCTTCCCTTTCCCCTTCCCCTTCCCCTCCTCTCTCCCCTAATGTCCGTGCGGTGGTCTCTCTGACGCGTTTGTAGTGGCCAATAATCCCACCTTTCAGCTGCAGCAGCACCGCTTCCAACAGATGCAGCAACAGCAGCAACAACAACGACAGAACCAGCAGATGCTCATGCAGCAGCACGGCATGTATCACAACGGGATGCCCATGGCCCCGGTGCACATGAACCAAATCGCCGCTCTCCAAAGACGGATGGCTGGACCGGTAAGCATCCCAGCCCGCGACTCTCTGTCTTGCCAGCTACCTCGCACATCCACTGACACTTCACGCTCGACACAGCATTCTCAGGACCCGCGCGCCCAGGCATTTCTGGCACAGCAAATAGCCATCCAGCAGCAGGCAGCTGCACAAAGCCAAAACCCAAACGCCGGCCAACTCAATCTGCACCAGGCCCAGATTGCCGCCCTCCAAGCACAGCAGGTCCAGCAAGCTCAGCAAGCTCAGCACGCTCATCAGGCCCAGGCTCAGCAGGTCCAGCAGGCACACCAGGCACACCAGGCACAACAGGCACACCAGGCACAACAACAAGCCGCAGCCGCCGCTGCTCACGCCCAGCAGCAGGCCCATCAAGCCCAGGCACAACAACAGGCCCAACAGGCCCACCAGGCACAGCAACAGGCACAACACCAGGCACAACACCAGCAGCAACACCAGCAGCAGCAACAACAGCAGCAGACGCACCAGGCACAAGTCTCTCAGGGACAGCAACCCGCAGGCATTCCTGGCCAGCCACAGGGGCAACAGCCAACCCCAGGCCAGTCTCAGCCACAAACACCCCAGCCTAACGGCCAGCCAACCGTCGGGCCACCACCTCAGAATGCCGGGCCTCAGGGTCCACAAATGCAGGTACCGCCTCAGATGGTCGGCAACGCACATCAGCAACAGCAGGTATCCGGTCCGCCACAATCGCAGATGCCCACCCAGATGCCGCAGATGCTCCAGCCGAATTCGCTTGCCATGCAGCATGCCCAACAGCAGCAGCAGCAGCAGCTCGCCGCCGCCGCCGCCGCCAATGCTGCACTCCAGAAGGGCCCGCCAAGGCTGGCATGTCTGGTCAGACTAAACCAGTTCTGCGAGCACATTGCCGGCTTTCCAGGATCCAAGGGCAAAGACGACCTCTCCTATTGGGTTGACCTCGTTCACCGGTATTTTGCTAGCACCGGCGTCTTTCGGCACACCATCCACATCGTCGAAGGCGAGGAGAAGACCACCAACAAGCAATACGAGATTCCGTTTTCCGCACTACCCCGCTACTTCCACACCTACTTTGAGAGCGGCGTCACGAAGCTTCAGCTGATCATGGACAATGCCGTCGTGGAAAAGCCGCCGGTCAGCGACCGATTCTGCGTCGAGAACTACAAGTCCAGTCTGGTCCAGTGGTTTGAGAATGGCGGACACGTACGTTTCTTCCCATCGCTGCAAGGTCGCGGGCATTGTATCGTCGAGCTAACTCTGGCAAATAGGTTGTGTCCACCGGTACCATTCGCGCGCAGTTCGACCCAGAAGTCAAGATGGACTTGTTTGAGTTTGCTTGCGATGGCCACGAAGAGTTTGTTTCTCGGAAGCTCGTCCTCCAAGCCGCCAGGCCAGCCCACAACTGGCTGAAGGAGTGGAACAAGGTCAACAGCCCGCCCGACAGCAAGCAGTCGCCGGAAATGAGCAAGAAGTCCAAAGCCAAGCAGTTGAAGTCTCCCCAGAGCCAACCACCAGCTTTCGATCTGCCGTCTGTCATCCAGGGCAGCGCTGGCCTGACTGGAGCCATGAGCCAGTTTCTTGAAGTAGGCTACCGGCCCTCCTCCGCCATCTATCAAGTGAGAATCCTAACCAATGCTTTTTGCAGATAGTCGAAGTGATGGGCTACATGAACTCGCTCTTCGGCTTCACCCATGGAAATCCGACCCTAACGGCATTCGGTGCCCTCGACCAGTTTGTCCAGACCGTCTGCGCAACCTCCAATGGGAACGTGCCGATGATGATACCGCAGGGACCTCCACGGACGCCTAGCATGGGGTTCCCCATTGGTGCCAGCCCGCATTTAACACATCTGCCGCCTCCGGGTTCACCACACGTCATTGGCAGCCCGGCAGCTGGCGTGATGCCAGCACCTTCAATGCACCGTTCGCAAAGCCAGCAGGGACCCGGCTCCAATGTCGCCAGTGCCAACACGTCGCCTGCGGGAACCAAGCGCAGACGGCCATCGGGCGTGAAGGCGGAGGATGAGATGAACGGCGGGCCTACATCAGTCCCAACTCCATCAGCCAACCCACAGGTGAACGGCCTCCAGGGTAAGACGAAGCCGCCCACACCACGAATGCAGAAGAAGCAAAAGGTGAATCCGACGTAGGCATACGGTTTCCGGCTTCCGCTTCTCGTCCGACTGGTGTGACGATGATGTTTGCGCGTCCTTTTTTAAGCACGGTTGTCCCTCACGATGAAAGCGGGCGTATCAGTACCCCAAACGAAGACGAAGAACGACGAATGGGCCCTGGCTAAGAGATGCAGCAGTAGGCTGGGGAGGGGGGTTAGTCTCATTGTTCAGAGAAGGCACAGTGTGGACTGAGCATTGTACGGCTATTTGCCTGACTGGAACGGTTGGGCGTGTTTTATTCTTTTTTGTCTCCGGCTCTCTATGCTTTCATGCTTCTAGTTGTGAGTTGGTCTGCTTTCTCTATCCATTTGGTTTTTCTGGCCAACGGGATTCTATCTCATTGGGATTTGGATTTTCTTTTTTTTATGCGCGTCTCATACTCTTTGGCTTTTTGTTTCAAGGCGATGCGTTAATTATCTTGGATAGTCTTCTGCGCTCTTTGTTTTATCCTTCGCATGGCCACATTGCCGGTTCCTGACTTTAACGGTGTAGAGGGCGGGAAGGTTGTGTTTAGATACTGAAAATTCAAGGCGCGGTTCACCCTGTTTTTTGTTTTCACCGTGAACAGTGCTCGTAGGTGTCTGTTTGGTGGCGAAGGTCTCTTTACGTAGCAAGCTCGTAGTTGGTAATGCCCCTTTGGAGAATCTTTGAAACCTGCAAAGTCACTTTTTAGATGCACGCTGTTTTGTCCATCGAGTTGTTGGTGGCACTTTAAGAACGGATGTCGTGATGAACCTGTAAGACACAAGCCTTTCATATTAAAGGACCGATATATACACGAGGTTCTATACTTGGGGTTTCTTCATCGTCGAACCCTATGGCATTAGACCAGCGTATGTTGACGTGATATATTAAAGCACTCTTGATGGTTTTATCATCAAGACTATATCACGCTCAATCTAGAACTGATCGTATAGAGTTTGTACACAAATGATTTATTGCTCAGGAGTTTGCTTGAAACAAGATTTCGCATATACTTTAGATATGACTGATTATATGAAATACATAACAATTCTCCGATGCTGTAAATGTATAACAACAAATTATGGTTGTCTACCCTACTCAAGTTAGCTTTAAGTTTGTTATCAATAATATCATTCCCGCTTTATAAGGTACTTTCCACTAAACGAGCAAGATTCCTGGCCGTTTCGGTATACTTAAAGGGCAATTGTAGAGAATGTATGCAGCCATTCTCTCACCAGTACTTGGAAATAAAATATCACTATGTTTTGTCTAATTTTGATACAAATCCCGTGTCGACTAAAAGACAGTTAAATCTGATGACGGTACGCGTTACGGAGTACAGAGTTGTCTCGAGACTGCAGAAAGAATCGGCTTAGCAACTAAAGAGATGCTATGCAATTCAAGGTCCGATAACGCCTTCCGAGGAACCACTTACATAGAGCCGCTTCCAAAGAGTCGCCTCCTAAAAATATCGTTGCACTGCATCTTTAATATTAAAACTCTGCCTCACAACATCGTATAGTAAAGTAAACAAAAATAGTACCAAAGAAAAAAAAAAAACTCCGAGAAAAGGGTTAAGAGCGTATTCTATATTTACTTCCTACAAAAAATACAGCGCTTTATTCTAGAGCGCTTGTTGTCAATGCTAATTCTTTTGGACAACATTCTTAATTTGAAAACAGAACAATCGAAAAGGCGATAAAGGAATCTGGATTGAAAAAGTTAGGATGCTTTCCGCCAAGATGCAGGTATCAGTTATAGCCATATGCGATTGACAAAGTTCACCGCCTTCCTATTACGCATTAGTGTATACGAATACTGCCGCTAAAAGAAAAAAAACAGCGATAAGTGGGATACGGACTTTTTTTCGACAAAGGCTGGACAATTGGAATAGACCAAATACCCGAAAGTCGAGTCAATACAGCAAAAATGGCCGCCGTGTACAAGTCCCTCGCCAAGGTGAGCGGCGACAGTTCAAAGGAGGACGGTGTGGTGAAGCGGAAGAACCGGCAGCGGGTGCTGATCCTCACTTCTCGGGGCGTCACATACCGGTTTGTTGATCTTGATTTCCTCGGCATCGTCTGTTGCGATTGTTGCGCCCATGTGCTGACAGAGCTCTCTAGACACCGGCATCTTCTGAACGACCTGGCAGCGATGATGCCGCACAGCCGGAAAGACGCCAAGTTCGACTCCAAGTCCAAACTTTACCAGCTGAACGAGCTGGCCGAGCTCTACAACTGTAACAATGTGCTGTTCTTTGAGGCGCGCAAGGGCCAGGATCTGTACATGTGGATGAGCAAGGTGCCGAACGGACCGACTGTCAAAATGCACGTCCAGAACCGTGAGTGTCTCCTCCCCGCGCGCTGTGTCGCACGCGTCCTTTCCTGACCGTCTTGCAGTGCACACGATGGAGGAGCTGCACTTTACCGGCAACTGTCTCAAGGGCTCGCGTCCCGTTCTATCGTTCGATGCCGCCTTCGACTCGGAGCCGCACCTGCAGCTGCTCAAGGAGATGTTCCTGCACACGTTTGGTGTGCCCCAGGGCGCGCGCCGCTCGAAGCCCTTTATCGACCGGGTCATGGGCTTCACGGTGGCGGATGGCAAGATTTGGATCCGCAACTACCAGATCAGCGAGGTCGAGATGGGCAAGGTGGCCGGCGGCGAGGAGGACAAGGAGGAGGACACCAAGGCGGCCGAGGCGGCCAAGGCAGCCAAGGCAGCCAAGGCAGCCAAGAGCGCCAAGTCGGCATTGAAGGACACGGACATCACCCTCGTCGAGATTGGTCCCCGGTTCGTCCTCACGCCCATCGTCATCCAGGAGGGCGCATTTGGCGGTCCGATCATCTACGAGAACAAGCAGTTCGTCTCGCCCAACCGGGTGCGGTCGGACCTGCGCAAGAAGAAGGCAGAGCGGCACAACGTCCGGGTCGAACAGCAGCAGGACCTGATCCAGAAAAAGAGCAGCCTTGGCCTGCAGTCCAAGGGCGGCGCTGGTCCGGCCAACCGTGGCGTGCTGGACACCAAGGAGGTCTTTGCGTAAGCAGACCGCATGCTTTTGTCTTGCGTGTACTATCTTTATCATTTCTGTCATTCGGCACGATTACCACAGGGCGTTTGGGTTGCAGTTGGACTTTTATGGCCATTGCCTCATGTGAGAGTATTCAAGTTTCGGTGATTTTTTCTTAGCTATGTCAGACACGTGACCACGTTCCGGATGACGAAGGAGACCCACATTTTGCGACATTGCTCCTGCGCAGACGCGTATCTTGGGGCCTTCCTCTTGGCAGCTTAACTCGCCGGCAAACCCGCCGTCAGCCAAGGCGTCGCCGTTGCAACCCTCCCCTCTGTCCATTCCCATCCTTGTCGCACAGGGTCGTGTTAGGAGTTCTCACTATCCCTCTTTGAATATGGCGCATTACCCCATCTATACGATGACAGACCATTCGACAGGTCAATCGGCGCGCGACGAGACGACCGTCATGAAGAGCATTAACACCAACAACAACACCAAGAACAACATTACCAGCAAGAACACATACTTCAACCATGCCAATCTCACCCCATATATCCCAGAAAGCCCCAAGTGCGGGGTGCACGTATAGAACCGCAACGTGGAAGACGACATACGCGACTCGAGCAAACAAATCGAGTCATTTCTGAGTCGTTGGGAGATTTGTTCTTTTCGATTTATATCATTAGAAGAAACCTGTTACTACATTATCGCTGCGAAATCAACCAATTTACACCACAACTATATACCTTCAGTCTTTCTTTCGGCTATAACCAACTTACCTTGTCTTAAATCATCTTAAAGGCCAACTATCTCTCCATCATTTCGAATCTCAAGACGAATAGCCTGCGAGGCGCACGGTTCTACATTTGTAAGTGCTTGTAAACGACTGCCTAGCTCGCCATATCACTAACACGACTTTCACACCATACAGACCCCACATCAGCTAGAAGCTTCAAGCTGCAGTTTCCAACCCCTGAATGCTCGAGCTTTAAAGGCACCCTTCTTCAGAAACGCAAGATCCTACAGTAGGTATTGGTGGTACTTGGAGTTGAAGCCTTTTGAGCTTGCTCAACTCCTAGACCTTTTTTCCCCTTTCTATTCATTCTCTGGGGCTATTTGCAGACCAATATGTCTGGAGCAGCTTGTATGCTACTGCCACGAAAGGCACATGGCACGCCGGAGAGCCCGGCTGTTGGAACTCAGACCAAGACAACATTGCCATGCTCCAAGCCGCTCCTGTCTACCCTGGACCGTGCACCAGTTGAGGTGCTTGTCGACGTGTTCCAGCACCTGGACCTACATGCAGCATTCAGCCTGGCTGCAACGAACAGAAGACTCGAATTCATATTCACCAGAAACCGGGCCGTGATCGTGTTGCGCATTGTACAGCGGGAGTTTAGTCCGCTGAACGGCTTGTTGCAAGTCGCCATGGCGTCGCCAGCAGACTTGGCTGTTCCCTGGGGCACGTGGCTGGACAAACGGATTCGGCGAAAGAATGTGGTGCTTTGTCCAGGCGGCGTGGCGGGTGTTGACAGACGGACCAACTTCGGCCTTAGCTCGTCGTTGGCGAACATTCGCTGTGTCGAAGCCGAGATGACGAATGCAGACATCGACCGCATACTGAATGTATGTCGGGTGGTGCGCGGTTGGGAGCGGATCTTTCCCCAACATCGGTTCAACGCCTCACCTGTGCTGACCCGCAGCCTGTCGGAGAGAGAGAACTTTCGGTTGCGTCGGGCGCTGTACAACTGGATGCGCTACACATACTACTTCCATGGCGACCTGCCGCGACCAAACGCGTTTGTGCCGGCCGGGAGGGATGTTCGGGTCAACCACCTGCGGGCGCTGTGTAACAGTCAGTTGGGGGAACTGACAGATGTGTGGCGTACGGTAAAAGACATTCTCGAGATGTCGCTGTGTCCTTCGATCGACATCATTCGTGTCGGCGCGGTACGTCTTTTTTGAGCCGGATCAGGCGGCTGCATCATCCATGCTGACATAGCAACAGGACTTTCAGATTTCAGACAAGGCCGCGGCTGAGATCGGCTGGGGCGAGGAGAGGGAGAACAAGACGGTGGTGGCAACGATGTCGAAGCTGTCTCCACGGCAGCTGCTGCACTATGTTGACAATGGGCACCAATACACCAAGGCGCGACTCATTGCGGACATCCGACAGCACACGGCGCACTTTGAGTCGGACACGGAGAGCCTGACGAGCGCGATGTCGGTGGTGAGCATGGAACGGTGGCGGCAGATGCAGAGGCAGTTTCCAGCCCTAGTCCAGGACACAGGATCGCGGGTGTTTCTGCCCGTGTACACACGGGTGATGGGCCCGTTCCATGGCGGGACGTTGGACTGGGACGATGCACAGACGGAGATAGATCTCGAGCGGATTGGCGGGATGGTGGGTGTTGGACTGGATTGGCGACGGGAGGAGTTCTTTGGGTTCCGGCCGGAGATTCCAAGAGGAATGCTGGATCCTTAGGCTGTCTGAATTTAGATGCAATGTGTTGGTAGATTCGATAGCTATGTGCCAGGCCTTTGATCGGTAGAGGAAGGAGCGTGTTTTCAGACTCAGACGGCAGTTGCGTGTCTGCACAGGTGACTCGCTAATAGCAGGCTGCAGTCACTGGGGCCCCTAAACGAGCGCTATCAGGTGCCCCGCCAATCAGGCCAAGGCCAGCCTTCCCTGGACAGGCTAAAATGCCAAACAGCGCTTTGTTTTCACTCGTCGCCTCTTCTGCCCAAACCCATCACAAAAGTCACAACACGACTGCAGCTCCACCAGTGGCGATCCTCGGTTAGCCACGTAGCTTGCTATCTTGATTCAGCAGACAGCCACCACAGCCTTGTTGTGCGAGCGCGGCCAGGACAGCAGGGCCTTTTGCACCACACACACAAGCAAAGCAGCCACTTTCCTGTGGGCTGTAGAGATACAGTGAAGGTATGCTATGATAGCTTTCAGCTTTTGGAGTTTCGGTCTTACCCCTTTTGTCGTCGGTACAGGGCTCTGGCCAGCGCCAGCCTTGGCTGTTTCGGAGACTGGCAGGACAAGACGTCATTTGCTGTTGAATTCATCCTATTCCGGCGGATTCGCATTGCAGTTGCATTCTTTCTGACTGCATGTCCTGTCTTTCGCCGCGTTCTGCGTGTTGGAACTGACCATGGACCAGTCTATCGTCTCATTTGTGCCCCAATCGGGCTGTGCAGCCAGAGGATCTCCACGGCCTGCCGGCTTGGTCTGGCCACGCCTGGGGTGAGGCGACCGGTCTCACGCGCTTCGCGTTGCTTGTCACGGGCACAATGGTCGAGACGGACAACGACGTGGTAATGGACGGCATGGGCGCCGGGCCTGAGGAGGCGGCAGTGCCGGCCAGCGCAGCAGGGGCAACCACCAACGGACAGGCGACAGGCAGCAGCCAGGACAACAGCGAGGACAAGGCGACAGCCGATACGGCAGAAGAAAACGGCTTGGGCTACCCGATGGACTTCAAGCGGCGGGGACTATTGCCGACGGGCTGCTGCTACGACGACCGGATGAAGCTGCATGCCAACGCAGACTTTGGTCCCGGGCCTCACCACCCGGAAGACCCAGCACGGATCTCAGAGATCATGGCGGCGTTCAAGCGGGCAGGCCTGGTGTATATGGGGTCGGAGGCCGACCTGGTCAAGATCATCCGGGAGAGCCCAACCAAGTACATGTGGCGGATTGCGACGCGTGACGCGACCAAGGAGGAGATTCTGCTGGTGCACCACCCGCGGCACTTTTACTGGGTCAAGGAGCTGTCGGTGAAGCCGACGTACGAGCTGCGGGAGATGAGCAAGCTGATGGACGAGGGCCGCGACTCGCTGTACGTGGGCTCGATGACGTACGAGGCAGCACTGCTGTCAGCAGGCGGCGCGATCGAGACGTGCAAAGCGGTGGTGCGGGGCGACGTGAAGAACGCGTTTGCGGTGATCCGGCCGCCAGGCCATCACGCGGAGTACAACCAGCCGATGGGGTTCTGTCTGTTTAACAACGTGCCGATCTCGGTGCGGGTGTGCCAGAAGGAGTATCCAGACGTGTGTCGCAAGGTGTTGATCCTGGACTGGGACGTACACCACGGCAACGGGATCCAGAACACGTTCTACGAGGATGCCAACGTGCTGTACATCTCGCTGCACGTCTTTCTGGACGGGCAGTTCTACCCGGGGACGCCGACGAACCCATCGACGCCGGACGGCAACATTGACAAGTGCGGCGCAGACGCAGGCCTGGGCCGGAACGTGAACATTGGGTGGGACAACCAGGGCATGGGGGACGCGGAGTACATGGCAGCGTTTCAGAAGATTGTGATGCCGATTGCGAGCGAGTTCAACCCGGACCTGGCGATCATTTCGGCGGGCTTTGACGCGGCCGCGGGCGACGAGCTGGGCGGCTGCTTTGTGACGCCGACGTGCTACGCCCACATGACGCACATGATGATGTCGCTGGCGGGCGGCAAGCTGGCCGTCTGTCTGGAGGGCGGCTACAACCTGCAGGCGATCTCGGCGTCGGCACTGGCGGTAGCGCGGACGCTGATGGGCGAGCCGCCCCCCCAGTTCGAGGTACCGAAGCTGGGAAAGGCGGCTGCACGGCTGTTGGCACGGGTGCAGGCCCACCAGGCACCGTACTGGGAGTGCATGCGGCCGGGCGTGGTGGACGTGGCGGACCAGCAGGCCAACGGGGGGGTGCGGCTGCACGACGTCGTCCGGGCCTACCAGCGACAGCAGCTGTCGGCGCAGCACGGCATGTTTCCGCTGTTTGTGCAACGCAGCACGATCTACAAGACGTATGAGGATCAGGTGCTGGTGACGCGCAGTCTGCATGCGGCGAAGCGGATCATGGTGATCATGCACGATCCGTAAGTGGAGTGGGAGTGCTGAGTGGAGGAGGAGTTAGAGTGGGAGTGCTGAGCTAACGTGAACAGACCAGAACTCGTGGGCCAGCCAGACGTGCTGGACAACTCGCTGGACGCTCACAATGCGTGGATGGTATGCCCCCCAGGACGTTTCGTCGGCCAGGTTCACTAACACGACCAGAGCGACGGGGTGATGCCGCACATCGAGTGGGCCGTCGGGCAGGGCTTTGGGATCATCGACATCAACGTGCCATACTACCACACGCAGCCGGAAGACACAGAGTCCCACGTGCCGCGCATGACGGAGGAGGCCATGCAGGGCCAGCTGCAGGAGCTGGTGTGCTACATCTGGGACAACTACCTGCAGATTGCGGACGCGGCGCAGCAGATTGTGATTGTGGGCATGGGCCAGGCGTATCTGGGCGTCAAGATGCTGCTGGTGAACCGAGGTGTGTTTCTGCGCGTGTGCCGTTGCAGTGTCAAGCTAACGGGCAGACTGCAAATCGCGCATCACGGGCGTGGTCAACTTTGTCAGCGGCAGCCTGCGAGCGGTCAAGAGCGATGCGGATCCAGACTTGACGCAGTGGTACAAGACGCATTCACGGGTGTACGTGGGCAATGACCATGCGTGCTGGCAGACAAACGAGTTTATCCGCAAGATCAACAAGCGGCGCTTTGGCGACGTGGTGCGCAGTCCGTGTACGGGCCTGAACCGCATGTTGCGCGAGCACGCAGCCGATGCGCACGAATGGATTATGGAACGGCTGCCGGAAGAGCATGGAAACACGACAGAGGACGAGAGTTGAGCAGGGGGTTGTGTTGGATAGGATTGGCACCATGGTGTGGAGGGTGTGAACGAGGGTGTGGTGGAGGAGTGTGGAGGGAGAGCACGGAATACAGGCTCTTATTCGAGCCAACGGACGTTGCCGTTTGAATATTCAACGTCTTTGCGTACAGACAACTTATACCTTACCTAACCGTAGACACGTGATCGCAGCGATAAGCGCGATAAGGGGAGTCCCCTTTTGACAGTCATCGCGCCTTCCTACGCGGTCTCCAAAAGGCCTCTCGAAACGTAACAACAACAGCACGACGTTCCGCCCAGATTCCGCCATTCAAGATCGACGACACAAAGGACGAACCAGCTGGCAGCCGCATGGTGGGCTGAGCAAGTGCGAAGACGCGATGGACCGAGACCGGGGCAACACCCGTCGGTACGTTGGGTGGCGAGAGAGATGGGGACGGGGAAACGGCGTGGGCGCTGACCGGGCGATGCTGCAGATACGACGACGGCGAAGTGACCCGTTACGGGGCGGGCGAGTCCTGGCGGCCGACAGCGCGGGGGGACCGGTCGCCGCGGCGGGCGAGGAGTCCACCGATACGGGAGCGCGAGCGGATGCGAGAGTGGGACAGCCGAGAGTGGGACAGGGGGAGAGAGAGAGAGAGGGAGAGAGAACGAGACCGAGAACGGGAACGCGATCGTGATCGTGATCGAGACCGCGATCGAGTCCGAGACCGCCGGCCATCGCCTCCAGCGAGCGACAGCTATGTTCCCGACGGCCGCGCGATGGCCGGACCACTACGGCGTCCACGGTCACGCAGCATCGACCGCTATCGGACGGCGCGGGCGGGCGACGGCGTCGTGGGCAACGGAACCGGTGGAGGCGAGCGATGGCGACCGGCACCGCCGCCACTGCCAATGCGGGAGCGCAGTCCGGCCGGTGGCGGCCAGGGGTTGACCAACGGCGTCGCAACGCGGCCGCTGCAGGGGGGCAACGTATCGTCACCACGGCGCTGGGGGGAGGGGAGAGAGGGGAGAGAGGGGAGAGAGGGGAGAGAGGGGAGAGAGGGAAGAGAGGGGAGAGAGGGGAGAGAGGGGAGGGATGTGCGGGATGTGCGGGATGTGCGGGATGTGAGGGATGTGAGGGATATGCGGGATATGCGCGACATAAGGTAAGAGAGGAGAGGAGAGGAGAGGAGAGGAGAGGAGAGGAGAGGAGAGGAGAGGAGAGGAGAGGAGAGGAGAGAAACGAGAGGAAAGAAAAGAGGAGAGAAAGAGGAACGAAAAGAGACGAACCATCGCTGACATAAGCAGACGACGATCCCGGACTCCTGATCGAGGCCTACCATCACGAAACCGCTCCATCGGACCACGTCGCTCGCCGATGCAGCGGTACCGGGCACGATCACGCAGCCCTGACCGACCGCCCGACGACTACCGCGGTGGCTACGGACGACGACCATCGCCGCGGCCGTCAGGATCCCGACCCATGTCGCCACGACCCAGTCCCGGTTCGGGTGGCTGGAACGACGTCCGCTCGCGCCAGCCTTCGTCAGCACCACGATCGCCACCGCCGCGGTCGCCTCCGCACGCCCCGGCCGCCCTGCGCGGAGGAGGACCACCGCTGACGGCGACCCCGTCGGCGCGCAAGATGGCCCCAACCGGCGCTGGAACGTTGTCGATGCCGTCATCGATGCCATCGACACCACTGGCAGCTCCACGCGGACCGTTTGCGTATGGCCGCGGGGATGCGTCTCCGTCCACGCCCACGACGACAGCAGCAGCAGCAGGAGCAGCAGCAGCAGCAGCAGCCATAGTAGCCGCCGCCGCTGGCCTGCCGCCGCCGTCAGGACCTCGCGGTTACGGCGTCCTGCGCAGCAACAGCACCAGCACACTGCACGAGCGCGGCAACAACACCAACGGCACTCCCTTTACACCACGCGGCGCCCGCAACAGCATCCCGACAGGGCCTCGTGCCGCGTCCATCAGCGGGCCGGCAGGCTGCAACAGCAACAGCAACAGCAACAGCACGGCCGTTGTGGCCGCGGCCGCGTCTGTCCACTTGAGTCGAGGCGGATCGCCCGCCATCTCGCCAGCCGTGGGCTCCTCGTTGGGAACGACAGCCACGTCTGCTTCCACTGCTGCTGCTGCAGCTGCTGTTGGACGGCCGTTCAACCCGCCCACCGGACCGTCTGCACACGCTGGCAGTCTCAGTCTCAGTGCTGGAAGTACCAGTCTGGCCTCCAACGGCATCGGAGGTGCATCCACCGCTCTCTCTGGTTCCACGTCCACATCCACGTCCACGTCCACGTCGGGCTCCCTCGCGCAGCAGCTGCTCGCTGGCATGCCCACCCTCGTGGCCGGTGGACGGCTCGATGGCCAGCTCGCCCTGCCCCGTGGCGGTGGCGTCGTGCGCGAACGCGAGGCCCATCACCGCCGTCTGCGCGAAGACGAAGAACGTCTGCGCCAGGAACTCGAGACCCGCCAGGAACGGCTTCGGCGACAGCTCCGCGCGTGGGACCGCATGGATCGCGACGGCCGCTCCTTTGAACTCAAGAGCAACCTCAGCGAAAAGAGCCTCAAGACCATTGCCGGCGAAGGCGTCGGCGGAGCGGCGTTTTAAGGTGGAGGTATAGACTGGATAGAGGTGAGAGGCTGTATGCTTACGTAATCAATACTACATGACGCATCAATGCAGCAATACAGCAATACAACACAGCACCATGAACACGTCACATCAACACATCACATCAACACATCAACAAGTACCGTACGTGCCAACCTGTAGAATTCCTTCTAAGATATATCTATAGGACTGCCAGACAGTCATAAGTCCATTCCATCCTCATCGGGGCACAACACTCAAAACACCACAATCCGTTCCAGGTTTGGCTGCTTTCTTAAGTGTACTGTTTTTGTATTTTTCTGCCTTTACACAATTTGTTGCGTCTTCCGCCCCCTCAAGTGACAGATGCTGGTCCTCATATGCGCGCTCGCGCTGAGCTGCCATGCATTTACTTCTTGGCAGCATCGACAGCCGCAACCTTGACGATCAGGTCCAGGACACGGCGGGAGTAGCCCCACTCGTTGTCGTACCAGCTGATCACCTTGACGAAGTTGGGGCTCAGCGAGATGCCGGCCTTGGCGTCAAAGATAGACGAGTTGTTGTTGCCATTCAGGTCAGACGACACAACGTCGTCCTCGGTGTAGCCCAGGACGCCTGTTTTGTTAGTATGGGGGGTAGAAGCAGAATAAGGAAAAAGGAAAGAAAAAAAAGAAAAAAAAAAAACTCACCCTTCATCGATCCCTCGGAAGCCGCCTTGACGGCAGCCTTGATCTCATCGTACGTAGCACCCTTCTCCAGGCGCACCGTCAGGTCGACCACCGACACGTTGGCCGTCGGCACACGCAGCGACATGCCCGTCAGCTTGCCGTTCAGCTCCGGAATGACCTTGCCGACAGCCTTGGCCGCACCGGTGCTGCTGGGAATGATGTTCTGTGCCGCACCGCGGCCACCCCGCCAGTCCTTGGCCGAGGGGCCATCGACCGTCTTCTGCGTGGCCGTGTACGAGTGCACCGTCGTCATCAGACCCTCCACAATGCCAAACTTGTCGTTCAGCACCTTGGCCAGGGGCGCCAGGCAGTTGGTCGTGCAGGACGCGTTCGAGATCACGTCGGCGCTGCCGTCGTACTTGTCCTCGTTCACACCCACCACGTACATCGGCGCATCAGCCGACGGGGCAGAGATGATCACCTTCTTGGCACCGCCCTTCAGATGGGCCGACGCCTTGGCCGTCGTCGTGAACACACCCGTCGACTCGACAACGTACTCAGCACCGGTGTCCTTCCACGGGATCGTGGACGGGTCACGCTCCTGGTAGAACTTGATCGTCTTGCCGTTGATCACCAGGTCGCTGCCGGAGACGGTGACGTCACCCTTGAACAAGCCGTGGGTGGAGTCGTACTTGAGCATGTAGGCCTGGAGAGCAGGCTGTCAGACCGGAATAGGACGGCTTGCCGCGGGCAGGAACAACTTACGGCGTAGTGCGGCTCGATGAACGGGTCGTTGACGGCGACGACGTCGACCTCGCCATGCTCAATGGCATTGCGGAAGACGATACGGCCAATGCGGCCGAACCCGTTGATGCCCACGCTGATGGTCATTTTGACTGTTCGAGTTAGCCGGAGAGCGCAAGAGCAAGAGAGCAAACAAGTGTAAGAAGGCGACTGAGTCGCTCGCGTTTATAGCCTGACGGCCGGGTGGAAACGGCGTATAAGACGAAAACAAAAAGACAAGCAGGGACAGAAGTAGTGGGGTGTTTCTGCGGGTAGAAAGACGAGCCGAAAATAGGCAGATCACGAAAACCTATGGTTCGAGAACCTCGGAACTCTCGCGGACACACGGGTGACGCCGGATGGAATAGCCGCGAAAAGCAGGCTAGAGTGTCGGTTAAGACAAAAGGCTGAGGGTGGAAACGGAGTGGTGAGGGGGAAGTGAGTCCTGGGGATAGCCGGGGACTGGGGAAGTGGGTAAGGTGGATATAATCGGTCTTGAGCAGGGTGAAGCCCAAGTTGGCCAAATCACGAGATTTCGGATAGCTCTGTGAAAGGCGGGGTAGCAGTATGGCAAGGCAAAGGCAGAAGAAACAAAACAAGCAGAACAAAATAAGCAGAAACAGAAAAGAAACAACAGAAAAGAAACAGACGCAAGCAAGTCGTACCTGTGTGATGAGAAGTTCGAGTAGAGGTTATGTGAATTGGTGATGAAGCTTGGAGTGAGGATGAAAGAGGGAAGAAGAGAGGGGAGAAGAGCTGAAGAAAAAGGAAAAGAAGAGGGGAGAGAGACGGCAGGGGCAATGACGGTGGCATGAGAGTCATGAATAAAATAGACACGACCGTCCGTTTGCTGTGGCATGGTGGGGTCGTCGCTTCCTGACAGAGCTAGCAAGCTGGCTTGGAGGGGCAGTGTTGGGACTCATTTCGCGGCACTTGGCGTGTTATGGCCTCAACTATGCGTCATCCGTGGCGGATGTCCCTTTTCTCAGTGGTCTTCGTCTCGTCCAGCGCGTGCAGCCAGGCGTTCCCCCACGGACGCCTGCTCGTACGGTTGCCTGCTTTTACGCGATGGGCAATTTGGCCGGCCTCGTACACACGGTCGCACGGCTGTCTGCTGCAGAAAAGACGAGAGAAAGAGCGAGCAAATCGGCCGACGGGGACACAGACAGCGTTTTTTTTGCGACCGCCGTCCACGTTGTCGCAAACGGAATAATAACGCAGATCCATGGAGTCGCTGGTTGGGCCATGCGTCTTTTTCCTCTAGCCCCTGTTCCGGCCCTTTCTAGTCGTGATGTCGAGGCTTATTGCCTCACCAAAAAAGCCTCGTCAGTAGCCTGTTTCTCATTGTATGTGTCCAAGCTGGTGACCCTCCTGGAAACCGCCACCATCGACCTGCGTCGATGCTCTGTCGCTCGCATCGAGAATGTCCACCCATGAGGTGGTCTGTCAGAGCTGAAGACCGCTTCATGCGAGCCTGTTCTGCCTGTCGCGCCACCAAACACGTGCTGTCCAGCAGTCGCGCATCGTTGCATCGGACATGCACGCTCGCCCCAAGAACAAGACAAAAAGCCCGCAGAGAGTGTCTGGGCGTAGTCCGGCGGAGCAATCGGCGTCATTTTCGGTGCCATCACCTTCGCCGGAGCTGCACAAATAGTCCGTCTTACCTCTATTGTTTTTTGTCCTCTTTTTCCTTTTTCGACCGCCTTCAGCGTCGTAAAATTGCCACTTGTATTATAAATGGTCCCAAAGCGGAAGGAAGCTCGATCGCAGCTCCCCGCCCTCGTCCGTAATAGCTCTTTCCTCGTAATCAGGCCTGCTCGTACACTTCGTGACGCTGAACGCCTCACACGCGTACAAACATCGCCAAGACTCTCTTGTCCACATCGAATGTCTCTTCTGGTTCACCACTGGCATTTCACAGCAAAACGGTGCCTCCACGCTCTGTCGTGCAATGGCAGCTCCGGACCCCTCCAGGCCCTTATCGGTGCGGACCAGCTGCAACCCCACCCCCTCCAGCCGATAAGGCTGCCTCGCCGTATTCTCCATCTCGACGCCCCATCGACTCGACCTTGACCAGCATCATCCATCCCGCCCACGCGTCCGCCATGTCTCATCTGCACTCCCACGACGGCGGCATCACCATGCATGCCAGCCACGGCCACGATGCCGGCAGCTTCCTGCACTCCCACGACGGCGGCCTCACCATGCATGCCAGCCATGGCCACGAGGCCAGCAGTGCGGCCGTTGAGCATGGCCACAGCCACGAGATCCTCGACGGGCCGGGCAGCTTTCTGGCCCGGGAGATGCCCATCATCGAGGGCCGCGACTGGGCGGAGCGCGCCTTTACCATTGGCATTGGCGGGTATGTTCTGCGGTAGTGTTCTCTACTTTGTCTGCCAAACGAGAACTGACGGCCAGTCCGGTTGGTTCGGGCAAGACGGCCCTCATGCTGGCGCTCTGCCTCGCTCTGCGCGACCGCTTCTCGATCGCGGCCGTCACCAACGACATCTTTACGCGCGAGGACGCCGAGTTCCTCACCCGCCACAAGGCCTTGCCCGCCGAACGCATCACGGCCATTGAGACGGGCGGCTGTCCCCATGCGGCCGTCCGCGAGGACATTAGCACCAACTTGGCCGCGCTCGAGGACTTGCAGGCCGCCTTCCACACCGACCTGCTACTCATCGAGTCGGGCGGCGACAACCTGGCGGCCAACTACAGCCGCGAGCTCGCCGACTTTATCGTCTATGTCATCGACGTCAGCGGCGGCGACAAGATCCCCCGCAAAGGTGGTCCTGGCATCACCCAGAGCGATCTGCTCGTCGTCAACAAGACCGACCTCGCCGCCGCCGTCGGCGCCGACCTGGCCGTCATGGAGCGCGACGCCCGCAAAATGCGTGAGGGCGGGCCCACCGTCTTCGCCCAGGTCAAGACAAACGTCGGCGTCGAGCACATTATCACGCTGATCCTCAGCGCCTGGCGTTCCAGCGGTGCTGAGTCGGTCGTCAAGAAGCAGGGCGGACCGCGTCCGACGGAAGGTCTGGATACTTTGTGAGGCTAGAGAAGAAGCAGTGCAAAGAAAGAAAAGCAAGCCAAAAGAGTAGCAAAGCAAAGAAGACAAAAAAGCAAACAATTCCAAGAACCACAGTCCGACTGAATCCAAAATATCATTATCATGAGCACACTGTGTCGTCTATCCCTTTTGCTTTCCCCATGGTTGCCCGTTCCCGTTCTCTACCCTCATTCCATGTCCTCATCCATCGTCTCGTCGACAGTCTCGCCGGGCGGCGCCCACTCCTGGTACAGCATCGACTTCCGCGGCCAGACCCGCTTGTACAGGCTGACCCCGATGCTGTCCTGCGGATTGATGCGGCCGTCAAAGGTGGCCTTGAAGTAGCCGTGCGTGCCGAGGGCCTCCTTGATGTATCCGCTGCGTCCACGCTTGGTCCAGAGCGGCAGGGCCTTGAACCAATCGACGTCTTCGCGGTTGAAGAACATGTACCGGATCGTGACGACCTTTTTATGGATGTGGAACGGATGGCCGGTGAGGACGACCCGCTTGGCCACCACGCGCGACGTCGACGGTGCAAGTGAGGTCCCGATGCCGGCCAGCTGCAGCGGCACCGTCCCGTTCGAGCTGCGCTGGAAGAAGAGCGTCGGCACAAAGCCCCAGGTGACAGGGCCAACGAAGCTGACGACGGCTGACTGGCCCGGGTGCACGAACCGGCAAGACTTGTGCACGTTGTTGGGCGTGTTGCCGCTCTGCGAGAAGAGTGGCTGGACGACAAAGCGACGTGGCCCACACTGCACGATGAGCTCGTCCTTGGCTTTGATCGACTGCGGGTGGTCGGCGCTCAGGTTGAGGATCAGGTTCACCACCGTCTGCTTGTTCTCGTGCCGCAGCAGCGAAAAGGCCACGACCGGCCGACTGGCGCTGTAGGCCTTCTGCACGGCCGCCGACATCACACCCTGGGCCAGATGCACAGACACTCGCGTTCCCGGCGCCACGCCGCCCACCAACACCTCCCGGGTTGCCCGGATTCGCGACGACTTGTAGTCGGGGATCTGCAGCAGCCGCCGCCAGTCCTCCGGCTCGTGCGGCCGGTCCTCCTTGGCGTTCCACGGGCTGGATCGCAGGCTCTTCAGGCCACGGTACCGTGCCAGCCGTTCGCGTGCCAGCACGTGGGGGTGCAGCTCGATCTCATCCGGGAACTCCAGGTCGTCTTCGGCCTCGCCTCGCTTCTGTTGCCGGTACTGCGCCAGCTGCGCGGCCTCCTGCTCCTCGTTCTGCTCCACGTATATCTCCGACTGCGGGTACTCGGACGGACCAGCGCCTTCCGTCTGGGCGTCCTGTGCCAGGCCTTCCATGCCGTCTGCCGGCTCGGCCTTTTCGGTCCTGTCATCGCCCGTCTGCTCGTCCTCGTCCTCGTCAGACCCAGACTCCGACGTCACGTCGTCCAATATCCACGCAGACTGGTAGGCGGATGTGCCCTTGGGCAGCTTCTTAGCTGGCCGGAAGGGGTCCTCGCCATCGTCAAAGTAGTGGTGGTCATCCAGCAATACACCCTTGCGGCCGGCGGCTTCCAGGGACTGGTTGTCCATCGCCTCGTCCTCCATCTCGTCGTCCTGCGCAAAAAGGGCCTCTTCGGGCGCCAGACCGTCCAGCTCGTCTCTGTCTTCGCTGGGTTCCGCGAGCACCGTCTCGGCGCCTCCGTCTTGGCTGTCGACGGCCATGTCCTCGACGACAGCCCCGCCCTTGGGCTTGCGTACCGAGAGGGGCGCCGCGGTGATCTTGTCGATCTGGAACGAGCCCCAGTCGCCGACGTGGAGGAGCCGGTCCGGGTTGAGTCCCTTGCCACGCACCACGCCCGTGAGAATGGCAGCAGCATCATCGCCGGTGGTACCAAATTGTACGTCCTCCACGAGCATCCAGCTCCGCTCCTCGCGCCAGTGGATGCCCTTGGGCGATGCATTGCACAGTGACCGCATCAGGTTGGCGCATTCCTGCCGGCTCTCCAGGCTGAAGAGCTTCTCCTGGTCGGGGTGGAAGTGCCGCATAAACGACTTGAGCGACTCCAGTACGGCCGTGCGCTGCTTGGCCGACTCGACGCTGCTGAGCCCGTGCACGGCCGTGAACAGCGTCGTCAGGCCCTGGCTCTCCACGCTGCGTAGGATCAGCTCGCCCCGTGCGTCCACCTCGTCGACGGCCGAGAGGACAAACACCACAAAGTCGGCTGCTCGCGCCGCATCCAAGCAGGCCACGACGTCGCGGTCTGACGGCACCACAATGTACTGCAGCTGCTGCTTGAACCGTTCGACCGGCACGCGCATTGCGCCCTCCGTGATGGCCACCTCCATGTCCAGGCTCGCATGGAGGGCCCGGATCGTCGTGGCTGCGTCGCAATTGCTGCACAGTGGAATCACCGCCACGTTGCGCGGCGCACCATCACGGCCCGTGAAGATGGAGGCGTCCAACCGCTGCTCCTTTTGCTTTTCCAGCTGGCGCTGGCGGTTCTGATTGCGACGATCGAGCTTCGACATGACCTGCTGGTGCGGTGTTTTGGGTCTCTCATCCAGCACTTTGCCTACATTTTCGCACAATTGTCAGTATATTTTCTCATAACCTATACGCTGCGTCGTTCCTTCCCCTCCACCAACCAACCTTTGCGATTCCGTCCTTTACCTCCCTTGAAGGGCTTGTGGCCGACTTTCGTCGTTGCCTTGTGGCTGTGCTCAGCCAGAGTCGAAGGCATGTTTCTACGGCTGATGCGCACGATTCTTTGTCTCGGGAAAATACTCTTGTGTCCACCGTTTTATTCGACTGTAATGGTTTTTTCTCTGGCAGAATTTTTGGATTTTTGGCTAAAGTGGAGGGGTTCGCACTTATCGATAGACGATAAGAAGATAAGAAGATAAGACTGTCTGAATCTCGATAAGATTTTTTTTTTTAGTAGTCTCGCCGCGATCCAAATTTCCTCGTTGCTTTCTATACGAGGCAATGCTACCGACATCATGGAGGCCGCCACGATCACGACACATGACCGTCCGAGAAAGAAGCGGACGGGAAAAGCCGCGCCTGCTTCCCGGTCTGGTGCTGGCACATTGGTGAAACACAACAACGGAGCGAAAAAGGTGGACGATCTACGGCTCTCGCTGCGGCCAAAAGAAGAGCAGGAACGGATACGGAGGCACAAAGAAGCGCAGAGCCAGTATGGGCGCGGCAAGAAGATATCGCTCAAGGCGGTGCAGGACAGGAAGCTGAAGAGAACGCTCGAAAGCCTGGAGAACCGCTACCAGAGGGCGGCCGACCAGGCTAAGGATGCCGAGGTGCTCCTAGAAAACGCCAGCGGCTTTCTCGAGGCCGAGACAGACCTGGAGCGCACGTACAAGGTGCGGCAGGACGAGATTGTCCGAGATGCGCCGATTGCGGTAGCCCAGAAGCGCTTCGACCTCAAGCTCGACCAGCTGGGACCGTACATGTGCGAGTTCACGCGGACGGGTCGCGAGCTGCTGTTGGCCGGCCGCAAGGGACACGTCGCCACGATGGACTGGCGCGAGGGAAAGCTGGGGTGCGAGCTGCAGCTGGGCGAGACCATCCGCGACATTCGATGGCTGCACAACAACCAATACTTTGCGGTGGCGCAGAAGAAGTACGTGTACATCTACGACCGGAACGGTGTCGAGCTGCACTGCATGCGGAAGCACAATGAGGTGTCCCACATGGAGTTCCTGCCGTATCACTTTTTGCTGTCAACGATAGTAAGTCTTCTCTTTGCTTCCTTCCCGCCCCTGGATTGATCTAACCAGTGCAGAGCTTGTCTGGCCAGCTCAAGTACCAAGACGTGACAACCGGCAACCTCGTGTCGGAAATCCACACCAAGACGGGCGCGCCCTGTTCGTTTACGCAGAACCCGTACAACGCTGTCATGCACGCAGGACACCAGAACGGCACGGTGACGCTGTGGTCCCCGAACGCATCGGAGCCGCTGGTGAAGCTGCTGGCCCACCGAGGCCCCGTGCGGGCGCTGGGCATCGACCGACAGGGCCGTTACATGGTGTCGGGTGGACAGGACTGCCGGATGGCGGTGTGGGACATCCGGATGTTCAAGGGCGAGGTGGGCAACTACCACACGCACCACCCGGTGTCGTCCATCTCCATCTCGGACGCGGGCGTGGTGGCGACGGGCCATGCGACGCGCACAACGCTGTGGAAGGGCATCCTAACGGGTCCAGTGGAGGAGAAGCCGCTGCCATACATGAAATGGGGCGGGGATGGCAAGACGATTGAGCGAGTGCGGTTCTGTCCGTTTGAGGATGTGCTGGGCGTCGGCCACAACACGGGCTTCTCGTCGCTCATCGTGCCGGGCGCGGGCGAGGCCAACTTTGACGCGCTCGAGGTGAACCCGTACGAGACGGCTAAGCAGCGACAGGAGGGCGAGGTCAAGGCGCTGCTCAACAAGCTGCAGCCGGGCATGATCGCGCTGGACCCCAACTTTGTCGGCAAGCTGGATGAGCGGTCGGAGGCGCAGCGGCAGGCCGACCGCGACCTGGACGCCGTGCCGGTCGACGTCGGAGACGAGATCCGCAACAAGATGCGTGGCAAGAACACGGCGCTCAAAAAGTACATACGGAAGCAGCGGAAGAAGAACATTATCGACGAGAAGCGGCTCAAGGTGGACGAGATCTGGAAGGAACAGCAGAAGCGGAAAAAGGAGAAGCTCGAGGAGACCAAGGAGGACCTGGGGCCGGCGTTGGGGCGCTTTGCACGGAAAGAGTAGATGCGGCTGTATGTGTAAGAGGTAGTCGAGTACGGATTACAAGATATACCTGATCACATTGGTGCACGTGAAAAGGCACGTGAAAGGCTGGCTGGACAGGGCCTTTTCCTATTGGCCAGCGGCAGGAAAAAAATACTAGAGCATCGACCAGGTTCTAGGTATATAACCTCCTAGAGAAGCTGGCCAAAACCATGACGCAAGAATAGCAGCCAGCCGCCTTTCTGTCCTCCGATACAGCCTTCCAGCCCCCTCTCCCCCACACCAGCTCTTCTCGCCATGGCCGCCATGGCCGACTACATTGAGCGGGCGCTCGAGAGCCCGATGGCTGTTGCGATTGGCACCAGCGCGGTGGCCTTTGCCTCGGGCATGCTGCTGGGCGCCTACTCCGTCCGGGGCTACCTCTTCTCGCCCGAGTTCCGGGAAGAGCGGCGGCGCAACCGGACGGACCCGGTCGAGAGCGAAGAGTCGGATGTGGACGACGACACCATCCTCGACCACGCACCGAACTGGGCCAACGGGATGGAGGCGGATGTGCGAGACGGCCTGCGGTCGAGGAAGAAGAAGAGCACGACTGCGGAGAAGAGCAGGGCCAAGAGCGACGAGGAGTGCAAGCTGGTGCTGGTTGTGCGATCAGACCTGGGCATGACAAAGGGTGGGTTTTTTTTTTCTTCCTCCCCTTTCTTCCTCCCTTCCTAACAATTCAGGAAAAATCGCTGCACAATGTGGCCACGCCACGCTTGCCTGCTACAAGATGCTGCAGCGCCAGGCCGCACGCGACCCCAAGTCCCCGGCAGCCCGGCTGCTGCAGCGCTGGGAACACAACGGCCAGGCCAAGATCGCCCTCCAGGCCAAGGGCGAGGATACGCTGTTGACGCTGATGGGCACGGCCCGCAGCCTCGGCATCACGGCCGAGGTGATCGTCGACGCCGGCCGGACGCAGATCGAGTCGGGCAGCATGACCGTGCTCGGGGTTGGGCCGGCCCCCAAGAGCCTGGTGGACCAGGTGACAGGGCACCTGAAGCTTTTGTGAAGAACGCAGCTCGGCTTGTCCGTGCCTTTCCTAAAAGACACTTAAGCAGGATAGAAAGTGAAGAATATAGCACACAGTACAAAAAAGCATCGAATCTTAACCTCGCCTTCTTTGAAAGTTAACCTGCTCACGTGACCACACTGGCGATGTTACCAAAGACCATTGTCGAAACACACTAGAAGTCGAGCGAACAGATCCCCCGCCTCACATCCGGCAGAGAGAACATTGCCAGTCATGGCTGCCGTCCACCGCAAGGCCATTATGGTCGGGATCAGCGGATGTTCGTCGAGCGGCAAGACGACGTTGGCCCGCCTTCTGCGCGACATATTCCCCCACACGTTTGTCCTGCACGAGGACGACTTTTACAAGCCGGACCAAGAGCAAGTACCCGTCTCTGTCGACACGTGCAGACCGTTTGCGGCTAACGACGTACTCTTCAGGATCCCCATCAAGGTGGACGGCCTGGCCGACTGGGACTGTGCAGAGGCCATCGCCCTGCCTGAAATGGTGCAAGCTCTAGAGCACATCCGCTCGCATGGCGTGCTGCCCGTCAGTCCGAACCCTCGCCTGTCGCAGCGGACCGGCCATGGTCGCGCGAGACGGCCTTGCTCCCTCCCGCCGCCTCCCATGCTCACAATTCCCCCCCTCGTGCAGCCAGACCTCTTTTCGAAGGAGGACCAGAACTCGGTGGGCCGCTGTCCGGTGTCCGAGGCCACGATTGCCGCTCTCACGGCCAAAGTCGCGGCGTGGAGGCAGCCCGGTCAGCCCGGCCACAGGGCACTGGCAGGCGAAACGGCCACGGCCACGAACCTGTGCATCCTCGACGGCTTCCTGCTCTACACCGATGCCATGCGGCCGGCCATGGACTTGCTGGACGTGCGGCTCTTTTTGCGCGTGAGCCACGACAGGGCGACGCAGCGACGACAGGCACGTGACGGCTACGTGACCCTCGAGGGCTTCTGGCAGGATCCGCCCGGCTACATGGACAAGATTGTGTGGCCCAACTACGTCGAGACCCACGGGTGGATGTTTCCCAGCGGCGACGTCGAGGCTGAACCAGACCATGCGCTGCTCCAGGCCAACAGCATCCTCACGCAGCTCGGCAAGGGCGTCGATGTCGACATGGAGACGACGTTGACGTGGGCCGTGGAGACTCTCATGCGCGAGCTGCCGAAATTGTAGACGCGGCTCGCTGCGCTCTTCCTCCATACATGCATCTCACAATAATTTTGATAGTATGTAACGACAGTCATGGTTTGCCCCTGCCTCATGGATCGACGATCTCTGGCAACGGAGTGGAATATGACGTTCTTGGGATTCCCGGTCCACGAGGCTCAGCTTTTGACGGCGAACCAAGCTTCCCCCCGGGAAGAGCCCAGTTGTTCTGGGACCTGTCGATAGGATAATTGACACCATATTCCAAAAGGAAGAGTGCGATGTCTCCATAGGATGTATCGAACTGCCGCAGTCATCGACTCTGAACTTGCGTGCAAGCAGAGGACGTCTGGGCACAGATCCGTGGTGAAAAAGAAGGAAGAAGAGGAGAGAAAAAAAGTCGCAAAGCAGAGCTTTTATGGCAGGCGAAATGGGGCCCGCTAAAAAAATAGCTGCTTATGTAACAGAAAGCGCACGTGCACTTGACCAAGCCATGCATCTAAGCATTATATTTTGCGTACTCATTACTCCGTAGTCTCGTCTCCCAAAGCAGGCAGAAAGGACGAGGCCAGGCCATCGACATCGCCCACGATGGATCTCGCGACACTGAAGGAAGCCAACCGTCTCCGGGTGGAGATGGGCATGAAGCCGCTGCCGGTGCCAGGCGAGGAGGCGGATGCTAGGGGCAGCGACGAAGAAGAAGAAGACCCGATGGCGACGTTGGACGGACGACATGGACTGGCGTTTGAGAACTACAAGAAGGTGCAGGATGCCGAGCTGGCGAAGCGGCGGCGCGAGGAGAAGGCGGAAGCCATCAAGCGGGCGCGCGAGAAAGCACAGCGCCATACCCTGCTGGAGGGCCACACACTGGGCGACCTAGATGGCGGAATCCTGGGCAGCAGCGACAAGGGAGACGCAGCAGACGGCGACGCCAAGGCCTGGCTGCGCGGACAGAAGCGGCGGCAGAAGAAGATTACGAAGCAGAGCGAGGTCGAGGCGGCCGCGGAAGAAGAAGAGCGCCAGCGGCGGAAACGACTGGTGGGCGACGACGATGACGACGACAACAACCTGGCGGGCGTCAAGGTGGCCCACGAGATGTCGGCACTGCTGGAAGGCGGCGACCAGATCCTGACGCTGCGGGACGCGACGGTGCTCGAGAACGAAAACGACGGGGACGAGCTGGAGAACAGGGAGCTGCGCGAGCGCGAGAACCTGCAGGAGCGGCTGGACCTGAAGAAGAAGCGGGTGGCCTACGACCCGCTGACGATGACAGAGGACGAGACGCCGGGCTCGCACACGATCCTGGGCCAGTATGACGAGGAGATCCACGGCAAGAAGCGCAAGACGTTCACGCTGGACCCCAACGCGATCCTCGGCCCAGACGGCGGTGCGGCAGCGGTAAACAGACCGACAGCCGTTCTGGACATGGCGGCCGGGAGCCTCAGCAGCAAGCACAGCGTACTCCAGCACGTCGACCTCAACGACATTCTCGCGGGCGGCCCGTCGTCGGACTACGTGGATGCGTCGGAGATCAAGATTCGGAAGCCCAAGAAGAAGTCCAAAGAGAAGAAGGCGGCTCGGGCGACCAGACGGCGCGGTGGCGGTGGTGGCGACAACGGAGACGACGACGTTCTGTTTCCAGAGGCAGCGGAGGACGAGGCGAAGATGGACATTGACACAGAGGCAGCAGAGGCAGCAGAGGCAGCAGCAGGAGCCGCAGCAGATCGAAAGAAGAAGCGCAGGGCCATAGAGGAGGCGGACGAGGACCTGATGCGCGACGAAGAGAGCCTACAGGCAGTGCTGGCAGTACAGCGACGAGAGGCGCTGAAGAAACGGAAGCGCATGCGGCCAGAAGACGTTGCCAAGCAGCTGCGCGAGGCCTCGGAGGGAGAGGGCGAGGGCGAGGGCGAGGGCGGAAGTGGGCCACAGGGCGGCGGGCTGGTGATTGACGAGACGGCCGAGTTTATCAGCAACCTGAAGCGGCGAGAGGACCGGGACGAAGAGAAGCCGCGGACACGGAAGCAGGCGGAGCCGTCGTCGGTCACGGCGATGGACGCAGAAAGCAGCGAGGACGAGGACGGCAAGGATGTGGAGATGCAGGATGAGGACGAAGAGGGTGAGAAGGGCACACCCAACGAAGGCACAGCAGCCGGGCTGGAGGAGGAGAAGAAGATCAGCGAGGGGATGGGGGCGACGCTGTCGATTCTCCGGGGACGAGGCATCTTGGAGAACGAAGGGAGCGGCAGTGGGAGTGGTGGTGGTGGTGAGGGTGGCAGCGGCCGCGGTGGCTCAGCGCTCAACGCACGGATGCGGGCGCACCAGCAGTTTCTGTCCGAGAAGCGGCTGCGGTTGGCGAAGCTGGACGAAGACGCACGACGACGCCGCGAGCAGGACCGGGCAGCCGGCGGAGCCCTGGCCCGGATGACGGCCCGCGAGCGCGAAGAGTACGCACGGCGACAAAATGCACAGCGCGAGTTCCAGACGTCGCGCATGCTGCAGGACATGTTTGCGGAAAAGTACACGCCCAACTTCCAGCTCGAGTACACGGACGAACACGGCCGCTCGCTCAACGCCAAGGAGGCCTTTCGTGAGCTCAGCCACGGCTTCCACGGCAAGGCCAGCGGCCGCGGCAAGACGGACAAGCTGCTCAAACGCATCGCTGCCGAAAAACGACACATGGCCGAGGGCATCCTGGACGCGAGCGAGGCCGTTGGCATGAGCTCGGCCGCACAGCAGCAGCTAAAGAAGCGGAAAGAGGCGGGCGTGCGGCTGGATTAGGGGTGGTGGACGTCAACAGAGGCATGTCGTAATAGAGCTGGTGTTCTTGGCATCTGGGCGATGATCTTGCTCTGGTGACTGTAATCAAACTGAACGATTGTAATCGACGAGAGTTACAACGTCCCTTCATCGCCGAAAATTGCAATCACATGACCAAAAGGTGTATTACTAAACGAAGAATTAGATCTACAAACTGTGATACCGAAAATAGCTTGTATTCTATTTCATAGAAAGCTCCCAAAAGGAGGGTCTGTCACCTCATCCAAACAGTTTGTCCATGCCAGTCTCTACTAGACTTATGCTAGTTACATTATAGGGAACTGCTAAATACACACACACCTAGCAATTCCCATAGATACCCATATTATCAAGACGCCTTACCTTTTGTCTCACCACTTCATGTCGTTGCTTCACCCAACAACCGCTGCTTTTTCCACAACCTCTCCCCCGTCTCCATTTCCCCTCGGCCCGTCTTTGTCTTCGGCCTCGCAATCCAGGACCGATCAAAATCAATACACATCATCCGCTGCCGCTCCGCGTTCCACACCACGTTCGCCTCTCGTTCGTCC